>VXBN01011597.1:0-234043 GCA_013397395.1 Sinosuthora webbiana
ATGTAATAGTCCATTCTTTTCTTAATCGTTTTCAGGGCAGTAATGAAGCATCACCGGAACTCTGTCAGAACATTGACAAAGTCTTATTGGTAAATGATAACTCTACTGCTAAATTTGGGAGATATAATACTATCCACAAATTAATAGGAAATGAGAATAAATACATGTTTGGTTAATAATTTGGTTCATATACTGCATAATATTGGAAAGTAAGTTTTAGGTGATTCATAATTCAATCTTGCAGGCACAAGTCACTGATCATTATTATATTATTCATTTTTCAAAAAGATTTAGAATTATAGAAGGTATATAATTTGTCAGATGTGAATACATGGAAATTATCAGGCAAGTCCCTATATGATAGCTACCTCAATATTTTCCACTTGCAAAGTTTTATAAACATTAAGCTATAGAAATTACTCTCTTTTTTACTAATAACAATTGCATAGTTATTGTTTTTGTTACAAGTATGATAAGTTTAGGAAAGTTGGAGTCATCCTCTTTTTTACCAAGTGCAAAAAGTTTTTCATTGTATAGTCTTTAAAGCTATCTGACTTTTTATGTTCTGATATTTATGACACGGTGCATTAGTGTGTGTTAAATCACAAAGAAAGACTTTACTACAATTCTTAAATTACACCATGGCAGACAGAATAAGCAAAAAGGAATTTTGTTTTGAATTTTGTGAAATTAGATTTCAAATGCCTGAATGTATATTTTGATGTCATCTAAATGAAGCAATTAAACTTACCGAGTTATGTTGCTTAGAAAAAAGGGAAATGGCCCTTTAATTTCTGAAAATAGATACATATTAATCAGAAATTTTAACTGAAACATGTACACTCACATAGGTCAGGAGTAATGTATTAGGTCTAAAAACATATCTTAAAATGCCATTTTTCTCAAAAAGTTGTAGAACTTTTAATGTTTGTTTCCATCTCAGAAACAGCATCAATATTAGTCACTGTGAAGAAAATTAACTCTTATCCTAACAAAAACCAGCACAGCTTCTCACACTCTCCTGCAAAAACTGTTGTGACTTTCTCCTCAGGCAATTCTCCCTGTGACATTGGCTACTTGGGCTCTGCATGTTGGATTTCTACATTTCAGTGGTAATTAATTTCCTGTAATTAAGTAATTTTTCCAATGAAGGTTGGAGAGGAAGACCTAATGTCTATTTTGTTATGTGCTGAAACCTCTGAATCAACATTAAAATTATGTCACATCTTGGTTCTGACAAAAATAACGTGTTCTGTCTTGTTTGAATCTTTCTGGCTCTCCACCACATTCTGCCCTTATTATGAAATGTGTGTATTTTGTGACAGCAATTTTAAACAAAATCAATGAATAAAAAAATATGAATCTACTCAGTACATAAAATTTTACCATTTCTGACCAACAGGCAAAAGCCCTTGAATAAAATGGAGTCACATTTTAATGTTAATTGGACTGAGATCACACAAATAATAGACTTTGGCCTTAGAAAGGCTTACTATTGAAGCAGGTTTTGGACACTGGCTTTTTCATTTACTATATAATTGAATCTGCAAATTACTGTCTCAGAATGCACAACAGTTCCAAAAAAGTATTTTTAAAATCTTATATTCAAAAACTGTGAGGATGAAACAGCTGCTTATCACATTTTTCTAAAGCTTTTTTTGGTTCATTTCTCATTTTAGTCATAGAGGAATGAGATGGAGTAAACAGAAAATATTTAGTTTATATGTACTTTCATTTTCTACCATTGTGCATTTATCTGAGTTTTCATTCAGTTAAGATACAATTATCCTTGCCTATTTACAAAAAAAGTTTTGATAAACCACTTTTAATTAAAAAGAAATAGTGATTGTGGGAATACTAAGCCATGAAGTAAGATTATCAAAAATATAGTATCAGTTCATGACACAATATTTTAAACATGCCAGAAATCTGAGAGGAATTACTGAGGGGCTGGGGGAGGTCTACAATACAAACACTAACCTGTTTCTTCTTTTCTTTTATGAAAGGAAATCTTGTATCATATCTTTGCAATGTACAATATTTTTCTCAGGTTTAAGGTTTAGGGAATTTTTAATGCTGTAGATGAAAAAATAATATATGATAATTTATTTTCTAATTTTGAATGGAAAAATGGTCTACATGAACTTCATGATACCTTCTTCCCGTTAAGATGATAGCATTCTTAGCAGATGCAAAAGACTAATCTTCAACTTGTGACATAGCATAATATTATTTAAGAATATTTTTATGAAATTCTGTCCTCAACTAACCTGGTAGAGTGTAACTTTTTCTGTAATGACACTTTCACTTTCCAATGACACTCATCAGATAAAAGGAATTCATTTCTTAAGGTGGCTGTCTTGAACACCTGGATAAATGAATGACTTGGTCTACAAAACCTGTGAAATCACAAATGCTGGGCCATAATCCTACTTCTTGATGTTTACCTGTGAAACAAAGGGGATCTTAGGGAAAAACTATAATAAGTATGCCTGAAAACTTAAATGAAATCTTGTGCATAGAGCAAACTATTCAGAACTACAACTAAAATAATTCTACTTTATTTCTACTGCCCTTCATTGACTTTGATTGATTTATACAATTTCCAAAGACCAAAGTCTTGAGAAACTGAGAGTTTTACTCCAACTGTGATGGTTGGCAAAGTAGATGAAATGTTCTACACTATGAAAAATACCTTTAAGTCCCCAAAAGAAAGACTTGAAAATGTTTCACTACAAATATAAATAAACTGTAGCCAGCCATGAATCTTACCTTAATGGTACTATGTCCTTAACCATACCTTAAAAATAAGCAGATTTGAATATGAGGAAAAAAAAACCCAATAAGTTTTATTTTACTATGCAGAATAACTAATCATTATTATTATCAAATGTTAATAGACTATTTAAATCAGAGAAAGGTGAATTCTTTTTTAACTTAACTGTAGATATTTATAATTTGCAATTAGATGAAAAATTATCATGACATTTTTCTCNTTTATTATAATTTATAATTATAATTTTATAATTTTAAAATATTTAAGAGCTTCTTATCTGAAAAAGTATATCAATGAGAGAGCAAGTTAGCTGGCAGAATTGCAAAACAAAATGGTTTTGAGGTGATTATTGGATAAGAGGCACCTACATTTCTGATTACAGATCTGTGAATGCAACTCCAAGCATAACTGTGTAAAATAAAATTAAAGGCCTGATTTTTGGAAGTCATCAAACTTTTTCTAGACATGTTGTGCAAAGGTACTTTGGCATCATACAAAACTTTTAAACATTTGAACAGAAGTTTGGGAAAATTCCCATGTCAACTTTTAGCTCACTTGAGAGACAAGCAACTATGATTCAGAAACATTTTCTGAATAATTTTAATATATATAAAGAACAGCTTGATGTGGATAAACACTATTCATAGAGTAACTATAGATTTAAAAATTCATTCAAATGGATTGTCAAATATTTATATACTTAATTAAAGAGAAGGAAAGCTTCTTTGTTCTTTTGTATTCTGGAGGAATATCAGAACTACTGCCTTGTCAACTTTTGATGAAATTCTAGCCTGAAAACATTTTCCTAAGTTTATTTATCTGTATGTATAATTTTATATGTATATGTAAAGCTACTGTCACACAAATGTCCATTTTCTTCAAAAAAAAAAAAAAAAAAAAAAAAGGTTAAATAAATCCTGCCTTATTTTTTGAACCAAAATTGAAATTCAACCTTGAAAAATTTTCTGAAGAATATATAAATCCTTCCATGCTTGTTTCTAGTCCTGGGCTCTTTGTATCTTGAAAAATACCTGTGGAGTACAAGTTTGCTTCCAGGCAGTTTACAGTGATTAAGGTTTGAACAATGTTAAGCAACCTCTTCTACCAGTACTCTTGAGACCTAAATTGTTAATGTGTAAAAAAATCAATAATGAAAGTAGTCTGAAATAAGCAGCATAATTGCATATCATGCAATTTGATTTACATCTTTGGTGAAAGGAGAATTTGAGATGTTTAAATTAGTCATGGATTTTCATATGTGTTGAAAATTGCATCAAATATTCAAATTGACTGGCACACCTGGGGCTAAGTCTACAGAAAAACAGCAGTGTCATGGTACTGAGCAATGCAGAGAGGGTGTAAGCTAGATACAGTGCACTTTATAAAATGTTTGGGGACAGTCACATAAAGAAGTAACAGCAAAGATGGTGTTGAATGAATAGCCATTAACATAGATTATAAAATATGCCAGGTGGAGGAATTTGGTTCAGCCTCTGGCACTCTTGTGGATGTGAATGACTCACTGTACAAAGCAGAGAGGGAAACATCATCTTGAAGAGAGAGACCTGAAGTTCCCAGTAAAAAGAAGACTTACCAGTAGCACAATAGGTCAATGCTAGACTTACTGCAGATGTGCTGCTCAGTGACACTGCCTGCTCAGACCAGTCTCAGTTACAGGCCCTGAGTGCACCACGGAGTTCTGTCTTCAGATGTAGAAAAGACTCACTCTGCAAATAACTTTAGATGGATTGAGAAGAAACAGTTGTGTCTAATCAAGATGCCCAAATCTAAACTGTCTTCTTTCTTTAGCTATGTGTGTTTCAAAAGGTTCAGATTAAGGGGGAAGCAAAGGAGAGGCAGGGAATATGGGGATAATCACCTCTTCTGTCTGCAAAGGTTTGAAATCATATCCCTTCTGTGAATATTTTATTGTAGCCCTCCAAGGTATTCTGAAGACCCTTCTGAAGGTAGCTGCACATGGCAGGAAGCAGTTCAACACTCACTGGTCCAGAGAATATGAACATGACTTTAGACTACATTTAAGAAAATCACTTGGGAATCATTCTGGTTTTACATCTGCCCCTGGCTCCATTAAACACTTCAGATAAAAATATATGTCTTTAGAATCAGGAATGTGTTGCTTTGATTTTTCAGCCTTCTGATGTTTACATTTTGTACTGAAGTTTTCTTTTGCATTGTAACATAAACAAAGAGTGATGTTTTGCAAATTATGCATTCCGTCCTGGGGAAGGACAAATTAATGGACTGCTGGTTTGACCAGTGTGGTCAGTGAGGTGTCAACCTCATCTCCCAATCCCTGATCAAACCCCAAAAGCTATTTAAACCCTGATTCCAAAATAAACTTCCTTCTTTCTCATTCTCACAACCTGATGGTGTGAGTGTAATTTTTTCGTGTTCTGTCTGGTGACAGGAATGGAATTCATATTTACCTGTCTTAGGCAACTGCTCTGTTGATTATGCAAAACAATGAATGTGGTGTTTTGACCTGTTGAATCAATATGCATGTATTACCCTAATTTAGCTAAAATGGGTAAATCAAATTGCTTGAGGGGGAATAAGGAACTGAAAGAAGATGCCCTGTATCCTAAATCAATGTCCTAACCCTTTAAGTGCTCATTAGTTAAACTTTCTACTTCCTAAAAATGACTACCCCTTCTCTGATTTAGAATAAAAAAATGAATAGTTTGAACCTAACAGAAAGACAGTATGAGAGGTATGAAAGCACATGTTTTTTTTAGTATTCTTTAGTTTCTAGCTTAAGGTACTGAGCTATGCAAGGGCATTTTTGGCTGCCCTTCCTAAGCTCTTTGTGTATTTTATAAAGAAGCTACTGCCTAATATGGCAGTTGTAAAGTCAGGTGCTGCACAACTTAGTGCTGTGATGTCTCCATTCCCTTTATGAACCTACAAGAAAAGTGGATCTATTTGAAGACAAGGACAGTATCCTAACCCATTTGGATCTAAAAAGTGGCAGAACCAGATGGGAGACATTCACATTCTCCTGCTCCTCTTAAAGAGGAAACTAATTCCAGGATCACACATGAAGGCTTATTTACTCAAGCTTTGGATTATAAATTACTTTATTGTCTTTTATTGTTGTATTCTGTTGAAGATCTATTTAAGCGCTTATTTTAATCTCTGCATTCTTAAAAAAAAAAAAAATCAACCCACAGTTTTTGACAGTATTGAAGATTTAATTCTAAAGTTATGGAAAAGCAAAATGGACAAACTTGCACAACATAACATTTTTTTCAACATAAATAAATTGCCAAACTAGGCACTAAGCAGGTAAATGTGATATAATTGCCTACCTATTCCATTAAATAAAGAGTACAAAATGCCATCAGAATAATTTAAGAAATAACTGTGTCACACATTTTGCAATACAACATTTTTAAATTATGAAGAATTCAGGGAAGGAAAACTGAAGGAATGGGGAAGTTAGAAATAAAAGTCAATCATTAGTGCCTAAAAATGCTTTAAACTTGGTTAAAAGTTGAAAAAAGTGAAAAGAGCCTGATTCTATAAAATACTGGAGTTTCTTGTGTATTTCTTTATGGAACTGATCTGGCAGCAGTGAGATCAATTATTTCCATGGGGTTTCAATCAGGTCATGGATAGTTTTAAAATAAATTATTTGAATGAATTACTCCTGAAATATTTATTTATCATTTATTCCTTTCCTGGAGTGGATAAGGGAACTTAATATGTATGGTTTCTTTAAAGTTTGGGGATAATATATTCGTGCATAGTTTTCCCATTATTCACATTCTTCTACAAGTACAACTTGAAATTTATCATACTGACTGCATAAAGCACTTCTGCACAATTTGTCTGACTTCAAGAGTTAGTAAATGAATCACTTAAATTTCTTTGGAAAAAAATAATTCTGAAGTACAATGGATTTCTACTACTCTTCTGAAGGGGAAAAAAAAGAATGGCTTTTTCATTGAGTGGAAATGACAGCATATGGGAGAGTAAGATTTTACAGAGCAACAATAAAGAGAATATTCTACAGAATGCTTTATAAAAGGAAGATTATATAAAATTGCCTTTTGCAACTTCTGAATTTCACTATTCTACTATAATAAATTTTACTTGTGGTTGAAAAAGTAAGAGCATGTGGGCTATGGGTCAAAGTTACCTCTGTTCAAGAGAAATTGGCTATATCCCCAAGCTAAACTGAATGGAGGTTAGCATTACATCAATAAAAAAGATTTTGAAAATTTTTTAGTTTTAATAAGCAGGACTATAGAATGAGCATAAGCTGAAATACCCAAAATAATTCTGACTTTCTTCTTTTTTTATTTGTCTTTTTAAACTGGGGTGTTTGATATAGAAAAATTGTTAGCAAGCACAGAGTACATACACCCTGATAAGAAAGTCTTGTGAAGATCATTCAGTCACCATAAACCAAGATATCGAGAGACTCCAGTATTGCAAGTCTGCAGGAAAAAAAATATTAATTGGATTGAAATAGTTTCTAATAATAGCTATAAACAAGGATTGTTAATAAAAAAATCCACAAAATAATAGCAATAGAGAAATGCAGAGATGACATGATTAATTTTGCTTTTTGTCTGCATAAAGGTCTGTCACTCTTGATACGATACAAATTTTCAGTCCCTGCATCCCAAAATAAGTCCTGGTGTAATCAGCACTTACCTATTGCTGTGGTGCCAACAGGTTTTGGAGAAGCATTTATACTGAAAATTTTTCCCCTCCCTTTGTTAGGTCCAGTGAGATAAGTAGGAAAATCTGTAGAGATATTTGTCTATTTTCTATGTATTTTCTGTCCTCTTTAGGCACTTCTAATGTGTCTTTCATATTTCAGGCCACTCCTTGGTATAAACCCTGATCTTTGGAGGGGTTGCAGTGTTGTCCAGTGGCATTGGACATGTCACTGAGAATTCAACATGAAACTCTAATTCAAAGAAAAAGCTCCACAGCATATTCTCTGCCAGAAGCCTAGTGTATTAACACAGTCTGCCACAGGACCTAGCACACTTCAGTACATATAGATCCTGTGATCTCTTTATGCAAACACTCTACTGGAGTTTTTTCTCCTTCATTTGACTTCATTAGATGAATGATGTGTGCAATATCATGCACATTTATTCTCATTTTTTTAGTGATCTGTGAATAGATAGCACTCTATTGCACTATGTTTGTGCTCTTGAATAATGTTTTAAAGTAAAAATGGTATTCCTTCTACCAATGTCCTACATTTAAGTTTGGACCTATAAATATTTTGGCCATCTTTCTGTTTTCATAAGGTATGAATCTTGTACTTTTTCTTCTTTTCAGGTTCTGTTTAGAGGCATCAGACATCACTTTCCTAGCCAGTCACTTTCCATTTATGCTTTACCTCCTCACACTAAGCCAATATGATGCACTGAGTTGTCATGTTGGTGTGTGTTATTATACAAATGTAACCAGATGTGACATAATGCAATGCTAAAGGGCAGCTAGAATTACTCCCATTTTCAGACCAGGAAATTATTGTCACTGTGAATATCCATTCATGAAGGATGCTTCTGATCTGCGATGAATGTCCACTCTCGTGTTTTTTCTGTCTTACATAAGGATAAAGAAGACAGACAAAAATGGAACAAATAAGTATAATCCTCAGATTATAATTCACCTTTTTATCATTCCAGATGGTATCACTTTTTCTACAATCTATATTGATAAGAAACTTCCAGTTTAGAAGGAAGTGAAGGAAAATAATATGACAGCTGTTTTGCAAATTTCCAAGTGTAAAGAATTATTAAGAACATGACGAACAAATAATGTGGAACCAATCCAGAAGTATGGACCCAAATGACTTTAGCTGTGACCCACTGAAGACATCCTATGGAACCTAAACATGGTTAAATGGGATGGACTTAATTTCATTTTATTCTACACATCAACATTGCTGTTAAGGGAGTAATTGCAGTAATTAAAACATTTTTGTTTCATCAGATTTAATAGGGGCATCTTTAACTGTATGGATCCAGACAGTACTCTGACAGATGTGGGGACAAAAAAATAAACCCAGAAGTGAACATCATTGACATTCACCTTTCAGAGACAAAAGAAAGAACACTCTGCTCTTTGAGCTTGCACAGAGAACAATCGTCCCTGTTACCACTAAAATTCCTATCACATTTTTGCATGGGGTGCCAGTAACAGAGAATATCCTTCTTGGTAGTCGACAGGCCATGCCTTTGAACCCCTCCTCCAAGTTGTTAGATGGTGCATGGGCAGGGATTGTCAACCTGGTGAGCACTGATGATTCCACTATAGTCTGTAAGGATAAAACAATGCAGAGAATTGGTTGAAGGCATTCCTACAATTCTTGTTTATGCAGAATCATATGGACCAGGAAGCATGAATGTATCTTCCCAAGAAGACCTGGAAAGCCCAAACTGCTATTATCTGTGTGCTATCTAGATTGTGGATAAATGATGGAAGAGACACTTTCATAGTGCATTTTACAGTGCTTTCTTATGAGGTAAATTCACTAAAAATGTGTGTTGTCTGATTCACAAGCAGAAAGCCAGCATTATTTCATGGCTGTCTGATGAAAAGCCTGCCAAAAGATAATATCTTCATCAGCTTGTCAGCACATTTATTTGAATATGTTATCATTAGAGTGAAGTGTAATTTACTGTCTGAGATATGCTTAAATACATAATGCAATATCTTTTGTGCCTTAACAGAGTATGTATATATATGCTAAAAGGAAAACATATTGAAATAGTTTGATAACATTATCTTCTACCTTTCCAAGACAAATCTTTATTAAAAATCATCTTGAAGGAGTTTCTCTATTCCTCTAAGACTGGAAGTGAAAGTCACACATACTCCTGTCTGGAACTATGTCAGATTGCTCCAAAGTTCCACTTTGAAAGCTCAAGGCAAATAAACCCTAGCTGAAATCTTGGCATTATTCAAAGAGACATTTAGAGCATTCTTACTCACAACATTAAAGCATCTGTCAGGAAAGGTGCTGTCATTTGCCACCTAATCTAATTACTTCTGACAACAGATGTGAGTTAACTGCAAAAAATCAGCATCTTTAATAAGCTGATCAAATTTCATTAACAAAGCATGAAAGCTAACAAGATTATAAAATATAGTGCAGTTTATGCTCAACATATGAGTAAGAGTGCAATTACATTTAATAGGTGAAAGGGCAGGTTAATAGGAGGTAAAAGTTACTGTGTTGCTCATCCATGTATTTAGTTTAATTACCAGGAAATTAATTGTTTACTAACAATCCATAACTGTATAGTAGTTACGGTGGTTAGTACTCCTAAAACAGTAAAATTCCCCCTACCTTGTAAGGAATATCCCAACTTATTTGCTTTTCTCTTTCTGCGGAGTTACTTAAGTTTGAATTTAGAATACAGGTTTTACTAAAGTTTTTATAGAATGTTTCTTCAGGACAAAGGATCTCAGACTTGCAAAATTGAGATTTTCTTGTAAACTTTTGCAGACTGTAATACCAGAGCTGGTTGAGGAAAAAGAACAAATGCCCAGAAATAAAAATATTTGTTCTTTACCCACCCATACCGTGTTTAGCTCTATTCCATTAAATCAAGCCTTCAGTTCTCCAAGCATTAAAAAGCACTACAACCCCTTCAGTTAAAAAAACAAAAAAGAAAATTAGATATTCCTTTCATAAATCCTTAGAATTATTATACTGAAAAAATGTTTTTGCAGTGGGCCTATTTGATATACAGCCCATGTACTGTATTTATTGCCATCACCACTGAGTGAAAAATTTATTATAAGTTTATGGTTCTAGGCAAAATTATATGAAAAAATCTCACACTACATCCATTCTATATAAAATTATTGATTTCTTCATTGCTGTTATTCCATGTGTTTAACCATAGTTTACATTCTTAAGAATTAAATGCTTTTTAGGAAAAGTACCAGGATGTTTGACTCAGTCATTAAAAAATAATTACAGGATATAAAGTGGTTCATTCTCTTTTTAAAATCACTTAATGATATATGCTTCTATATTTTTATACCTGTAGTTTTAATTTTTATGTACCATATAAAAAATTAAAGCTTTCATTGTAAACTACCTCAACTATTAACACTGTAATAAACATTTTACATTAATTGAAAATATGCATTTTTTGAAGTTTTGAGTTATTTTCAGTTATATTGACCAGTTATACCACAAAACTGGTCTGTACTTGCTTAATGTCATTGAATTAATGTATCCACCAAAACTGGGTCTACGAAAATTAAGTCTGTTTAAGAAAGTTTTTTATCATTTGGTTTGGTTTGGTTTTTTGGTGAAAAAATTGCATAAAATTGCCTACATTGGGGCCAAACTTAAAATATGTACTGTGTGATCTTTCAAATTGCCTTGAGGAAATCGCATCCAGAAAATTCTGAGTATCAGCCTCTGAGAATCTCATAAGAATGTCTTAAATTTTTCTAATGGTAATAAATTTAATGAGCCTCCTCATTTTTTTAAGGAAGTCTTCTCTGGTCCTCTTTGCTTTGTGCTTCTGTTCCCTAAAGATTTTTTTTTATAAAGACAGAATATTTAAAAGCAGGCATGGAAAAGGACAAATTCAAAATGAGATCAGTGTTTTTGAGTGTATATGTGGTCATGAAAATGTCTTATTTGTGCTGCATAAGTTGCAGCCATAGGTTATAACCAAGCAAATACCTCCACTCAGACATGAATGCATAACTTCAGATCTGATCCAAGTTCTTCTTTAGAAGAAGAGCTGATTTCTCACCACTTCCTACTCAGTAAATTGAAACAATAAACATTGACACGAACATAAAGAATGATGACATCTGCAGAAGCCTGTTCTACATTAAGATTGCCTCTGGTAGAATTAAATATAAAATATTTTATCACTGTTTTGGTAAAACTAATTTAGAGATTTTTTTTTTTTAATTCTGTGTTAATCTCTCTGAAGAATATAGTGATAATTTTTTCACTAAGAAACATGAGCTAAAAGTCTTAATTTAAATCCTATGGATTTTGTGACATTGTAGAGCATGACTAATAGATTTTCTAAATAAAGCCATTAGGGATATGATACAAAACAATACGGTATAAGAATAAGCAGTACTTTTGGGGATTTCAGCTACTGTTTATTTGCAGCCTCCTTGACTTCAGGTCTATTCTTGCCTTTGTCCTCTTATGCTTAGTCTTGTGTTCACAACAATCCCATGCCACCTAACCTTCTCCTCTGCTATAGGTAGGAATCAAGATCCTGTGGTGAGAAAAGTAGCTGTAAGAGAAGATAGAACTTGTATCCTAATTGCTAAGTTCAGGATGAGGGACAGGGTATAAATTAATACTTTTCCTACATTCATTCAACTAGCTGCTTATTACTTTTAAGAACAAAAGTTGAAGTACAAGAGCACCTATCCCTTCAGCATACTCACCTAAATTATTTTACATTTCCTAAATTATTGGGTAACAATATATGCTATCCTTGAAAATTAATCTAGTTGATAAGGATTGAAAGAGTTGCTGCATGTTTCCATAGACTTCCTAGAAGTTGTATCTAAAACAGTACCTTGTTTTTCAATCATGTAAACAGCATGTCCACAGCAAAAGATGAAGCTGTTTACCAAAATGCTCAAGCAATACCATTCTTTCCATACATAGATTTTGCCACTGGTCTTCATTTAAGCTTTGGATTTCCATCATGACTCTTTTTTTCTGCCATTCTTTTTTCTAGTATTGTTTGTAAATGTGATTTAATACTTTCCCTGGTAAAAAGTGTACTGTGTACCAGACACAGGCATTTAAAACTGCTCCAACCTTAAACAGGACTTCAATATCCTTCCTTCTTTTGCCTAAGTACACTCAATCTGTCAGCCTCTGTTTCTGGGTGTGAAGTCCAGTGTCAGGTTTTCTGGTCAGACTGGGAAAGTGTTTCAGTTCTTTCCAAGATCAGTATTAGCTACAGATAGCACATGACAGGAAGGGCATGTTTAGCGGAGTTTACTTGCACTGTAAAATCAGAAAGTTGAAGCAGTTTTTTAAGTTTTCTAAATATACTTGTCTTGGGTATCTGTTTCCTACTGAACTACTGAAGTACAAAGTTAATAGCATTTTCTTAAGATGGAGGAGTTCAGTGACTTGTGTTTTTATTAAATGCAGAACTGTTATTGTCACTATCTGGTCTTCACTGACAGGTACAAAAGTTCATACATCTCATACAAACTGAATGCAGATATAATTTGAGAACTACTTAGCTCTATTTGTCAGAGACCCTCAGTTGAGTCTCCATACAGTTTAAAATCAGATTGAGGTAAGTAAAAATACCTCTTTACACAGTGAAGCTGGGACTATGTTTTTCCTCAAAGGATAACTAATGCTGAGTCACAAATGATTAAAAACAGACAAGTAAATGCCTTGATTGTTAAAACCAGTATCCTGGCTATTTGAGAGTGAGATCTCTCCTCCACACAATCACAGAGGTATTTATAAAATAAATTGGTTTGCAATTCCTTGTTATTCCTGATTCTCATTATATCAGTATGAAAATGGAATCAGATAAAAAGTGATCTTGTAGTTTATGCACGTTGTTCTAAAACATCTTTTTCAGTTGTTTGTTTCAGGAACCAATAGTTGATAAAATAAACTTGTCAATCAGTCATAGGAATTTTCACTTCTTTTTTTCAGTACAACAAATCATGCACTGTTGGTCATGGATCTCACCTAAGTAAAGCAAAATGTTTCTGTATCTTTGGGAGACCTGCAATAGCCTGGAAAATTGAGTTGTCTGTGCATCCACCCTACTTCTCTGCTGTGCATATGCAGCAGTAAGTTTTCCTCATAAAATTCTCAGCACACAGAATATTCAAAGTATAACTGGTGAAATACAGTTGCACTTGAGGCTAGCAAGATTTTTGTTTTCTTGAATTTGCTTTTGATCTCCTTCATTCTAAAATTTTCATCTATTGAATATGTTGAACAATGTGTGTATGTTTTGTGACTCCTTATTCCTTGTGTGCTCGCTCAACTGGTGTTTCCATAGATATTGACACTTATGAGTTGTTTTGAAATTACAGCCTTTGACTAAAAATTACCCAGGGTTTTCTCTTTGCCTTCCATTATCAGGCCTCTTCATTTGAATTAGTCAGCTTTTTACTTGTGTCAGTGATGTCACACCGTGGTAATTGGTGTGAAAGTTTCATTAGCTTCCTTCATGTTTTGCATTCTTATTATTTATGATTACTAATATTTCTTATTCTTGATATTAATCATAATACCTTCAGATCATTGCCCACTTGGATCAGGCTATGAAAAATATAAATATCACATAACAACAGTGATGTTATGTGATAGTGAAGTGCTTTAGTGAAGAACTTAGTACTAAGTCAAATATGAAACAAAAATTCATTCTAATCATCTCTGCAAATAGTTTGAGCCATGAAATACACTTTGTGTAAATGAATCTTTATATGAAAATGGGAAAACAATGCAGAGAAAAAATGAGATTGTGATCTGGAGAAATTGTGACATCTAGGACAGCAAATTCCTCATCTTAATAAAGCTCAGTTTCATAGATGGTTCTTGAAATTCATCTTAAATTTTACATCTTCTGAATTACTCCAGTTCCATTTAAATGTATTTAAAAATAAAAGTCCCATTTTACAAACTGAACTAACTCCTCTAGTTGCAATTATTGATGTCCCATTATCATAGGAGAGGCCTTGCAAAAAGCAGACCAATTCCACAGTCAGTTCCTTGCCCAGTTCCAGTGAAAATTCAGGCAGTGCTACTCTTACTTCAATCCTTTGGTGGACAGATATGGATTGTAGGCCAGGAATATTATACTCTCTCAGTTCTCTTGAATTGATGTGGTCTTCAAACTTTAGAGTGTTTCTGTGTTTTACAACTAAGTTGTATGGGTTAAGGTGGCTGATTTAAGATGATGGTACCATTCCATACAAAGAGAAAGACCAATGTTTGGGGAGCGTAGCGGTTTTGGTTTCTTTCTTGGCTAATGCACTAATTATGTAGTAGTGGGTTTAGTGCTGGCCAAATGCTAATGCACCTACTAGAAATTATTTACTCATTCCCTGCTGTGACATATGGGTTAGGAGGAGGAGAGCAAAACCGGCTCAAAACTAAAGGGTATGAAGAAAACTTTATTAACAGAATCAAAAGAAAAATGTAAGAAAAATCAGAATAAACTTTCAGAATATTTCTCCTCCTCCCACACTCTCTTTTCTTTCCTACTGACAATGTTGAGACAAAACCTGGAACTTTCAGTCAGTTTATGGCCTCTAAAATAATCTTTCTTCAGTCCATTTAGGGAGATGACCCTCTCTTGCCAGGCCGTGGAGTCTTCTCCACAAGTTCTCTTGTGGCTTTAATGTCGCAGTGAATCAGCCATATGGGAAAGCAAAACCTGTTTGCAGTGTGAAAGTCCCTCTCATGTCTTAAAGCTTTCCCAAAGCTGCTTTAAGAGGCCATGTCAACTTATGGGGTATTATTTTAAAGATGAGCTGTTCTAGCATAAAAATGAAAGTTTTCTTTTATCTCTGGGAACAGAGGTTTTTTCTTCTTCTGTCTGTGGGGCAAAGTTTTTCATCTCTCTCATCTCTTTCTGTTAAAGCTTGTGATTGGATTACAGCTTTTCAGCATCCACATGCTCCAGCACGAGTGCCCTTTTCGCATGGGCTGAGGGTGAATGCTGCATTGCTGTATTTCCCCATGGACTTCATGAATTACATGGAAAAAAAAAAGTCTGAAATATCAAAAAATATGTCTTCACCACAGCTTCACAAAAGAATTTCAGCCCAAGACTAAGGCATCTCCTCAATCCCCTCCCATCTAGAATTTGACTCCTTTTTTACTGACCTCAGTGTCCCATGTTGTTTTTTCTACATGTCTTCACCATTTTCTTTTCCTGATTCAGGAGAGAATTTGCGTTCATAAGTTCATTTGTTCTCAAGTTTTATCAATTTAAACAGTTTTTATAGTAGAGTTCTGCAGTGTTTAAAGGTTGATCTCCTCCAGGCTCTGCAATCGAGCAATTGCTGTGTCTCTCGCTGCTGATCACATAGTCCCAGCTGGCACTGTGCAACCCGTGCTGGCTGTTGGCGCTGCCCCTGCACCTTTCCTTCATGCAGGGCGCAGGAAAAAGAAAAGCTTTTTTTGTCCTTCTGTCTGCAGCACAGCCGGATAAAAATGGCTAAGCAAACAAAGTCTATTGTGAGCCATGCCGAGGCAGGCACAGCCATGTGATATTGCCCTGGTTGTGCCGATCTTTGGCCAAGCAGTCCCAGCCACGTGGCTGCTCCCAGACCGGGCTGGTAGTGGCCACTCCCAGCCCTGCCTGCTCCTGGCCTTCGGGCTGTCCCAGCACTGGCCGCGGTGCCTCTCCCGGCACTGTCCCCAGGGTAAACAAAATTCCATTCCCAGCCATGCCGAGATAGCCGTGGCCGTGTGGCACTGCCTGGCTGCATGGTTGACCAGGTGTCAATTTTCCATACTAGCCAGCTGATTGGCTCTTCAGAACTAGCCAGCTGATTGGCTCTGCCAGGTCCCCACAGGGAACTACCCCCCAAATGAAAACTAAACCTCATTAAACCACGAGAGGAAGTGACAAAATCTGCACAGATTCTCATTGTGTGCTCCTCTACTTTCTCTATATTTTAATATTTCTGCCCCTAATTTTTATGTTAAGGCTCATGTTTTATTTTCTTTGCACATTTATAAAATACTTTATTTTTATGTATAAAACCCCCCCAAACTATTCTAACAACAAAATATTTAATGTAACTTTTAATCTAACAAATTGCTAATGCTATGGAAATCCAAAACTTGGTCATGCATATAGGTGAAGTAACTTGCCATGAACAGAACTACAAAAAGAGATACAAGATCCATCCTGTTAAAGTATTATCTGGCTCACATTTCTTTCCTTGTGTGTTTTTTCTTTATTGTTTTGTTTCATTATGATTTCATAAAACAGTGGTGTTTTCATAATAAATCTATTTTAATTGTCTTTTTGAAGAGGAAGAGTGAGGGATTATCACAGATGATTTTCTCCTAGAAACATGGCTTTTCTTATTAAAGTTCTAAACAGTTCATAAAACAGCTAAAAGTTTCAGAGACATTCTAATATATCTGGTTTTCCTGAATATTATTGGTTGTCTGTGATTTTTATCAAGAGTTTTGTACTCTTTCCATATAAACCAGCTTTATGCTTCTGTCTGAGAATCTATGATTCAACAGGGCATAAGTGCGAAAAATATGGGATATATCAGGTTTTTATACTAAACACTGCCCTTGAATAAAATTATATCTGCATCTCAGAAATAAGTTGAATAAAATAGGGCTGTAAAAAATAAGAAGTGCCTTTGCAAATGAAATGTTTATTATTAACCATCAAATATATTTCATTTTAAAGTCAGCATTAAATAGACAAGCTTGCAAGAAAATAAAATCTTTATGCATCATATTTATATGAAAAAAGTACAGAGCCACCAATAATGGAAACCAATTTATTGATGTTGTTTCAGTGGTTAAATATAAACATGACCATTTTCTACAAGGAAAATTTATATGGCTACATGAAACATTTGTGTTTCCCTCTAATAAAATATATACATAACAGCTAGAGTATTATCTTTAAGAAGTAAACAACCAGCACATTTGCCATCTGGTTTAGTGACTTTTTACAATGGTTGAAAGTTGTCATTCTCTGGTAACTCCAGATTTACCATTGAAGTTGACGTTAGAACTCTGATTTCATTATCTATGCTGTAGAAAAAGCTGGCCAACTTTTTAAAGAAATCATTACTTTCACAGTTATCACGAAAGAGCTAAAACTAGATTGTGCCACTGGGCTTGACAATACATTTTGTGTCTCCTTTTTCTGTCACTCGTTGCTGGTATCCAGCTATGTGCCACTAAGAAAAATAAGTGATGAGAAAAACACTGCTACAAGTATTATCCAAATAATATTAAGCACCAGGCTAAACAGGCCTTGAAGTTAATTTAATCTCAACATGAGAAGGGTTTGCCTCACATTTGTTGCACTGGAGTTCAAAGACACTGAAAAAGAGACCTAGGTCTCTGCATGCATGGGAGTCCTCAAACTGCCAACCAGATGTGACACTGAAAAGGCTGGCCAACTGGCCATACTTTAAGAAATTAAACTGAGAATTTCTGAAGTTAATTCATGTCTATCTAAAATAGGGTTTGCTGTTAATATTGAAGATATATATTCAGTAAGTTCAGTGTCATTAATATCAGAGTCCCTGCCTTTCCATTCCCTAAGTATCTTTGAAATCTTCTGCTGTGCTCACAGTATGCCTTACGTTTTATTTTAAACAGTGACTCCATTTCCAAGTACATGCTGCAGCTTCTGGGAAACCATTCATAATTAGAGCAGTTTAATACCCAGAATGAATATTGATAGTATAAATTATTTGATGCAGAATTTTAGTCATAAAATTATTTTCTTCATGCATTTTTGACTAGCTTTAGTGACAGAAGCACCAAAATATTCATGAAACATAATAAGCTATAAAACAGCATGTTACAATGAGCGGTATATTCTCAGAGACATGGTCATGAGCAACTGTTTTACATGACCCTGCCTGAGCAAGGAATTTGGACCAGACAATCTCCAGCGATGTCTTCCAACCCCAAATGCCCAGTGAAATAAATTCCATGAACTAAATCATATCATGAATAGTGTAAGCAAAATAGCTTTCTTTTCATTTGTTGACTGAATTTCGCAAGAAATTTCAAGAGAAAAGAAAATTATACAGTGATACCATTTCAAGAAACAATGTTTCAAAGAAAAACAGGAAATTACTATATGCCATAAATAAGATAGTTTTTATTTCTAGCAGAGATTTGCTATTTTCACTCATAATCAAAATTGGTTTTTTAAGCAAGATTTTCCTAGAGACAAAAAGAACCACAATGTTGTAACACTATTTTTATGTTGGTATTGTGTCCATATTATTTATGCATATACTTCAAGTTTTCTTTTATTTGGATATATGTGAAATGGTCTACCTGGCTCACCACCATCAATTTGAACTATTAATGCTTCTTGCTTCTTTTAACTTCTTTCTAAAACATACTGGGGTTTGGTTTGTTTGGGGTTTTTTTTTGTCCTTGAAGTGAAATATTCCACTTTGATGTCTAATTCAAAATGGTCATGTTATTTCTATTCTGTTTTCTTCTTTCTGACGAAGTACTTCATACAATGTCATTTAGCATTTCAAATATATAGTTATAGTCATTAGTTGCCTTGGTGATGAATGTGTTGTGTACCTGAGGGACAGTTGTGTGTACTTTGCTGATGTATTGATGTAGATTATTATTTGACAGGAACATTCTATGTATCAGAATTTTTCTGGTAAGAAAATGCCAATAATGAATTTTGTGAGACTAATTAAAAATATAATTTAAAAAACATTACTTTAAAGTTTGTATTACACATGAATTTTTCCAAGACAATTCATTAAGAGATCCATTACACTTTTGTAATGGAAGTCTGCATCTTTTGGTCATCTTAAAATTTCTTTAACAAACCTTAGCAAGACAAGCTCACTGTAAAGATGAAGGTGCAAACAGATTAATCAGAACAAAGCTAAGATTTACCACAGAATCCCCAGAAGATTAAAACTCAAATAGTTAGCTGTGCTGCTCATATCAATGTCCTTGGCAAGGAACTATGTAAAGGTGCCTTACACATCCATTGTGGATATGTCAAAGGAAAATCCCTAAACCATTCTCAGGTCTCTGACAGTTAGTCCAGACCTCTGAGCTGCCATTTCACCACATATTCACTACAGCATCACTCTCCATGTTTTGTGTCCCAGTTCTGGAAATTCCTTTAATGTCATGTCCTACCAAATTTTTAATTATCTTAAATAATTTACAAAGTTTCTGCTGCATTTTCATTAAACTCTCAACTCTTGCCCACTATCAGCATGCTTGACCTTTTAATTCTTCTTGTAAATTTGGTGTCAGATGAGCAGCTCATATTCTAACCCATTAACTGCCAGGAGAGTCACAAGTTTGAGCAATTTCTTACTATGAACTTAAGACTAATCAGTATCACAGAACTGGCAACATTGGTACTCCCACTCTCTCAGCTTTTTACTTTCTTTAGGCAGTGACTGTTGCAGCTATTTCTGCCAATCTGGGAAATTGTGATGGCATATTTTTCCTTTGTTTACACAAAAAATTGGTTTATTACCATTTTGTTTTCTTTGTTTTGGAACATTTCTTCCTCATATCTTATGTATAAATTAATATTCCTGGATAGATCAGCAGCTTATGTGCAAATTGAACTATAATGCTCTTGCTTCAGAAACCCATGATAGGAGGAACTATAGCCTGCTAATGAGCACTGAGGGACCATTTGTAGCCTCCCAAGAAATTCAGGGCACTGTACTGTTTAAATTTGTGAGTATTATCTTCATAAAAGGTAATGAGCTGTTGCATGTATTGTGGCAAATTAAACCTTAAAATAATCTTTTTAAAATCACTGGAATTACCCAATGGATGCATGTAGTCTATTGTGTATGATTTAGGTGATTCCCCACTTAAAAGGAACATTTTACTGTAATTTGTTTGAATTTCACTGAATTCACAGCACAAATATGCAAAGGTGAAAGGATCTAGGACCTTTCTTCTTTTTCTCCCTATCACATGGTCTGGTATCGAGATCCCTCATGGCACAGAATCACAGAATGGACAAAGTTTGCAGGGACCACAGAGGATCATCTGCTCCAACCTTCCTGCTCAAGCAGGGTCATCCTGGAGCACATTGCAGAGGATTGCTTCCAAATGATTGTTGAATATCTCCAGTAAGGAAGGCTCCACAACACCTCTGGGCAACCTGTTCCAGAAACTGTAAACCAATTATTCATCAGCTTTCACAGGCAATATAGGTCTAAAATTTAAGAAGTTATCAGCCTAAGAATTAGAATCTTTATTCTTCTGCTAAGGCACCCGAAAGAAGATTGAAACAATCAGGCCAATAGGTGAATGATTTCTAAGGGAACTTCATGGTGTCGTGCTGGGTATGGGAAAGAAAAGCTGTAGAAAAATAAACAAGGAGAAAACTCACCCAAGAAAATTTTGCCTAAAAAGGTAAATACATTATCTAACCACAAAAAAATCTGCTGAACTCCATCAGGAAAAAATCTCACCACACATCCCTCATGGCATCACATCATAGAAAACTGAAGAATAAAAATCACTGCTGAAATAAAATAACTGCTGAAAACCCTTCTCTTTCCACAACCCAAAATTTTTGTTAATTTGCATTGTTTAAGATAAAATTTGGTTTCTTTCTACAATATTTCAAGCAACTTCTTATTCCAGGATAGACTCTATATAGGTCAGTATAAAGAAGACCTGGTATCATTTGTTCATTACTTCAATGGGTATCTCAACTATACATCATAAACAGAGTATCTTTGTATAATTAGTGTTTCATTATTGCAAAAAGCACTCAATCTTTCCACTTTTATCTGTGGTGGATAATTGTTAAAGGTTACTCTTGACCTTCTGACACCGATTATGCATCTTTCAAAAATCTGCTTCTGAATTCAGTCTCAGCCATTGCACAGCAGCTGCCTACAAGAGCAGTGCTGATGCTACCAGCTGTCATCCCACACTGTTGGTCATCACAGAACAAAGAGCCACACTGCGGTTTGCACTTGCACCAACAGCATCAGCTAAAGTGTTAACAGTCAATGGAGTCAGGGTAGGTCATGTTGGCAACCTCTCCCTAGGGCTTCCTTACACTTCACATATTTATTTATTTAATGATATTAACTGTATTTATTGCATTTCCCTATATTTTAAAGGACTGCGCAGGCTCTTCAAACAATGCTTGTCATATATCTTAAGCTGAACTTTGGGTCAGCTGTTTCATTAAAGATCTGTAATTTTATCTAGAATTTTTGGAGATACAGGGGAAGTTGAAGGACCCAATGATTCTGCAGTCGTATGTAAATAAAACACTCCAAGCTCATCTCTCAGATGCACATATGTATTTAAATGTAGATGTGAATATGTATGTATATATTTGCAGCTGTATGTGAATATACATATTTATCTTTCTCTTTCAAACAGTGTTATCACACAATATTAGGCACAATTCTGGTGATATCTGGGAAGAAAATGATGGCCGTGGATCTAGTGGTCAAATGTCTACTTATTTTTTATATATTTTGTGCTCAGAGAACAACCCAGTAAAACAATGCAACGGAACTAAAAGTCCAATTAGCATGCTGTTATAATAATAGAATAATTATTGTCATTTACACTTCAAAATTTTCTGAAAAAGTGTTCTTTCATTAATTTAACTTCACTCTTCAGAACCTTTTCTATAAAACCTGCTTTTTAAACACATTAAATTTAAATTAATTTAAAAAAATTGTAAAAAATTTTATGCAAGGGTTTTGCCTTCATGTGGCATAGTATATTAACTAGATTGTTGATCAAATTGTTAATGAAGAATGTTAGCTCAAAATGGTCTGACAGAAATGTCAGTGGTAGTTTAATGTAAATATTAAACAAATTTAAAGAGAAATGGCTAAAATACATATTGAATTCTTCCTATACTCTCTATGTAGTTGAAGAAATCTGGTTAAGATAAGAATTTTCTCCACATTTATATACTCTAGAGTTGCCCATACTCAATGAAAAAGGTAGGGGAATGGTGCATAGATACATTAGAAATACCATGGTCTTGTTTTTTTAGTTATTCATATCTCAAAAGGCCTTTTTTACTTGGTTCAGTTTTTCTCTAAGGCTCTGTTTACCAAGAGTTTAACCCAGAATAAATGCTGCATGCCACCTTTTAATTTTTCGAAATACAATTACTGCGAGTCACATCCATCAACTTGAATGTACACGGGTGTACTCTATAGCTTCATTCTCCATCCTCACCAATATGTTCACATATGCTGCTATGTGTGCTGTTAGCCTTGTCTTGAATTCCATATACTATTCAGATTAAAATAAAATGCATTCAGAAATATATATCCATTTTCCTTTGGATATACTATTTATGTATAAAGGAATCATTATAAAGGAATCATAAAGGTCCATCAGTACCTTTTCTTGGCTTTGTGACACATAGACTGCGACATATTTCCTTGCAGGAAATATTAATACATTTGTACTTTGCCCTGGCAATGTCCTGGATAAGGAAATTCTCCTAAAATTGCACATGCATAGTGACTAGAGTATAAAGCAGGTGACATAAAGTCATGTTACATAAGTTACTTCTTCGTATAGTTCACAAGTGTCATTATCTCATAGTCTTTTTAAGTAACTAGCTTGCAAGAGTCAACTGTTTGTGCAGTGAGTGTTTCTGTGAAAGCAAGAGATCTATCTAGTAATAGAGTTCAGCAAATATTATCTCCATGGTCAGTATTTCTTGTTCTGAAAAATAAAAAAATGAGAAAACTCACCCTCAAACTAGACTGCCTTAGAGATGTGCCTCACAGGGAGCAGATGTGCTACACATTCTGCTCAGGGCAGAGCAGAGCAGGCACAGTGCATGACATCCATAACCCAGGCAGTGCAGGACTAGCATCTGGGGAACAGACATTGACATTTCTGTGGAACCAGGCCTCCAGCAGGACCTCTCCTGTTGCTTGGTGTTCATTCAGGGCCACCTCCCTACCAGTGCTGTGGCTTTGCTGCAATACTGCTGCCACTGCCTGCCATGCTGAGACTCCTGACACATGCTCTTTGTTCATTCTGTGGATGCTCTTTGTTCATTCTGTGGATGGAATCTGAACACAATCTGCTGGGCTTGAAAATTGGAGCAGAAAATAATAAGTGAGCTTTTTTCTCATTTTCTAAATGAGAATATCTTATTTATGTGTACTTGTACACAAAGAAAGGGAAGGTAAAAATCAATGCAGACTTTCTCTTCAACGCAGTGTATAAGAACCTTCCACTGATTTCTTCCTTTTCCTGTCTATTAGTTAGGAAAATCAGATAAAGAAGAATTATGGCCCTATGTGTGCTCAGGGGAAAAAAATGAGTTTTCTGTTCCTTTCTGTTACATCTAACTTGTGGGAGTTGGACTGGCAGGGACCGACACTGAGTTGGCCCTGACCAATAATGAGGTCAGCATCAATCTGAGGCAATGAGAAATGGGATGCTAGGAAAGAAACCATCTTGCTAGGTTATGGTGAGAAGAATGGGATTATGGGAACAGGTATGGTAATGCAGTTGCACCCTATAAGGTAATGTTTTGAGTTCTTGTCTATGATTGGCTAACAGCATTTGACATATATGGTAATGTAGTTGTTCTTTGGTTCCCTGCCTTCAGATCACACTGTACATATTGTTATGTTTGCCCCATTGTTCTGTCTTTTGAGGTTGCCCTGTACTGTGTTTGGCTTATGTTCTTTGGTTGACTCTGGTTATTTATTAAAGTTATTTTTCGGGCTTACCATCCCTATTTTCGATTGCCACCCTGGCTGGTCCAGTTCGTGTTGCATCGCTGGACACAAGCACTGACTCTCAGTTTCAGAAAATACAAAGTGAAACTATCATCTTGCTTGAAAGGACACGCAGGTGCAAGCCAGCCATCCTAACACAGCTGTATACTTCCTTCCCTGGCTGCAGACCCAAAGCCATCAAAACTCTTTTTAACTGCTGTCCTGTCAGGATAGTTCTGGAAGAACAGAAGGGTCAGTGCAGATGAGGCTTAGTACTGACAAATATTGGCCCCTTATTCATTTCCAAAATTTACTCAGAGAAGGGAGAGAATAGGCAGTTATGTACATAATCATGCAGCATGCTCCTAAAGCTATAGCTCTTTAACAAAAATTGCATGTATTTCTGCTTATGGATTATGAAGAACTTGAATAATTTAATTTTCTTACCAGAGTCTCAACAGTTCTGGTAATTAACCTCCTTCTTAGCTGGGGCTAGCAGTGAAGTTTTAACACTCCTTTTGTCTCTCTTGTTTGCACGAGTTAAGCATATCACCCGCAGCTTATGCAATTGTATCCTTCCATTTTTCACTTATCATTTTGCATTCTGTATTTTTAATAAAGAGATTTGAAATTAATTGCTTTAAGAATTTTATAATTAAAATATTCTATTTAGCTTGTGGAGTGTTATATGATAAAGGAAATCTTATTAAAATTATTTTAACAAGTAAATATTATTTCAATATCTATTTTTGCTGCAAAATAGAGCTGTTAGCCCTGGGCACAAATAAATTCAGTAGGACATTTTCAATTATATCCTGTGGTTTCAGATCATCTGCCAAACCTGATGATATGAATCTATCCCAAATTTCAGAGCCTTCTTCACGTTACCTGTCTGTTCTGTGATGTGAAAATCAAGCTGACCTAAATACTCCATTACAATACATTGGGTTTAGCTCTGTTCCAGCGACAATTATATTAAGTTTTAAAGTTAAACAAAGAAGACTTTCTTTTTTTCCAACACAAATAATTTTGTAACCATAACAGAATGGAATAAAAAATTATGCAATTTTCAAAATTTCACACTTTATGTAAGAATATTTTATGATTTTTTGTTAAACACAAGTAAACAACCTGTTAAAATAATTCAACTCCACCTGAAGATTAGTATTTAAAAGATTTTTGTCACTAGAATAAAATTTAAACTAAAAGGAATTTTTAACTTTATGTTGTATTAATGCTATCTCAGTACCTTACTGTCCACTAGCTAATTTTCTTTTTAAAATGTAGCCTGAGAGAATAATAATTAGGGCTGATGACACTCCTACAAAAATCCTGTGATAGTTATTTTGTACTATTTGTTTTTTCCTCGTTTCTATCAACTGCACTTATGGAGAAAATATGCAATTCTTCAAGTTCTAGAGTGGCAAATTCTGAAAAGTGAGAAAGGACCTCTGGTACAGACTTTTTGAAGAGTTTTAGAGAATTGAGAGAAAGCACATCATATTTTAGCTCTGTTAAGAACATATTGAATTTTCATTTACTTAACAAAGCCAAAATACATTCATAAAATCTTTCCTCATAACTGGGATCCCTAGCATTGCAGTGCATCATTTAATTTATTTTGATTCCTGTAGTATCTTCAAGCTCAGTCTGCACTCATATAATGCAACCCACACAAGTATGAAATGAAATCAGTCTACATAAGAACTTATTAAAATATTATTTAATTATTTAATTAAATAAGACTAAAATATACAGCCACTTTTTAAAAATATTTTTTGAAGGTGACTTTTTCTGTTTCTTTCTTAAGGTGGCATACCAAATAGTAATAACAATAATGTATATTATGTAGATGTACATTATATTTTTCTGTATTGTTTTAGTAGAAAGAACATATTCGCTGATTTAAAATTTTCACTTTGAGTTTTTCAGACATTTTTTTCCTACTAGCAGTTTCCCATAGAAATACCAGTTTCAACAAGAGATTTTTCATTGCAAAATAATCCAGTAAAATCTTCATAATTCTTAACTGAAAAACAGGAATAAGCAGCTTACTGTGGTTGACTAGGGTCTCTTTGCAGTATTGCTCTTTTAATCAGCAAGAAGGGAAGTTCAGACTAAACTATACCAACTTTTTAATTCTTGCTTGTGAGGCATTTTTAAATCCCTGCAGAGATATTTTTCTTTATAAAATCAGTAAAATGGAAGAGTTACCTCCACAGTATTGAGAGACTTTGATTGTATTAGCTTCTGACAGGAGGATAATATTTTAAGTAACATAAAATCGTCTCACTGATTGGCAGAAAACACATACAATAAAGTAAAATGTACAAAAAATTCAAAGTAATTGCTTGAAATGAAATAACATTCAAGCAAGATAAGAGGATAAAAGATACAGTCTCAACTAGAAGGCTAAAAAGCAAACATATATAAAAGTGTAATGGAACCTATTTTAATTTGATTATTTTCATCCTCTTTAGTCTTCGTTTACAGTATCAGAGCCATCCCTAAGACTTTCTTCCCCAGGAGAAAAGGAATGCAAATATTTCAGGTTATTTCAGTTTGCCTCACTTTGTCCTTACAGGAGGTAGTGGGTACTAACTACATGACCAATAGTTTATAATCTTTGTTTTGAAAGGAGATTTAGTTTCAATATAATTCTGAAAGATGTGTTCATGTGTCTGAAACACGCATGTTCAGATCCACAAAACTAGGAGTCTACTTTGCAATTATATTGTGCACAAGTATTTTTGCTTTTCTTGTTTGCTATTTGTTCAGTGTCTAAAACTGAAATTTGAAAAGATATTTGTAAAGGAAAGCAAAACTAAAACATTATTATAATCACACATTTGTAGGTCATAAACAAAATGTCTGGTGTCATCAGACCAATGAAAACTGCAAGAGTTAAAGTTTTGATTTAAAGCAGTCAAAGGACTAAAATTTTTTGTGATTTTTAATCAAGAAAATCTCCTTCTGTGAACGGGATGCTTAAGCCTTCCTTCAGCCATTAATGTACAGTAATCCAAAGACCATTTACATCTTGTCTCTGCTCAATAAATGATGAAGCTTCATTTTCTATTCGCAGCACTGAAGTTTACATTCAGGGTGGTCATGTCAGCAGCCTGAGCACAGGGCAGTCTGCAACATCTTAGGAGAGACGGTGTCTATGCTTTTCCTTAGTTCTTGTTCTCTGTGCATAGTTCAGTTCACAGACCAGGACTGAATTCCTACAAGGGGACTTGTTCAGGTGACTTTTTTTTTTACCTCATTTACTATAACAGAGGATATTATACATTGACGTGAAATGGAATATGCAGGTTAGATTCAACAGTTTGGTATGGAGAAATGACATTGAACAGTACTGTGAGGAGATCCTGACTCAGGCCAGGAATGCTTTGTGACTGAATGACTACAGGGCCCATACAAACTCATTGCTTTAAAGTAATTTTTCAGCTTCTTGTCTTGAAGCTGGCTAAAATAAGGCCTCCAGCCCAGTGGAGACAAAAATGAAGAGTATAGCCTTAAATTAGTAAGAATATTTTCAATGTTTTTGTAATAACCAGCTGAACAGAAGATAGTTAATATAAGCTAGCAGTTGGGTTTTTGCGCTAATGCAAATGATTCCCTGATCAAGAAAATTAAGAATTCTTTGCCTCCAGTGTCTGAGGGACTCTGACCCTGAGGACATCACGGAACTTGACATTTCAAGAGACTGTTCCATTTATATAATTCCTACTTTTACTTGTCTTAGGTAAGTCATGCCACCTGTTCTGTTGCTTTTGGAAAGGGCAAGAATGACTAGGAACTGTAGAAAAGGCCCAATCCATTTCTTGTAAATCAATTATAAACAATTTGGTAAAGAGCACGGAGAGGTAGCTCCCATTAGGTCGCTGAAACCTTGCTGGTGTTATCTTGTCACCTTTAAAATAAATGGGAACATTTCAACAAATTGATTTGGGGTTGCCAATAATTCTCGGTAGTCCATTCTATTTTTGCAGCAATATGTGTTTGAGGAAGATCTTTTCAACACAGGTTTTGTTCCGACTTTATCCTCCTTGATCCTTCCACACACTGTATTGATTTGCATGGCTTCTACAGCTTCTGCTTTGTACTGCTGTTTGTATGCATCTTCTTAGCATATGTTTTCAACACTACTTCAAATTAGTTTATCTCCTGCATTTTACCTTATATCCAGAAAGTTATAATTTACCTTATGATTAGTTTTCCACACACTGTTCAGAGGAATACATTGACTCCAAGAAAATAACTGACAGTTTTCTTAGTTTAGATTCTGCATTTCCTAACTTACCGTGTTACTTTAAAATATTTTCAGAAGCTAATGGTCTTTTAATATTTTTTCTTGGTTCACATTTGGCACAACTGGGTGCCAAAAGGAAATCCATTTGACTTTTGAAGTTTCCAGTGGAAATTTTACATGACTTTTTACTTTATGTAACAAAAGTGTACACATTTTTTTGGAAATGCTTTTTGTGTGAATGCTTTTGAAATTTGTTGCTATCTTTATTGCTGTTTTTCATAAATTATCCTGATATTTCTGCTTTCTTAATTAATATGTCTATTAATATCTTTGACTGCCTTACTTTACTTCAAGGTGTGGATATTCTTGGTGGGCACCATTTCCAGGCATGGGAAGAGCAACATTAGTTTTCAGATTACAATACCCATGTATGTGTTGAAATGTGAACACAGCATCTAATGTTGTCATTTACTATCTTGATCAATCGTGCTATTGCAAAAGAGAATACTATAGCACATAGGCAGCAGTCACCTGGGGTGTGGGAGATTCTCCCAGAGTGAGCTGTTGCACTAACTATTACTTCCCATGGAATATGTGGAGTGTGTTTCTTTGATATAAGTCTTTGCTTCAGTTTGTTTTTCGTGCTTGATTTTATCTTGTATCAAGGGTTGTATTTGAATTTGTTTGTTAGCAGCTTGTACTACACTAACAGAGGTTATGAAACACTGCTTTTCACAAATATGTCTTCCATTAGAAAAAAAAGTCTGTTCGATATTTCTGCAATTTCACCTAATCATGCACTGTTTCTGTGGGTAAACTGGTAATATAAGATTATCTGTGTAAGGAAGCTACACAAGAGTTTCTGTCTCTAGCATTCTCATCTGTTACTCATTTTCATTTTTGAGCTGTACACTCCACTGCTGGTGGGTGAGCCACCTTCTCTGCATCTACAGTGGACTGGAAAAGCCTTCTACTACTTCTAACTTAAATTTCCTCTCATTTTCAATTATGAATTGGAAATAAACTTGCCTTCTTTCCTATCTGTATTTCTGTATTTTCATTCCTCTGATACTGGATACTGTTATTTTATTATTACATCAAGGAAGCTGTATGGGATTTTTAGGCTTTAGGGTTTTGGGTTGTATTGGGGTTTTTTGGTCTTTTTTTTNGACACAAAGAATGAAAAAAAATGCTTACTGTAATATTATTAAAATTTTAAATTCAGTGACCAGAGAATTTTCTTAGAAGATGTGCTACTGTAGCTGAGATTTTGATTAACTCTTATGGTTTTAATTCCTCTGTCTCCATATTTATGAAAAATAATGTACAGGGTTCTACTGGCTCTCCCTACAGTGTCCATGAACACTGTGTCCATGAGAAAATTATTCTTGGCTTCATTATCATCTCTGTTTTTGTTTATCCCTCAGAATCAAGCTTCATACACAACATAATGGCAGATAGAGTATGTGGCAGACAGCTAATGACTCATAATGACAGACTCATAAACAGGCTAATGCACGATAGAGAGGGTTATTTTTTCTTCCAGAATGCCCTACCAGAGGCATGTCCTTCCTTGTCCTTTTTTTCTTTTTTGGGGTTATGTGCAGAAAGCACAGGAAAGGTGCTTTCACAACTACTTAGTGTTTGAAACATGCCCTTCAATTTGAACTGAACATGATACTTGCTATCTTTGATCCAAAAAACAACACTGTGCTTTTGAGGTGTGAAGCCTCCCCTCCATCTGGAGGTTTGTTTGGTGGAAGAATAAGACAGCAGGAGAAATGGATCTCAGCCCTGCACAGGCAGAGCAGTGAAAACCACAGGCTCCAGTGGAGTCTCTTCCAGAAGAACATAGCTGCCAGAACACCTCACAGCTGTTGCACAAATATACATTATAGAATGAACTGTGGATAACAAGTCCCAGTAATTCATGGACTTACAGATACGCTGAACTAGCACTGTTCTGCATAGCTGATGGAAGGAATTTTGAATATGTTTGTTTTTCCTTATTGACTGTATTATTGTTAATCATGTAGCACTAATATTTATGGCTGAACAGCAGGAAACCTGCCTGTTTGCTTTGTTTTGCTGGCTGCAATCTGAAGTCCTCAGGAAGAGGAAATATTGCACCTCCCTAGGGTGAGATCCCTTTGGAAAAGATGAACAGGTGGCATCAGAGGAAAAATTATGGCCAAGCCAGGTAGAATCATTATCAAAAGAGTTTTTTCTTTTTAATCTGTCTCCTAAGCAAAAATGATTGTTCTGTCTTTAAAAAGTTACTTTATTCTTTTGTATTTTTCTTCTAGTAAAACATAAATTTAGATACTGAGAACACAATTTTGGTTAAAGAAAAGCTGCAGGTATATCCACCTCAAAGCCTAGATTCATTTAAGGTCCTCTCAAAGAAAGTTGTCAGGGTTCAAGCAGGGACGCTTTTAATCAGTGATAGAGGGACTTGTTTTTTTCTGATAAAGAAAAGTGTTAGACACTGATAATTGGATCATCAGGCTTTCTTGGCATATTGTTTCCTTCAGGAGAGCTAATATCAGTAGCTGTCATTCAGATGAGCAGATGGAAATTTGAAGATTACTTCTGCAAATAAAACCCTCATTAAATTAATAATGTTGAGACTTACCATCAAGTAACATAAATTAATGACATTTGAGGTGAAAACATCCATGATCATACAAAAAAAATAACGCAATAAAGAGACTTAAGTCCAACATAGAAGAGGAAACAGACAAGTTAGGCATTAAGAAGGTAGGAAGTACAAGGATACAACACAGAAAAGAGTTGTGGGGAGTGGCAAGTGGTATTGGACAGAAAACCAAAGGAAGCATTTGAAAAGCACAGTGAAAATACATCTGCACCGCTTCACCACACAAGCTTGCACTGTGTCAACCAACAGGGTAAAGATGTTAAGTTGAAGAACACATGCAGGAAGGTCTCTGCTGCTCTCTCAGTTACCACTGTGGATCCATACAACCCAGGAGACAAACCCCCCATCATTTTGACCAATATTCTTCCTCCCAGAGGACATTTCATGGTTGAATGACCTGATTTGCCTTAAAAAAGCCAATATAGAAGTCAATAAATACAATGAGAATTTTTTTTTCCCCCGTAGATGGACATATTTTTTCTTAGTGTCACTGTGTTTGTGAAAGAATAGGGGACATTAAGCCTCTGTCTACTTGTTCTTCCGTAAAGAGAAAAATAATGTGCATGAACACAACATATGAGAACACCATACATTTGAACTCCCATCTGCGTTTGAAGTAAGCACTTACAATACTCAGTCTTCCACCTTTCCTACCTCTGTCACTTTCTGCTTCATCATATTAGCATTTTAAAAACTTACATTGGCATTTAAAAAAAAATCAGCTTTCATGTTGCTCTTTAATTTACACAGAACAGACAGGGTCAGGCATTAAATTCCAGAATTCATTTCAGAGTTTTCTTCCCTATAAAATATTCTACATTTGCATGGAAACAATATAAATCAAACCCCCAAGAAACACAAAAGCTGTCCTTGAAGTTGGTAGTGGTATTATCCCCCAGGGTTTACCTGATTAGTTCCAGTGTCTGGGTATGTCTGGGTAGACCTAATAAAAAGCCCATATATCATAGCCTCTATGTTCAGGGTTTCTTTACGTCAGAAAAATTTGCACAAATAATGTGCTTAAATATAAAATATTAACCCTTCATTATCACCTTATTTTAAAAAGTCATTTTGCACAGTGGCTCAGGTGAAGCACAAAGTAAAATCAGACCATAAACAGCACATGTTCGGGATATAGACAGATCAGAGCCACCCACGTTACCCTACTGAAATCCTGAATAAAAAATCCTTCACATTATTAAGCTAAACACACATTATTAAATGAATACAGAAGAAAAATTTAGACATGTTCAGAAACTCAAATCCTGTGTGCTTTTGCACCGAAAATCTTAGCATTATCTATTAGGAAACAGTCCCACAGTTTTTCATTTATAAGCATAAACCTACTTAAGAAAATTGGTTGCTTATTGAGAATTGGGGCTGCTGAGGCAACGGGGCTTGTGCATCTGAGGGGCAGTTCTGTGGGGTATTATTCAAGTCTATGTAATACTGCTACCTGTGGTAGTAGCACTTGTCTATTCTTTTGGTGTATGTGTCCATACATCTAGTAAAGAGAGACAAGGGAAACCTCCTTTCTCCCATGGAATAACAGGAATTCAAAAACATACAGAACAAAAGATTATAAGGAGCAGTAAGTTCACTCATTGTAGTCCTAGTTTTCCTTGTGAACACACAGCAGCATATGCTGACATTCTCTACTTGTATGTATGGGTGAATGACCCATCCAGAGACTGTTTCAGATATGGATGCATCTGGGTTTCCTTAGTTCAATCTACTCATCTACTAGCAAGTCCTAGAGCAAGTCATTGATGAGCTTGGGCACAGTCACATCATAAGTACTACTAATGCCATTATCACTAAGTTATACAACCAAAGATGAAAAAAGCCACACACGCACAAAAGAACAAACAGGAGTCTCTCAGTGGATATAGATTATCTCCTCAGAAACTGAAATCCTTGAATTGAGTCTCAGGAACTGAAGCTTGATATTCCTATACCATTTGGGGCCAAACTTAATCTAGTTTGAGGATAAAAGGGCTCATCAGAACACATGGAAGTTTTCCACTTGTTTTAATTGGCTTTGGATGGGGTCCAAGGAATGAATTTTGTTGTCCTGTGCTATTCATGTGCAGCTGTTCACAAATGTTAAATTCAGTTTAAAAAGCTATGCCTAAACAAGGACATTATGGAATCTAACTCAAAGCCAAGACTCATCCAATTCTTTTGTCGGTTTTTCTCTCCATAATTGTCTCTGGTCATGGTGTCTTAGCTGTTATTCTTTTTCTCATCTTACTGACTCTATTTTCGTAATTGGACTCAGGAAAAACAGGTGCAGTCCGTTTTAGAAAATAAGGCTTCAGCATTTGATTTTTTTCTACACAGGAGTGAAAGACTTGTGGACCTTTTAAAATTTTTCATGGGAAGGGGGATCAAGTCAATCTTAGAATGGCTACTAAATTTGTAGCTGGGGAAACACTTATTTTGCTGTCTCACTTTTTCTTTTTGTTGGTAAACCATTAAATGGTCATTTTTAGTAGATTTTGGTTTTGATCAGAAGAACAAGTGTTCTTGATTATTTTTGACTTCAGAAGCCTGATGTCAAGATGAAAGAATCTATCAATAAAACCAAAGTTTTCCAAGAAATGTTCCCATTTTAATTAACTGTAATTTCCAGTTTCATCTAGTATGGAAAAGAAAAAAGAGATTTTTCCTACAGGATGCAGTGTAAATGCAAAGAAGGCTCTGCTAAAAGTAAAATCAAAGATGTATTCCATTAGGTAGGTTTTTTTTTGCATTTTTGAAGTCCAAGATCTGACCAGCAAAACTCTAGATTTTAATAGTACCCCATACTTCAAGAAAATGAGACTTTGAAAGAATATGGAAAGTTACTTTATATTCTTCATTTGCTCTTCGAATGAAATCTAAATTTACAAAGCAAGATATTACACTTTCAAAGTACTTGCCTGAATTTTTTATGAATTTTCTATTCATGCAACCCCAATGAAACCATTCTTGTCTCATTGCTTTGCTTTTGGAAGCCTCCATCTCTCCAATTTAGTTTTGCTTTTCTGTAGTTCAGCCATACACCTCTTGCCCACAGGTTTGCTTGTTCTTAATTATACCTCCATCACTTTTAAGCTGTTTTTTCCCGAACGATAAAATTTTAGGTTCTAAATATTTCGTCTTTATATACTAACTTTTTAGATAACTCTGATCTTTCAACAACTTTCATCTCTAACTCTCTTTTTTCCTTCTCTTCCTGCTTGTATATTTTATCATTATCTTTTCACTGTGAAGAGCTGTTAGTCTGGATGGTATTCCAGGGGTGCCTTAGCAGTGCTGAAAGTAGATGTCTTCAAATACATTTAATCTCACAGTCAGTACTTTCATTAAATTATTCTTCTTGATATTATTTTATGCCAAACCCCCAAGGACCAAATCCTTAGCTGTTGCAAAGTGCATATTGAAATTATTGTAGCTTTAGGAGCTACACTAACCACAGTACCATCTCTGTGACGCTGACATTTTCCGGAAAAGTTAAAAGTCCAATATTCACAACTAATAGAAAAACCCTGAATCTAAGCATATAAGCTTATTCAAAGTATAATGATATCATCAATAATTTTTGTATTCTGAGAGACTGACCCTTAGCTAACAGAAAGTGTGCAATGTAGATGATTTTGGGCTTTCACATTGAAAGTTTATACCTGTGAAATGTCTTGAGTAAAGGTGATACATTGATGGGTCATGTTGAGATGCTGATTAGTAATTCTGCTATATGAAGTTAACTGAAGAAGCTGCAAATCTTCACAATTTTCAGAATCAAGATAGATAGAATTACAATTCAAAGGCATATGTCAATCAGTGAAAAATCAGTAAAAATCAGTACATCTGCTCAGTAGGAAAATAACAAAAGAAAAAAGTAAAAATTATTTGCAGCTTTTGTGCTAGAGACAAGCTAAAAAATGACTGAATTTCCAGAAATTTAAAGCTGGTCCAGAATAAGTAATATTCTGTGCTGAGTCTTTCACCCCTACATATTGTGACCTTACAAAGGGTGGAAGCTGAAAGGAACACAATTAAAGAACATCAATTTTTCTCATCACAGCTGCAGCACTACCAACAAGGCATATTGTGGGTGACAGAGGCAAGAAATTAATACTATTTGTACAGCATGGATGTTTCTACTGCACTCAGTCTCTCTCTCTCTTATGCCTCATGACAAATCTCTTCAATATATCACCTATTAAGCTTCATAACCTTGCAGAAATTGTCAGCAAAAATGTCAGCAACACTTTCTTTTGGTACTCTAAAATTTAAACAAAGGGAAAATAGAAAGGAAAATGCTTTACGTTTTCTTTGAATTGTTGACATATTGTAACAACATTCAAGCACTGCAGCCAAATGCATGATTCTGAGAAAAATTTTAATATTAGAAACTTATATATTCCAAAAGTTGTAATTAAGTGTAAGAATAAGAAAAACCTGAGTTCATTCACTGTGGAATTATTATCAATATTGTTTTCCTCTCTAGAGGATTTTTTTATCTAAAGCTTTTTAACTATCAAAGAATGAAAAGCTTCAAATTGGAAGTTTGGTTATCCTTAAGGTTTGGTTATCCATGGTGAGTCCTAAAGTTACTTTTCAAACAAAATCCACAAAAACACTCCCAGACCACTAGAATCAATTCTGTATATTTATGACTCACTATTCTTGCCCTCACATGAAATGGAATATGATCACAAAATTTAAGTTGTAGGAGCACAAGCCACTATAACTACCACACCACTATTCTATGAAACTTCAGTCTTAGGATGCTGCAACACTTTAAGACTTTTAGAACCCTGAGTTTTCTTAGCCATAGTGAATTGTGTGCCCTTCTATTTTCCATGGATTCTTTTGAGATGTACCTGGGTCATTAGGCATCATGGAGAAAAGAAAGGGAATCAGAGAAAAAAAAAGCTACTCCCCAGATGAAGGTGAAATACAGGATCCATGGCATTATGGATTTTCAGCATGCAACATGAAAAACCAAGATGGTTCACCATATAGAAGAACTAATGGGCTTGCAGAATAAGAATTCTTTTTGAACTCTTGTAATACTTTACACTTAAAGAAATCACAGTGTTTAGAAAGAAACATCCGTACAGAATCACAGAACATTCTGAATTGCAAGGAACCAGCAAGGATCGAGTCCATCTCAAGTGAATGGCTCATATGGAGATCAAACACACAACCTTGGCACTATTAGCACCATGCTCTAATCAACTGAGCTAATACATTATCTGAGAAATTGTTGGATTTGAGTAGGACACAAGTAAAATCAAACATTTATTTTAGAAACAAGTATCTGATCATCTTTTAAATCCTTCAGGAATTCTTGGTCCCACTACTCTTTCCCCAAGGGATAGGCAATGTTTCAATATCTGATTTTGCAAAATAAATGAGAGAGAAGGGGATTCTAACCAACACCAAGCTGAATTATACCTATTTAAAATTCATTTTTAGTTTTAGACCTGACTTTCACATTCATCAAGTCAGTGAAGAGTGACTATGGTAAGAAGGTATGAATCATGCTCCACATTTAGCTATCCATCTCTTGAACTGGGGCCAGAGCCAAGATACTTTCTGTAGTTTGCATGAGATTTCTAACTTTTAGACAAGCTAAAATTAAGTGACATGAATCAAATCCATAAGTTACTCTAGGCTTTAAATGAAATATGAAATTGAGCTCTGTCCCACAGGCATAAAAATGTTTTTTAAACATAAGATCATTTTTCTTCCTAACATTATATGTAAGAATACTGTTATCTCTGGCACTACTTGAAGTTTAAAAGCTTAGCCTGAAGTTAACATCTATCTTACCATATGTGTTGCATAGGATTTTGCGGTATTGTTTGGTTTAGGATTTTTTTAAAGACAGAAAAAAGTAAGACCAGACATAAAAAGATGGAGCTGTACTCCCCAGGACTTGAAGCTTTATCAGCTCCTAGAGGGGAAGGATCCTTACAAGAGGTCCATTCTTTCAAGTTCCTAACAAAATGTGATGGTAACCATCCCTAAGCACTAGAATTGAGAAAACCATGTGTTGTTTTGTGCAACAAAGCTGAGAAAGACCACACACTGTATGCTATAACTTTTCCGGTGATTGCCTCAAATATTTTTTGTCTTATTTAACCCTACTCTGCATTATGGTTTTTCTATACTCATGGGGGGAAAAAAAAAATTAAAAACTTATCTTGTGCCCATTTCCTTCCTTGGAGTATACTTGAGATACATCATACACATGCAAATTCCTTTCTTTTCTTGAATCCAAGGAATTCTAAATTACCAGAGAAGAGAAACCTCCTTCACAAATTTAACAAATAGAACAAAGACATGTACTCTAGATAATTAAACAGAACATTCTGTTCATTTTTGAAATGTTATCTTTCTATGTAAAACTGAAAAATCAGAACCTTCTGTTGCTTTTTCGGCAGTTTTAAAAATTTTTGCTTCTATCTATGTTACATGTTTTTCTGTCCACTACTACATAAAAATATGGAGAAATATTTTTCATTATCTTTCTGCAAGAAATTTCTTGCATCTACTATATTCTTAAAATCAATCAGATTTTTTCAATTAATTTTCCATTTTTTAGCTTAAATTAAATTAATCTTCAAAAACAAATAAATAATTTTTTTTAGAGACAAATTTTTAATGAAGAAACTTGGAATGTGTTATAACTGCTAAATTAATTTCAAGCAGGAGATAAGTTGTTTTGGCTATAGCTTGCAGTCTTTCCTGCTATACCACAATTAACAATTGTCAAATCTTTTCCAAAGAAAGTTAAATATCTTTATTTGTATCTTAGATTCAAAGAGATAAGTCCAAAGGTGCACAGCGATTTTTGCACAGTTAGGAAAAGTACTAAAATATTACAGAGCTATACCATGATTTTAATCACTGGACTATCCTAAAAGGGAAATTATTATAAGCAGTAATATTAACTATGCCCCTGAACTGTCCTGGGTTGTAGTATAGGATGTACACAAAGTATTCTATCACCATCTTCATGAACTGTTGAATCAAATTGTTGGAGCAGTGTTTTCCCAGACCCCCTCCCTCCGGGCTATTTTCTATTAATGGCCCATCAGATGCCTTGCTGCATGACTCATAGATAACTCCCTCTGGGAGCTATCTCCCTTCAATGGGCCATCAAGACCCCCCTGCATGACTCATCATCCCATTGTGAGATGCTCCGCCCAGGGGGAGGAACCCAGCATTCCCACCTGCATATAATCTGGGATTTGGGACAGTACAGGCAACCCTTACCCACTGGATTCCCAGAGGATCTGAGCTACCAGACCTTTCTATGGGATCACTGCTTCAGGAAGACCACCTCATCTGGATTGCTTCCATCACTCTTCTCAGGTTGTATTCTGACTCAGTCAGTGGTCTTTTGTATTATTGCATTTATTTTATTTCACTTTTTTTCCTTTCTTCTTATAAAATTTCTGACTTGGAGACTCTCACTTCTTTTGTTTTCAAACCACTACATGAACATAATTTGAAAATTGGAAAATAAATGTAGGGGCAAGAGAGGCACTGTGGAAAGGACATTGTGTCACAGGTTTTTGAGTCCCCTGGAGACTGTGGTTCTGTGCAGATGTAGCTAAGTGTCCATCTGACTGTGCTTCTGAGCTCAGATGGGCCAGAAATTATTTGATTTATGACTAATGAGCAGCTTTTCCTGTGATAGGTGAAATTTTAAAAGAATTATGTACTTGCAGCATCTTCAGATCTAACTCAAATAGATTGCAATGAATCTTTCTCTCTACTTTGCAGAAGGCAAAAGTTGGGGAAGTGATAGAAGTTCTTGGAATTCAGATATTATTTAATCTCAGATATTTGGCATGGGTCTATAGTTTTCACTTAACATTTATAAACTCATTTTTGAATTTCATTTGCCTTGAAGGTAAAAAAGAGAATTCAAGAATATAGCACCTGTCCAAAAGGTCTCTATAATGCTTCTGCTTAGACTGCTTAGACTTCAGCTTTCTGATGAATAATCTTGCCTGCAACCTCACAGTTCAGTAAAAATTATTGAAAAAAACCAGTCTTTATCAAAAGCTCTCATGTGATCACACCAGTGTGTTTGAGACCTAATTGGATAAATCCCTTTGGAAATAAATCTGTTAGCATTACCTTATTGGTTTGATCCCTGTCATCACCAATACTGGTGATGAATCCCCCACAGATAAGGTGAACCAGAAATAATTGTGTTTGCATTGTTAAAGTAATTAAATATTAGGGCATTAAACAGGCTTGTTTTTTTTTATTAAAACCTTGAACTTAAAGAAAAAGCCTTTTGCTTGAAAAATATTTTTTTTTTACTCATTGATTCATAGAATTTTCTTTACATCTTAGAAGCAATTCCACCACTGCAGGATTTGTGAATGAGCAGTAGAGGATATATTTGTCTCAAATGACTCATCTGCTGCCTTCTGCTGAGATCAGCAGCAGGCTGTTCTGCCTTCATTTGCTCTGTACTAGGACTTACTCTTTCTCTTCATTCCTCAGTAAGAAAAGGTGCATGAAAATCAGACCTACAAAGTCATGCCATCCTGTGGACAGACAATCAGTTATAGGGAGGTTTTTGTTTTTCCTCTGCCCTGATGGCTGTATATATAGGGTTTTCATTTAATATAAATATACTAGGGCAAAATACTGCTAGAATGCACTGAATCTTTCTCATTTTTAATTCTTAGAGAAAACTTGAATGCCTAAGGAACTTCAAAATCTTTTAGTTCCAGGGGAAACCAAACATCTGTCTTGTGTTCACAGGATTCATTAGGAGATAACCATTAAATCTGCTGTACAGAGGATGACTTTTCTGTCTCCTTCATAAGGATCCTGGTTGTGATCTTTTAATTCCTCATTAAAATGATACCATCTCCTTTCCTAAGTGTGACCTGTTTCAATCTTGCAAATGTTGCTAGTATTGATCTATACCTGACTTGGAGATAATAAGGTTTGCAACGAAACCTGTGGGATTCTGAAAGCTGCCTGCAAAGTTTGATCTTCAGCTGAAGTTAAGTGGGTTCTGCCTGCACTTCTGTTTCTTCCAAGTGCTTTTGTCAATTGCTGCTTTAAGACATATTCAGTGCTTTTAAGAAATTCCTTTAGTTTATTGGTACTTTATTCCTAATTATATGACCGAGCTATATACCTTTGCTTTTAAAGCACATTTATTGGCATCCTGTCAGGCAGTACATTGATATTTATACTTAAATTGTTTGGTTTAATGTATGACTTGGCCTTGACTCCTGTTATCTAGAAGTATCGATTCTTTCTGAACCCAGCTTGCTCTGCAGTCTTCAGATACAAGCTTGTTAACTGACCCATATCTTAGATCAGCAACTTTGACAGAGTTTGCCTTAGGGAAAAAGGAGGGTGTTACAAATCCCATGTGTTGAATACTGTGCCTTTGTAGCCTACAGAAGCCTTGGTGGTAGAACTACCTGTTCCTGAATTGCTACAAAAATAGCTCAGTTCACTGACTTACGCTGAGCTCTATTTAAACAAAAAACAAATCTCTATATTACTTTGGATCATTGCAGTGTATTTCCTTGTATTGTTACTGCATTACTAGTTGAGGAGCACATCTGTAATCAAACAATACCAGATCAAGTACCTCGGTACTTCTGTCTTTTATTACAGGTTTTGCAGTACAGTCGCCCTATTTGAGCTCCCCTAGTAGGACCTGACCCTGACATTAGCTCATTTGGTTAGAGCATGGTGGTCAAGGGTCAAATCCCCTTATGGGCCATTCACCCTAGAGATGGACCTGATGATCCTTCTGGGTCCCTTCCAACTCAGGCTATTCCATGAACAGAAAATCTGTATTTCCGTTGCTAAGATTATTTGATTGGGGACTTTTTCCATGCAAATGCAGATAATAAAGTGCATAAGAAACATAGACACATAGACCTGACAGACAAACATAAGACCAGGACAAAATCAAAACCTCATCAGTCACACTAAATTACTGATGGGCTATCAAGAAACCACAGGCAAACTGAGCATTTCTCACCAGGAAGGTCGAAAACTTGAAGTCTGGGAGGCTGGAGGGTGGTGTTCAGTGGGACTATGCAAACTAATGAAGGAATGAAATTCATGAAGGGTCCTACACCTGGATAATGGCAATCCCAGACATGGATAGAGGCTGGATGCCGAATAAGAGAGCCCTGCAGGAGAAGGGCTTGGGGGTGACTGTTGATGTAAAGCTAAACACAAGCCAGCAATGAACAAGGAGGAACAAGAGTGAACTATTTAATTGGCTAGCATTAGAACACCCAACCAATATTTAAGCTATATATCTTTTACTGTTCTGTTTTAGAAAAAATGTAGATAGTTGCCATTAGAGGACAGGATGGAAAATTTACTCTGAGGCATCCATATGAGAAGTAATATTTATTTGGATGAAATTAATTTTACTTAGGAATTAAAAATTGGTATAATAAAGCTATATCTTATTTTAAAACATCTTTTAAATATTAAATATCTTTAATATTAAAGATTGGGACAAGACAGTTGTGGAAAATACCCACAGAAATTTCTAGGTATAGTTAATAGAGACAAACAATATATGTTATAAATGCAGTTCTGACCATGCATAATTAGGAAGGAATTCTTTGAGTACTTGGGAAAAGTCAGATTTTTCTCTGTATGAATGGCAAGACCCATGGAAAGAGGTTGTCATAAGAATGAAAATAGTCTTGTCCACTCTGAAAACATGTGGAAAAATTTAAAAGTTCTGTCAGGGTCAGAACTCTCTAGCTAACAAAATTAGACATCTGCAGAGGCAGGCTGCACTTCTGGACAGCCAGCAGACTGATGGGTTTTCTAAACTTCCGGGTTAAGTAAGGTTTAGATTATCTGGATCCTGTCCTACTTTCCATCACATCAATTTGTAATTGAATTTCATAAATTGTCTTCAGAAGTCTTGTTCTGCATTCAAACACATAGATTGCAACACATACAGAATTTTGAACATATTTAAATGAAAATATACACTTGTTAAATGTCTTCAAGTGCCATGTCAGCGTGATACCAGTCTGATACAGTATGGAAATTTGGGAATGCATGTAAGAATTTGAAGCAGATAAAGTGTCAGAACATGATAGCAAGACAGCAAATACATTGTGAAGGCTGGTTGGCAGGATTAAATGGGAAAACTAGGTAAATGAACAGGAGTGAATAAAATAGTATGCTTCTAGATTTGAGAAAAATAATGGTGGCAGCCTGCTATATGAAAATACAACAGAAGTTATTTCTGAAATACCTCTGGGATTACAGAAAAAGAGGGCATTATCTTAGAAATATCATAGCATTATGTTACGACAAGGTAAAATATTTAAGAGAAGAAAACTAAGTAATTAGGGTCATACAGCTAAATTTAGAATAAAATTCCAGTTTTTGTTTTTAGTAAGAAAATATCAAGAAAATAACTGCTGCATCACTTTACACAGTCTTGTAGTATGCCAACCTCTACATTTTTTCTGAGTTCTCCAAAATAGTTCTTGTTGCAAGTAAACCTTCCAGAAGAGTTTGCATACACCTTTATTCAAAGCTTATCTTTGTACTAGGGGATGATTTTATTTGGAAAATAGAATCATTGGGCTTAAAAAACTGGAGGAGAGTGGCAGTATAATCTACAAAATATAAGCACAAATTCACTATGTGAGCCAAGAATGATGGAGCTTTCCCCCTATTTACATTCTGCAGAACATGATTCTGAAACACATGGTGAGACTGCAGTCATTTACTTAGAAAACTGAGTCTGTGATTGAAAACCTTGTTGTTTGTTTAATTTTATGCATCACCAGAAGCTATGCTTATTGGAAGGGTTTCTCATATGGATTGGATTTTGCAACAGGTTGTTCAAGGACCTTGTTTTCTTATTAGGTATGTATGTAGAAGGAGAAACCTCAAAGAATGAACTAACTCAAAACCAGCTATGTCTGTCCGTGGACCTTCTGACTATGCTGTTGATGTTGGGTCTGTCATAACAAAGCTTTTTCTTCCTTTCTTTAATCTCGATACTGGAAGAATGAAAACTGGAAGATTAACATCATGATTCTGAAAAGAAGAATATATATTTTAAAAAACCAAACAAAATCTGTTTCTACCTGTCCAAGAAGTCATGGATCTTTGGATCTTCCTCTAAAGCCTTGCACAAGCAAGTTTTTGAACTGATAAGTAGCTATTGGCATAGAAGGGAAAACTCCCTCCACAACAGGGGTTAAAAAGCAGTGAAAGAAATGTCGTATTATTTTAATATTCGAATCACAAATGTTATGCAGTTGAGATGTATGCTTAGTATTTTTGCCTGTTTCTGCTTTAGGTTGCTCCTTTCTGCTAGCTAAAGGAAGAATATGTTCAGTGACATTTAAAAAAAAATGTCAGATTTAGAGTTTTTATTATTCATGCTTATTGTTAAAATATATTTTATGGGGGTTTGAACCTAAAATATCCCTTTTTGAGTACGTAATTTTGAATTGCACACAAAAAATCTGCCTGTAAAAATGAGAAGACTTTTCTGAATAAATAATTGTTATTTAAAAACAAACAAATTATGAAGCATTGCTTGATGCCCAGAGGAATGTTTGTAATACTACAGGGATTAGAAATACTAGATGAGACATTTGAAGTTTCTTTAAAAAAAAAAAAAAAACACCTAAGTTGACTTTGTCTACTACAAAAACTTGAGGAGAATTTGGTATGAGAAGTTGTGACCTAAACTTTATAATAAAAAGCAAGTTGATAATTTTTAATTTTTTTTTGTATTTTGTAACTTGTGTGTTGACCATTGTTACTTCAACAAACCGAATTTAAAATTATCTTGTTTGTAAAAGAAATTAAGGGTACAGATTTGATTTTGAATATGTTTTAATAAAATACAAAAAGAGCAGAGGTCAGACATTATTGCTGAGGGAAAATTTTGTTATAATAAAAGTAATAACCATATTCCTATTGATTTTAGTGGTGATGAATCAACTACAGTTGACTGACATGACATTATAATATTTTCACCCACTTTTGGATATAAATAATCTTTTAGATTTAAAACAATATTTTAGGTCTGTATCTGGAAATAAAAGAATAAAATATGTCAAGGATATACTGACATTGTATACAGAATGAGGAGTTAATCTACAGAAGGAAGCTCGTCAACACTACAAAAGCAATGCTGGTCAAGTCATCCCTGGTAGGTGCCTAACCCTTTTATGCAGGAAAATGATTTTGACTCACTTTTTTTTTATATTGCAGATAAAGCGGGAAACTATTAAGTAAGAAGACGAGGAATTTTCTTGATTTGCAAAATGTAGTAAAATGTGATCTTGTAAAGACTGAAGGGCTAAATTGTGCCAAAGATTTGTTGCTAAAGGTGTAGATTAAATAAAATGAGCTTTGATGGAATGGGAGAACAATGATATCAGCAAGAATGAACCATTTCCTAAGATGATGTGAGCTGGTGAATTCACTGCAGGTGAATTTCTGGTCCCAATCAAAAAGTTACTGATTCAGTTAAGCCCAAATTTCAGCCAGTGATATTCTACTCAAGTATTTGTAAATTTTATGTCTCTCAGGCAGCGACCAGATCTTTAGCCTCTAGATTGAGTAATTATTTGGGGATGTAGTATTACTCTATATTTAGACTATGAAAAGGGGGAAAGATATAACTGTCTTTGGGCAATTACTGGTACAGTTGCAGACACTCTGCCTCTGCAGAGTTAAGGCTAGCTATGACAGAGTTTTCAATCCCCTTTAAGTTCCTTTTCAGCCCAGTGAATTTTCATGTATGGAGATATTGTAGGTATGTTGTAGCATCATATAATAAGGCACATTAGAGCTTTGTATATGCTAACTAAAAAGAGTACTGCTGTATGCTAAAATTCTTTGAACACTTTTCCTCTGAAATGTAAAATAACTTTTTGCCACTGTGCTACAAACTACTCCGATGAGTGGATAATTTTCTATGAGCTGTTCAAATACTTAAATTTAATTGACAAGGCAGAGTATCAATGAGAGGAAATGTCATAAACACAGTGAAATAGAATGTATTTTTATTATTGAACCTTGCACAGTCATTTATTTGAGGCATACAAATGTTCGTGGTACAAGTAATGACAATAACATTTTGAATCAAGGCATTTTCAAGATAAGATAAAATAAAAGGTGTTATCAAAAAAGGAGAAACAAAACAATGATGTATAAAATGTGGAAAGAAAATGTTGAGAAATTGACAATCAGAAATAAATTAAGAAGTAATAAAGAAAAGATATTACATATAGGATCAGTGTGCTCTTCTCTTCCTGAATTTCTGTAGTTATTAAAACCTGACTAGACTGGCATATTTAAAAAAAAAATCCATATGTTGGTATTCTTTCAAAAAACATTTCCTTATGGATAGTTTAATGGCCAACAGTATAGGAAGAATGGAATACATCATGATACAACAAACTAAACATTAAGAAGGGAAAGAAAAATTGTGTCTCAGCCCAGTACAGCTACTGAGCTGGTTGTCTCTCTGTCACCCAGCAGAATCATTCAGGAGCAGGCTCCTGGTAGCAACTGTGGCTCACAGGGGACACACACTGGAGCAGTCTGTTCCTGAATGGGAATGACCTGTGCTGGACCAGGATGAGCTGGAACAGGGTAACCAAACTTTGGGGAATTCAATCTTTATTTCCCAGGGCGAAAAGGCTTGTATGACATTTCTTTACCTATAGATAAAATCTGTACAGCTATTGGAGCCGTTCTAGTGCATTTTTCACTCCACTTTTCATAGGATCATATTAAGTTTTTGCAAGAAATCCCTTGTTAAATACTTGGAGCACTGAGAAGATGTAAGAGTGAAATAAGTGGAAATAAGTGTGCAAATGCCAAACTTTCCATTATTCCCATTGTGTAAGGTGTCCATGCAACTTTTTAATTTAATTTTTGCTATCCTGTGGAGACAGCTAAGAAGCATGTGAGCGTGTAGGTGTGCACTATATCACAGCAAGGCTGATTCATCTAAAACAGTCAAAGGAGAGTTATGAGCTTTTGGTCTGCATCTTTGCCAAGAAATCTAATTAAAATAAAGAATTACATGGAGGCTGAGGCAGGAGCTGGGCTTGTCAGGCACACAATTCTGCATGCTCAGCAGTTAAATGTGGGTGCAAGGAACTTTTCTACTACTGATTGTATATAGCTGTATGAATGAAATACTGAAATCAAACATTTCCTTTTGTACTACTATTTTCCACATGCAAGTATTGATTAAAAAAGAAGACTGGGCAAAATTTTAATTATTCAGACATAGATTGCAAATAAATTTAGACATTATTAGGAAACTCTAATATGGAATTTTATTCATTGTATTAGCCAATGTCCAGTGGGTGCTAAGAAAGTAGTGATTACAAAGTATGAGAAAATAACAATGCTATGAAACAATATATAGGGGTTTAAAAAACAGTGAGATATTATAGCATGTACCATTGTACTTTGCACATTATTTTTTCTATTTTTTTCTATAGTGGGCATGTTGATTAAATAATTGATTGGAAAGAGAAAAGAAATGTATCCAACACTATCTTAAAATGTTCCTTACTGGCAGCTGTGCAAGATGACCTATCCTTTAATATTAATCCATGCAGCAGCTATGAAATGGTTGAGCACAAAGTAACCGTGCTAGAAAAATCTATAAATATAAGGATGAGTTGAAAATTAGGCCAAAGAAAAGACTGCTCTGGGAGGTTAGAAGAGAAGGATAGATTTCCCAATACAAGTGTTTTAAAAATTGATATTTTATCGAATTGTGCTACTTGACCTAGTCAAAATGGTGTTTATTTTAGAGAAAAGAAATACTGTCATAGAGCAGGCCCTCTGTGTATGGAAAAGATTTGTACGGCATTTTCAAAACTGCTAAATGAAATAAAGTCTTTTCCTTTTCCTAGAGCTATAAAAATATGTGCGTTGATAAAACTCATCTCTCAGGATGATACAAAATTTTGTTTTGAATCTCTAGGAATTTAAGCTTGACCAGGAACAGGGCCATTTTATATCTGAAATGTGATATATTCTTCTGAGGATGCTTTAACTCTCTCGGTCCTTCTGTGTGTTGAGGGGAAGGTAGAGGTGTGACACCTGGAAGTGCCTAGTCCAAGTTGCTTTAACTAGAAACTGCAGCATCTCAGGACAGGACATCAAAGAATTCAGCAGATTAAAGAAACAAAGGACTATGAATAGTTTCTCTGACTATTAGCATTAAGTGAAGCTGCATCTTCAATGAGTTTATTATTTGTGACACTATGTTTAAGACTTGTCAATCTTCAGGAGGAACAAGTATTAAAATATTTGAACAAAAAGAAACTCATGGAATGTTTCCCTTACTTAGAGAATGACCCAAAATTATAAAGCATTGCATTTTTATTCCAAAAAACATTACTGTAAAAGATTCAGTACTAAGTTTTTTCTACAACGGTATAAATATGCAAAATTCCTCTTATTGAAGTAAGTACCCAGTTTTTGCAGTATTACAATGACACATAGAAAATCCTTTTATCAGCCAATCAATGCTCCAGTCTTTTTCCATACAGTGCAAATATTTGATGTTCATAGAATTTTTGTTTAAGTAACATAGGAATGCACTGCATTTCATTGACTGTTTCATGCAAAAAAGTTAAAGATGTTAAATAGTGATACAAATGGAAATCTCCTAAGACAGGTCTCTGTAACTGACTGAAGAAATTGATCAATGTAATCTTAAGTGCAGATAAAATATTGTATGGATTTACTAGTAATATTAAATTAAGAATGCACGAAACAAGTTCAACATTAGTTTGCTGATGACTGTAATTCATTTTCATGTATATTGGGTAACATCTTCAGTTACATTAACTTCAGTTAATGAATTCGTTATTCATTATTTCTCTGATTAGAAAGAAAGTGTTTAATTAATTATTTAACTATGTACTTGTTTTGAAGCTGTTATACCTCAGGAGTGACTAAAATCAGTGCAGGTGATATCTGTAAGAACTGATGAGAAAATGTTAAGCACTACAAAGTAGAAGGCATTGACAAGGAAGTGAGAGGAAAAATCAATGGATCTGTCTCTTCTCTGATTTACACCCTTTGCAAACACACAATGGTGGATTTCAGTGGTTACAAATCATTATGTCTCTTCCAGAACCGATAGAAAGATCCATGTTTAGGCCATCTGAAGCTCTGCCCAATATCTGAAGTAGATGTTGCCAAGAACTAGGGGACAAAGATGAATTTGGCCCTGTCTGATCTACTGAGGGGCTTGGACTTTAATGAAAATACTGCCTAAAATAAAGTGTGTGTTTATTTTTACTCATATTCACTGATAACCATCATGTACATGTAAAGCCTGTCTCTTTTTCTCTCACTCATTTAATATTACCTTATTTATAATCCCTAGAACAGTCAGTTAAAGTAGAAGTATGTATTAATTGATTTATTCCATTTGCTCACATGCTATGCCATTTCTGCTTTGTCAGCACTCTCATTCAATATATACCAGCCAACACATGCCATCCAATTTATTTAAAAACTGGAAGGACTATGAAAAAGGAAAACAAAATATTATTACTATGGGATGGTAATTCAGAACTGTTCTCATCAATAATAGACATCGTCTCTTAGAGTTGTTGTTTTTATACTTTCCCTTACTTTGCAACAAAAGTTGATCAAAAGCCAGTAAGTAGCATTTTTTTGGTGGCAACAACATTTTATGTACTGATGCCCTCTTCTAAAGACAACTATTTATCTAGGCCAGATAAACAAGCAGAATTTATGGGCTGCTACTAGTTTTGGAGTGTCCAGGAAAAAAAGTCCTGAACTGAAAATACTGGTGTAACAAATAGCAAAAGAGTAAATATAGCTGGCCAAGCCTTATTAAACTAAGGTGACAACAACATGAGAAATGGCAGAAATGAAAAACTGTATAAAAAGAGGCATTACCTTACAGAACTGCTGACCAAGGTGGAATTTTCCAGGGCAACTGCATCATTAATAACAAGAAGGTGTAAAAAGTCGGCAAAACTGAGATCCTTGGGGAAAAGACTAAATAAGAATAGCTGATGGTAAAGATGAAGAAACTGGATTGTAAAAAGAGCTGTAGAAAAGGGTAATAAATCATGTCACTGGGGAGCAATCAGGAACACGTCACCCAGCCTGATGCTTCGTCACCACAACTGAGCAGGACACTGGAACCACTCTTTCCACTCTAATCATGTATGACTTAACTCCAAGACCATGAGGGGCATGAGTCAACTCTCCCTATCATGAGTGAGGGAACATCAGGACATTATCAACCAGGAGGTGCCTGGAGAGTATAACTTATCAAAGCCTTTTCCTCTCTTTAACATCTGAACTGAGTGTCATGTTACAATGCTTTTTTACAGCTTAATATATATTTATAGAATATATTTCTATAATATATATATATTCTATAATATATATATTCTATAATATATATTCTATAAATGTATATTAATATATATATTAAATGTTTATAAATATTTAAGCAATAAATAAATATAAATATTTAAGCAATAGCTTAACTCTAGATCTGAAGAATTCCACCCTTTCTATCATTTTTGGGCTGCATCTACTCTGGGAATAGTGTCCATCCCTAATGCATGAGCAGCAATTCAAACCTTTTAATAAGCATAAGATCATCTTGCTTACAGGTTGTTTTTTTTTCAAAGGTCTCTTTATTTTGTGATGAAAATGGCAGGGATCAATTACCTGGATTCTACTTAAAGTCCTTCCTGACAATTTCTAAACCATGATAGAGACATTCTGAAAATGTTGTACTGTCTTGTCCTCTAATGGAGGTTATTTACATTTGGTTTAACTAAGGTATTCTTTAATCTCAGCAATAGGTGAGGACTGAACCCAGTCTTTTTGCTCTCACTGATAGAATCATATGAGTATTGAAGGAGAAAAGTTGGAGGAAAAAGAAATCAAATTGCATTTTAAAATGGTGCAATGACATAGGATAAAGAATGTAGGTAGTTAAATAAAACAGTTTAACTTGGAGTGAGTAAAGCTACTAGTTGAATATTACTTTTTTAACCTGTCACTTTAAAATATGCTTGTTCACACTCTGACATATTGTAGCATCTAAAAGAGCTGGGCATATTTTAGATTAACAGTATGCATCTTTACTTATGTTCTCTGTAGTTAATACTTTTGAGAATTCTGCTATATTAAAGAGCTTTATCCTTTCAAAAACATTTTCCTGAGATTCTCTGACTCATAGCCAACACCAATGTCACACCAGTCCCCAGGGGACTCTCAGATGCATACACCCTAAACTTCTTCCCACAGAGATTAAAAATTACTGCTTAATACTTACACTCAAGCTTTGTTCTCCATGTGAAATCTTCAGCTCACTTCACTGCTCTTTGTGACTGTACATCAATTGATAGCCAGCAGGACTAGGTTTTCAGATTAAATAGTCTTAGTATAATATCATTAAAAATGAATAATAGCACCATAAAATATAAATATATATATAAATATAATATATATAATATTTATATATAATATATATAACAATAGTATCATTAAAATCATTAAATAATTATTAAAAGTTATTAAAAGAAAGAGCATCCAAATGCAGCAATTACTGAATTGCTATCCAAGTTGAGCTACAAATAAACTTCTCTGTATAACTACATGTTTTGCATACCATGATAATCATGTTTTATTGCTTCAGCTCTCCAGTATCAAGTGATATCAAGTGTATAAGACACAAAAAAGAGATTATTCCTTGTTGCACATCAGACAACAGAGAGACTCTCTTATATTTTCGTAACAGTTCTTGTCACAAGAAGCTCAGAAGTTGCATACGACACATTGACTTTGGCAAACCAGAAGAGATATGAGATAAAGGATTACATTTGTTTTGTGTTCTGGGGTGGAAGGAATTTCTCGGGTACTCCAACTCTAAAACAGGCTGAAAGCAGGCAAAATTCTGAAGCTAGATCAGGCAGCTCAGGATATGTCATAACGAATTTTTAAAATTTTCAGTGATGTAGATTCTGTAATCTTCATGGATATATTTTTTCAAGGGCTCTAGTGCTTAAAATTATTAAGAATTTTTTTTTTCCTAATACATTGCTAAAAATTCTATTGCATCCTTTTAGTAGGCAAGTGGGGTCTCACCAAACTGGAGTAGATGGGGAAAATCCCCTCCCTTGACTGGCTGGCCACAGTTCTCTTGATGCAGCCCAGGATAAAATTGGCTTTCTGGGCTGGGAGGGCACTTTGCCTGCTCATGTCCAGCCTCTCATGCACCCCAGGTTCTTCTTGGCAGGGCTGCTCTGGATCTGTTCCTCCCCCTAGCCTTCTGTTGATACAGGGGTTGCCCTGACCCCGCTGCAGCACTTTACACTTAGTCCTGTTAAAACTCTTGGCATTTCCACTAGCCCACTTCTTGAGCTTGTCCAGGTCCCTCTGGACGGCATCCCATCTCTCAGGCTTGTCAACTGCACCATCAGCTTGATGTCATCTGCAAATTTTATGAGGGATCCTTTTGCCTATGTCAATGATGAAGATATTAAACAACACTTGCCCCCATAAAGATGCCTGAGGGACACCACTTGTCTCTGATGTCCATTGGGACCCCAAGCTTTTGACCACTACCCTTTGCATACAGCCACCCAAAGATGTCCCTGCCACACCACAGGGGTTGAAACTAAATGATTTTTGAGGCTCCCTTTTACATTCTAAGATTTTATGAAATAGAAAATATGGAACTAGAATAAAAGTTTGAAGAAAATGAAAGGTGCCATAAAACTGTCTTTTTATTTCCACAACCCCTCATTGTCTGCCATTTCTTTACAACTTCTGACATAAACTCATTAAAACTTTAGATTGACAAAAAGAAGACAATTTTCTCTGCACTGAGAGTCAGTGTAATCATTGCAGAAAAGATTACTTATGCAGTTTTATATGTGTAGGTATGAATTCATATTGAAACATAGTTATTTTCTTGTATAACTTTGTATTGTTAGTATGAGAATTCTTAAAATAAATTAACTATTACTCTTGGATTTTATTTTTTTTTAGTGTTTTAGTACCTAAGTGAAGTTTTCTATAAGTAAAGAAAACAAACGAAGAATTAATAGAAAATAGTGAAGATTCGTGTTATTAGTAAGTGCTGTAAAAAACTTTGGAAGTTGTTCAAATTTCCTCTTATTTGTTTTTTCCCAAGCAGGATGCTCATCATATACATATCAGACATATAAGCATTCTGAGAAAGTTCTTTATTTATCCCATTATATAATTTCATTCTTTACTCACAATCTATTAACAATTCAAATATGTTTAATCTATTACATGTTTAAGAAAAATTTAGAGCCAAAATAAAATCACTTCTAGATGTGGATCCACAGATCATTTCTGTCAGTAGGGTTATTTCTACTGTCTTCCATTCATTTGCAGTGAAAACCTAAATAAACCTAGAGGTTTCTGGACCTTCTTGAGTCTAATGTACTGTAACTTAACTATGACAAGATGAAGCTCTATAGTACTACATTGCTAAGGAAGAAAAGAACAGCATTAAGACTTGGGGGGCTTCCTAAGGAAAAACTGGATTAATGAAAATTATGGGCTTTGTTCCCTGAAGTACAAAAAAATTTGGGGTAAATTCACTGCCTAACTTTGACAAGGGGAGAAATCAATATAAAACCATTGGCAAAAGGTGGCATCCAAAGTAGCTGGAACTATGGGTGGCATCACATCATTAAATAAATCTGTACTTGAAAACACAAGGCAGTCTAAGAATTTCAGGAAGTAGATCAAAGTCTCTGTTGCCAGAAAAGACAATTACGCTAATTCTTCCATTTTTGGGGTGAGTGTTCTAGGCACTGTGGGACAAGAGTAGTGACCTTTTCTTTAGGCTTAGCAAAGACCTACCTTTATTTAAGCCTTTGTGATCAACCCTCTCTTAGACCCTTCCCCGAGCCTTCTCCCACCCCTGCCCATAGCCCAAGAAGCCATCTCAGTTCAGTTTGTGCCCATCAGTCCCTGCTTGCTCAATGGGCAGCTCCTGCAACTCCCAGAGCCCAGCTCATAAGGACTGAGGAGGGATCCACCAGCCCTTCCTGTACTCTGATAAACCCTGCCAGTATTTCACCCAGACAGCTATCTTGCCAGTTTAGGAATTTGAGTGAAAAAAAGGCTGTTTAGAATCACATGAAATTAATTAAATCTTAGCCTGGCAGGTTTTCTGAAAAACAGGGAGAGAAATTATTTTATCAGTCTTTACTTAGGTTTCAACAACTAAAATAAATATTTTTTTAAGGAATATATGGACACACCAGTTGGAAAGTAGCGAGCCTAGAATGTAAGGATATTTAGTTTAACAATAATGAGTTTAGTGAATGCAGATATAGACTGCATCATTTAGAGATACATCACTATAAGTAAAAAATTAACAATGCTTTAGGTACTGTTCATAATTTTCTAAGGTAAATAATTTCTTTCCTAGCAAGAAATGGGAATGAGTGGGATATAGTCACATTCCCTAGTTCCAGGGTCTTGACACCTGCTTTGTACCTCAATTGTTTTTAGTTTTATTCTTGAAATCTTCCTGCTGTCATTTAGGATTACTTTAGAAAAGACTGAAATATGTTGATAAAGATAATTGTTAATGAAGGATTTTTATTTGTTCTATATTTGTTTCATATTATGAAAGCCAGGAACAATAATGTTCAAGTTAGATTTTTTTAGAGGAAAGAACACAAAAATTAATACAATCAGAGGAGAAAAAAACAAGTCGTATCTGCCAGATTTTGCTAAATAGTCTTGGAAAATATCTGACTGCAGTTTTTCAGACTGACATGAATCAGGTGGTGACTTTATCTGTCTAACATGAAAATATTAGGGTTTTGGAAAAAACCTATTCATTTGGTTTTCATGGAGTGTCAGAAACTATGAAATTATGTTTTCCAATAACTTGCAGAACATAAAAAGTACTACACAGTAAAATTTCAGTAAAATTTCAAGTTCTTTGTCCCATGACTTGGTAAAGTTAAATGAGGCAAGAGGGCAGAACTCTGAAAGACCTTTATATCTCTGTCTTTATATTGTAGCAGCTGAAAGCTAATAATGAGTGTTAAATAGCCAATACCATGTGTAGAGTTGGCAGCTGACATGTCAATCATCAAATTCTGTATCTGTTTCTTCTACTAGAAATTCTTTCTGTTAATGAATCCCAGGACTAAGAATGGGCAACTGCCAGGCTGTTGAAATTATTCTGAGCACAAAATTCATAAAGGACAAAACAGACACTGGTGCTTTCTGTGTTTGAGAAGTCAGGTCTCAATCTTATTACTAAATGCCTGCTATTCAGGTATACTTTTCCAAATGCTTTTTTATAAGGTACCCTTTTTACATACATCATGTAGATGTCACGTGAATATTTGTGAATGAACATGCATAAATATATAGTGCACTTCTCTGTCCTAGGAAGCACAGCTGAAAAGGCTGCACAGCCCCAGTTAGGCGATCTGGACATACACAAGACCTTCGTAAGGCTTCTGACATTGAAATGCCTACTTCTTGTCATCAACTAAAGAGCACATGAGGAACTGTGTGCATGTCTTGGGATGAGATGAACTCAAAACCTCTTGATTATTAAGCAGAAGGTGATTTAAATAGCCGCTCTCTTGTGATCTAGTCTGGTAAATGGCTTTCTTTAGACCTTGAGTCTGATGTGCTAAATTCACAGCAAGTTTTCTTGGGGACTCTGAAAACCTAAAAATAGTAGTTAGACATGGAAATGCCAGTACTAATTTTTTGGGAATACCATAATGGTGTGCACTATTGACAGTTGTGTAGCGTAATGAGCAAGGGTCTTAAGAGATCTCTGGAGCCTATGAGTATGAATCAAATTAAAAAAAGACAGTAACAGATGAAAAATAGAAGAGTCATCATGAGGTGAGGATGAAGAACATCATGGAAATTTCCGTGGAAAAAATCTAGTGAAAATAGCTGGAGTATGGAAAGCTAGGCTGAGATAAGGCTGTTCTGATTATACCGGCAGAAAACATGCATAGACTAGAAAAATCAAACAAATAACTTTTTTGATTTATTTTTTAAGAACTCTGTGCTACCATATTTTGGGATATACCTTGTAAAAAATCAAATACCAGTCAATCAAGTATCAAAAATCAATGAGATGGAAGACTTAAACGTGCTTGAATAACAGATTGTTTGTCTCAGGAACATCCTAAGTTTACTCAGAATTGCCAGTGTAATAGATTACAGTAGCACATCAAGGAGCATGGAAGAAAATTTACCTGGCACAGAAACAAATTTTTATTACAACAGAGTTATTTGTTATGAAAAACAGCCCTCTCTACTGACAGTATGAAGTTACACTCTCTCCTGAATCCTAGGAGAAAATACCTGTTTGGTATTATATCACCACCATTCTTTCTGATATTACTCTTTGTTTATTATTTATCATGGCAGCTATGGACTTTCCTCATAGTCAGATCTTGCAGAGTGCACTATTCAAGCACAAAACATCAAAAACTAATGTTCCATAGAACTAGTAGCCTTTCTAACTCAAAGTGGAAAGACAGAAGCCCCTAGCCTCTTTGCGCAGTAAGACAGGACACGAAAAGGTGGCCCCACATTTTTTGCTGTGCTGTGATCTTCCATCCAAAACTGCAGGACAGTTTTTGCTTTCTAGTCAAACCCCAGTTCATTCCACTTGCTGCAGTCCTGACTCATGTCTTCCACACCAGTCATGTCATAATCCTACGGATATAAAACTTTAATGAGCTGTAGCAAGCATGGATCACTTTTTCATTGAGCTTTTCATTTCTCCATATCTATTACAAACATACTTACCATTTTCACACAACTATTTTCTTTGTGAAAAACCATATATCCGGTAGGTAAAATCTTCCTGTATTTTTCAGGTACCACTGGTAGCTGTTATTTTCGTCCAGAAGCACCATTCCCTGGATTGGAGTTAACCGACAAAGCACTTGGCCACACCAGCTGTCTGCGACATTTGGGACCTGCAGCTTCTAGGGGCATATTTTAAAGCCAGAAGTAACTGGGTTTTAGTATTTGCCATCTTTGACACAGTATTCACAAAGTGCCTGGCTAACTAATCTGATTTGTTGTAACAGATCACTGATTGTTGATAAATAGAAGCTTGGGCTTGTTCCCCAAAGTCTGTATAGGCCTGTGCGAGCTTGAATCTGGTGGTTTTTTTCTGCCGTATATCTCTTCCACCCTTTCTAGAATATCTCTTCCTCCCCTTCTTGACTTTCATATGTCTCCTTTCTACTCATGATATTCACACAGTGAAATCCACTAAGGATATTTTGCTGAATTAAAATTCACTTCTCATTAATGTGAATAAAGCTTAAATGAATCATTTATCCTGCAGTGTTTACTGACTTACAGATAATAATCTTGCATTACAACTAATAGGTAAAGGTCAGCTTGCATGATTCACTGTTAATTTGTTTTCATTTAAACTAATTTACTTAGAATTTGTACAGCATTGGTTCCCTAAGGGAATGCAGGAAAAACTATGACCTGATGACTAGTAGAACCATTAAATGATAACAGAATTATTAATAAAAGAGTCTCTTTTATAATTTGTTAAAAATCTTGGGAGATATTAGCAACTTATTTATGTAAGATATGGAAAGTACATCTTTAATATAATTGCATATAAATTAAAAATTTGCCTAGGGAGTCTACAGTGGTCATAGTTTTGAAATGATTGGCAGATACATTAACATTGAATGCCCCAGGAGAAAGATAATGAATTCTGGGTTTTGCCTTTTTTCTGATTTCCAAGGAGAATGCTATTGTTGTTTGTGATGCTTGACACTGTCATAACTAGTTGACTTTAAAAAAATGAAATCACTTACCATGCTGGTCTTGTTAATAGCTAATTGGGTTATTTTGACTTTCATTTAGCTTAGGAGACAGAGCTAGAAAAAAGAATGAATAATAGTCTCAAGAAACATAAAGAAACTTGTTTCCAGTACATGCAGATAAGGTATTTTAAGTGTCATTGAATCTTTTATCTCAGGATATAGCTTCTTCACTTTTAGACAGAAAAAACAGAGATATTCTTTATTATGCTTTTTAAATTAGATGCCCTAGTTCTTTGGTTTACTTATTGTGACTTGAGAAGTAATGTATTAATTAAAAAATCTTGCCAGCTGTAGATCTGACCTAGGTGATCTGAATTAGATCAGGCTGTAACCACCTGAAGTCTCTAATTGATTTATTGACTTTTGCTTGACTGTAGGATGGGAACTCCAGATGGCTAAATATAGCCAGAAGTGGTAGCTCAAAACACTCTTTTATTTCCCATTAAAAAAACAGCAGACACTGACATGTTTGCACTCTGCTCACTCATCAGACTACCTAGACATTTTTTTCACTTTGTTAAAATATTTTTGCTTTGTTAAAAAAATTCATATTTGGACATATTCTTAGATGTCACATCATATGACAGTCACAGCTTATGCTCATCTCTAGCTAAAAATATAGCTACTGATTAACACTCTTAGTAATACACAACAGGATGCACTGCAATGTAGTGGAAAGATCAGGAGAAGAACATTTAGAAGACCTGAAACCTAAATTCTTGGAACTGACACACGCTAAATGTGCCCTTAATACCTTTTTAAACATGATATATCTGATTTCCTATTTTATCACATGCTTATAGAAACCAGTTTAAATTTTATTTCAAAAGCTCTCCTCCAAATTTTACTGTAAGAAATGAGAAACTTTATTAGTCTCTGAATGTCCTCTTAGCTTGTCCATTTTGTCATATAAACCCATTAGTGACAGATCCTAAATTTTTTCCTAAAACATCATAATACCCAATGTAATCTACCAACTATTTGAATAATATTGTAAAGTCTAAATATTGGGAGGATTCCATAAAAGATGGCTTATTTAATGAACAGATAATTAAACATTAGCAGCCAAGGGACCTGGCTGGATGTGTATCTATTTTTTTCTAATAATGCTAATGGATTTTATGAACATAATTGTATTAAATATGAATACTTTCTTATGGATTTGTGGAGTAAGCTAGCAAAAAACTCACATTTTCTCTTTCTAGAGATATATTTCTTTAATTTTTTTTATGTTATTGTAAAAAAAATTATTGATATGAGTCTTTTCCCCAGTCCAGTTTTCCATACCTGGGAAGACTTGTGGAACACCTACATGACCTGTGGTCTGGTGGGACCTCACTTTAAGTTACTAGCATAACCTAAGAACATGTAATTGTCCAGATCTCCTCACCACCTAACTTAATTTGTTGGTTTCAAATTTAAACCATGTTCAATAAACAATTTTGTTGCTGTCATTTAATGCCAGCCATCAACTTAGTACCATGCAAGTGCTCACTCTGTCACCTTCCCTCAGTGGGGAGGAGAATTAGAAATAAAAGGTAAAATTCATGGCTTGAGATAACAACAGTTTAATAATTTAAAATAATGATGATGATAATTATGATAGTATTTCTATTATTACTATTAATATTAATAATGATGATAATAAATGAAAAGAGAGAGGAACAGCACCCAAGTGAAACAAGTGACACCAGCCTATCCCCAAATAGTGATCAGCAGCCCCAGTAAACTTTGTTAATATGTTGAGCATGACATTCTGTGGTGTGAAATATCCCTTTGGCCAGTTTGGGTCAGCTGTCCTTACTGCTGACCATGCTCCCTCCTGGTTCTTGTGCCCCTCTCCACTGGCAGAGCTTGGGGAACTGGAAAGGTCTAAAGGTAAAAGGGTAAGCACTACTCAGCAACAACTAAAACATCAGTCTGTTATTAACATTATTCTTATATTAAACCTAAATCATAACACTGTACCAGGTGCTAGGATGAAAATAACACTATCCCAGATAAAGCCAGGACAATTACCTACTCTCTGTTTAATTCAATATCTCATCTCCCTTGAGGAGAAATAGAAAATTCTCAGAGACAAAACCGTACCCATCTGCACCCAAACTCAGTAGGGTACTCTGGCAAAAAAAGTCCTCATGAATTTTTGTCTTAATCCAATTTATATTTAATTTGATATCTGGAAGAGATATGGTATTAGATGATATGACTCTGGAAAGTCTCAATATAATTATAAGCTTTTAATATCCTTATCATCTTTTCCATCTCATGTCTCCCAACTTCATCCTGAACAATGAATTTCACAGTCTTAATATATTCACTGGAAAAATCTATATCTTAATTTTATCTTATTAGCTATACAGAAATTTCTACTTTATTATTTTTTAATGTCCTTAAGGATTGAATTTTCCAGAGAGGGAATATTTTAAAGATGGCAAACAGTAAAATTATACAAATGGGGTTTTTATGGAACTACACTGAAGATACTAATTTTCTGTCAACTCTGCACAGCTATCTACAGCAGGCAGTTTTATGTCTACAGGATAGTATTCATGCAATAAATAATTCAGTACTGTAAGTATTGCTTCCTTTGCTATCTTTCAAATAATTCTGGTTTGATTTTTATTACTTAACTAGTATTCATATTTAATCAACAATAAAAAGTTTCTATTTCTCTAAAATTGTTTTAAAATTAGACACTATATAAGAAAATTCATTTCACAGAATGTGTTTAGAGGTCACATGCTCTATTTTTATCATTTTGAATATAAAACTATAGCAATTTTTATTATGTTGCACTTTTTATATCCATAACTGGAGAGTAAATCTTGCTGATCAAAGCAAAAAGAGAGATGGGGCAAAAGCTGTTCAACAGAGTAAAACCAGGACAACATTGGTCATGATTTTGTGGATACCTTTAAGAATCTGTATGTCTCCACTGAGAAGCTATTCTTTTCTTTGCTTGGATTTAGGTACAGATCACCAGTTTGCAAAAATACAACCATACCATAGAAATTTTAGTTATCTAATTCTGAAATAAATGAAATAAAATGACAGCATACTCCTAGTGAACTAACTCTAAAAAAGTCAGGCTGGTTCAGTAAATTACAGTACATCCCCAGAGACTCTCGTATTGAACCAAAAAGCAGTACCGGGAGTAAACACCCAACTGGATAACATTTTTAAATGACAGGTGTATTTCAGTTAGTGAAAACTTAAAAGTTTCTATCTATGCAATGCTTTTTCAACAAGCTTCATTGTTAAATTAAGGGATTCACAAAAGTATTCAGTAGCTCTGTAGTAGTAATGGTCTTCAGGAAAAAGATTATGTTCAAAACTTTCTGTTGTTTTTAAAGGTTATATAAAAATAAAATTTTAGGACTTGATGTTTAGGAATGTATTATCATTAGTTGTTATATTTAGGTAAGAGGGTACTGAAAAATGTGTATCCTTTAGCAGACACCAATACCAAAAAATCTTCCCCTAATCTGCCACTTCGTGAGAAAGGGTGAAGGCTAATTCAGGGCTAAGGAAAACTCTGATAGTTTGATTCAAATTGAAGATGACACTTAAGACCTTCTGAATAGTTTGTTGTCTCATGCACACTATTATGACTGTCATTACTGTATTTTGCTGAAGCAAGGAGCTCATGTGTCAGCTCTGAAAAATGAAGTTGCTTTCCTAAGTGATACTGAAGGTGAAAGAGTGAAATTATGGCCACAGTGAAAGGTGAGTGGCAGCTCTGCAGAGCAAGAATCAACAGACTACAATGCCATTGGGAAAGATGCATCAAAGATGCATCACATATCAACTTAGAATTGATAGACTTCTTTGCTCGGAATTATTTACATTGAAGTATTTACTCTTCCGGATATCATTTTACATAGTCAATTAATGGACTTTCAAGAATTTGATTTTATTGTTTTCTGTGACTAGTAATGGAGTCATCTTGAATTAATTTGTAAAATTAAAAATTAAAAAACACCTGTAAGTATCAGCTAAAGTCAAACCAAAGTTAAGACTTCACAAAATTAGTCCTGAAAGCTGAGAAATACTTTGATACTATTGAATTGTATTTGAAAGATGACCCAAGAATTAGGAACACATACCAGCATTGAAAAAGTACCCTGGAGTAACTGCTTAGAACTTTATTACAGCATTTTTACAGGATTCATAAATGCCTTTCCAAATACCTTACACCATATGTTTGCTTCATATTGCCTATAAAGCCCAAGTAATTTATAAGTCTGCCACTTCTCCGTAAATTGATGTTATGAGTGGCTTAAATTTGTCTGATGCTGTGGGAAGAAGCCATTGAATTTTATGTTCTCTATTTTCTGGATGAGCACATCCGCCAAAATAGGTTGCTCCAATGAGTTAATAGAGCTTAATGTAGTTTATAGGTTGCCATTGAACACTTCTAATTTTGAGATGGGCTTCACTCAAAAATCAAGGCTACTGAAGAGGAAATGGTTTAAGTAATTTAAATGCTCCTGCAACCTTCAACATTCTCTGATAAGTATTTCTAAGGTAGTCTATTACAGGAGAAAAATTGAATACAGCCAAATGTGTACAATAAATACAAGGAAAAAATATGTAATTCCACTGAAATCAGGTGGCTCCTGGTCTGTGAACTACTCACCAATGCCCAATTAACCTGTCACAAAAAGAGTGCAACACCAGGAGCTGAGTAAAACCGTTCTGGAGGTAACAGAGAACAAAGAACAAGTGCACAACAAGTGCAAAACATTGTATATAGCGATTGTGGATGTTAATTTTGATGTACTGGGCACTTGCAGGTCAGTAAGTAAAGCATGACAGTAAATATAATGTGAGGCAGATACTGGAGGGGTTAGAAAGAAATCATTAGCACGATATCATCCCCATCCCCACGCCAATGAAGAACCTGGAATGCCAAGGATTGCCATAACCTGCCCTCAAAGCCTGAAACCATTGATCTAAACTGCCAAACAGGCAGTGAAGGGTGTAATAGTAGTCATAGCAGGATAAATTCTAGAAATTTTGTGTAGATATATCAACTTACCTGTATAAAATGTAAACTTTAATATAGTGATAACTGGTCTAAAAATAATTATTGAATTAGGTTATTAAGAATTAGACAAAAACTAAATTCCTCCTGTGCATTCTCAGTCTGCTCCTTTGGACCATAACAAGAGTCTGACTGGTAGGAATTCAGGCAACCCATTCTGTAACTTGCATTCAGCAAATTCGCAATGTATTATTACAACACTTTGAACTAAAGAAAGCTCACAATAATAGTTATTTTCTGTGTGTGCACAAAATAACTATTATTTTGGGTCTCCAGAGAGCCACAGAGCACCACCTGGAAGCGAGGCAAGATTTGAGACAGGTACCTTGTATTTCTAATGCACCCTCCACTCGAGGCAGAGTGGGTCCAGACCATGCTACATTACTTGGCCTGGGGACCAGGACTCAATCCCTGTATGGGTTTAGGGAAAATGTACATTTAGACACATGATGGAATCCAAGCTACCAGTATTTACATGGAATGAACCCATTCTCTCTTTATCCTGTCTTCTGACTACTCCAATTGTAAGTTTGTCTGAGAATAGCCTGTACTGCAACATGCTTAGTACTGAGAGATTTTGATAGGGACCGAAACCTCTGAACACTACTGACATATAAACAAATAATGACAATGGAAAACGACACTCATGAAATCATATAAAGCATGTAACTTTGGAAATACCACAACCACATATAAAAATAGAAAAATTGTGGTTCAAATCTATTTTCCAACACAGTCTTTTTATTGGAAATCATTAAATTTATAAGGAACTGGTATGGAATCTGGAAAAAAGCCCCAAAAAATCAACCCAGAAATAATAATCAGACTTCTGTGTTGTGATTCAGCTTCTCAATATCCTTTTGGGTTTTGTCATAGGAGTGGAATAGATTCTTTTTTTTAAAAAAAAATGACTTCTCAAAGGCTTTAAAGAGTAAATTCTATAAAATCTGGGGACTTTTTCAGTGTTATTGAGTATTTATTTCATGTATCTCCATATATTTTTTTCATTTCCCATTTAAGAAGTCTTGTAAATCCAAAGCTATTGCTTTCTTCTGTGTTCATTCTGTATTTTATGCATTTTAATTTTACCAACTGGTTCTTGCTATTTCATGTATCTGAATAATTTTCTATGCAAATAAAGAATTATAGTACATGTTGTTGGGGGTTAGGTTTGTTCCTTCTTTTCTCTAAAGAATTTTTTCACCCATAAGTTACCAAGGAGACCAAGTATTGGATACTTAAGGATACTCAACCGAAACAAAGGTGAAGACAGAGCTTGAAGAGTGTGTGTGTGTGGGGGAGGTTCCTTTTCTTTTNACCCGCGGGAGCTGGGCCAGCCCTACCTCGCCTTCGGCTTCTTCGGCGCTGCTTCTCTTGCTACAGTGTGACCCTGCACCCCCCTGCCTGCTGGGACATTCTGCCTCTGCCGCCTGGACACCCTGCCATCTCAGCTACCAGCCCGGGACCTTCCACCGTTCCAGCCTGGTGCCCTGCGGATCTTGCAGGAACACTGAGACCGAACTGCCCTGGGTTTTGTGAAGCAAAACCCCTCAAGGTTCTTGGTACTGTTGTCTTTGGTTATTAATGCTATAGTTGGTTGGGTTGTTTTTTTTGTTGTTGTTGTTTGGTTGGTTTTTTTTGTCTGGTTGCTTTGTAATACATACTAGTAAAGAACTGCTATTTCCTATTCCCAAAAATCTTTGCATAAGAGCCTCTGATTGTAAATTTATAATTGAAAAAAAAAAAGGGGAGGGGGCGTGTCTTACACTCCCCATTCCAAAGCAGACTCCAGCTTTTATCTGCTTTTATTTTACCTGTCTTCCCAAACCAAGACACATGTATAATGTAGAGTGACTCACTTTTCATTTAAACGAATTGTCCATTCCATTGACAAACATGTTGTGCCCATTATTCAGAGATAAAAGTTTAAATTTGTTGTAAGCAACATTTTTAGGGAACATTTTATTAAAACAACTGCTGTCTAGTTTGTTATACAGTGCAACTAACAATTTTCATCTTCTTTCACCTTTCCAAGCTTTTTTGGTTTTGACAATTGCTTGAAACACAGAGTATTAGATTGCCATTATAATGCTATTATAATTGGTCCATCTCATTCTCTCTTGTGATGAAAATTTGAAAGGAGGCAATCTTTACAAATTCTTCTTCAGTTAATACCTCCATCATCCTTGTTTCACAGGGAGCTGGATTTAGCTCATTCAAGACACATGGGCTTTTAAGTCTATATGGAGGTCTCCACCATGTGCTTACTGAAGCTGCACTGCCAACCTGTAAGGATCCCAGGGAAAAGAGAAAGGGGAAAAAAAAAAAAAAAAAAAGAAAGATAATACACTTGATTGAAGTAATCCATATTTACTCAAATATCTGTGATATTTGCAAATATCTGTCAAGGAAGAAACCCTTCTTAATTAACTGTTAAAAAGTTAGGAATAGAAGAGATTCTCATTAATGAGTATTATTTGTGCTTATGGTAGGAGTCCAAAATGGAGGGACAATAATGGAAGCAGGGAACATTATCAGGGAAAAAGGGGTAAAGTTACTAAAGTATAGCAAAGATCATCTTCTTGTATTGTAGGAACGAAGGGATGAAAAAATTCAGAAATAAGATGAAATAACCAAGAATATACTAAGTACTCAAAATAACAAAAAATTTCCAGTAATTTTATAAAAAATATCAAGCATATAGTTAGATTTTAAAGACAGAGAACCATGATAACTTTTGCTGTCAGAAGGCAAAATATAGAACCATCCTTTGACAGCACATCAGTGTTTCCTAGGGAGGGCTGCTTCTTCTAGTAGTGCTGGGGGTGGGTTCTTCTCCTTCTTGGCCACTGAAGACAATCTGGAGGCACCTGGGGTCTCTCTGCCAGACTGAGCAGCCTTTTTCTGTTTAAAAGTTCAGTTGGTTTGCTGAGAGCATTTCTCAGACACGCACATACACACACACAGAGGCACAGGCAGAGAGAAGACAATGTCAGCACCTGCAACACAGCCAGGCACAGAAAGGGTGCTACATTTAACTGCATCCACATATAGGACTGATCAAACATCAGTACAGACACCAACTCCTCCTCTTCAGCTGGTCTGGACTGAAGGTCACTAGTAAAGGCACCCATGCAACATTTTCTAGATTCAGAAGCACCATCACGGATCCTCCAAGTATGGCATGGCCCTTCTGCCTGTGCACCTTGCCTTCCCAGACCCTGTGTCTCTTACCTGCCCCATGGGTCCCCTACTCACTTGCCAGCAAACAGATCAATAACATAGATCTCCCCCAAATACCAGCCTGCCTGATACGTCTGATAGACGCAGGGAATCCTACTTGTCCCTGGTTCAGCTTGAGGTTTTTCAGTCAACCAAACACACACTCAGACTGGTTTGGGGAAGATACAGAAACTCACAACCAGCATGTGGCACATGAACTAAGACAAATGGTCCGTCTCCAGCTGCCAGTGCAGAGCCCTTCACTCACCTCACTCTACCCCAGTTCCTGCAGCAGATGACACAGGATGCACATTCCCTTCCAAACCCAGTGCCTGGGTCAAGAACCCCACCTACTGCAGTCTTTTACACTGAGACCACGCTGCCTCTGGTTGATGACACCACAGGCCCAGGGAGCTTACACTCCGAGTATCCTAAAGTATCCTAATTTCTCATCTTCTTCTTGTTTCCCTCTTCTTATCAATTACAAAGTCCAGGTTGATCACCTCCAGAGCTGTGCCTGGAGTTTCTCCTCAACTTGTAAATGGGGACTTTTTGTCTTTGGCTTAACCTCTATTATCCCTCATCTATTAGGGATGTATCTATCTAAAATTTTTTCTTTTGCTTCTCCCTTTAACGTCCCCTTTGCAATGAAAAGGCCCTTCCTCGGATAACCTTAATGAGACATCTTCCTCTGAGCTTCTGAACCATAACACTTCATACCATGAGTTTCACATCATTATTTTTAAAAGGTGATTGGAAATATATAGTTTATCAAAATTACATATAAAACATCATGTATAGAGTTTGTTTTTTATGTGGTAGTGGAAAAAAATTATATGTAAAGAAACATGACAATTCTTGTAATAAGTTCTTTCCATGTATTGGATTATTGCAACTCTCTGAGAAATCCGCAAGAAGGGGAGGAAAAGATGCAACTTTCATATTTTTTAAATATTACTGACTGTTAAGACCTGTCCAGTTATCACAAATGATCTCTACAAGAGAAAACACTGTTCACAATTTCCCTTCTCTCTGTGCTGTAAAGCATGTGGAAAGAAAGGAGTTAATGGTTCTAATGGTTATGTATTTAAAAAGTATTTGAGACTCATGCTTCCACAAATGTCATCTGAAATGGAAAGAAAATGACACAGAACTTCAGTAACATGCTAAAGGTGAAATACCTTTTATTAAGCTGTCTACAGACTGAAGCATCAGTGAAATGTTTGACAGGGAAGAATATGTGCTAAGCAATGCTGTCTGACTGATTTTAAAGGCAAAATGATTTTTTTTTTTTTTTTCCAGAGAAAGCTGACGCGAAAATGTTCTCATAATCAAAGATCAGGCCATGGCATTTTATTTGTTCTCCTTTTTCTCCTCCACTTCTTTCTGTAGAGCGCAATTATCTTTCTAGAGTAGAATTTTTGAGATTCAGCTTTTCTCTAATCCAAAAGAAATTCTTGCAAAATAATATATACTGGCAGGACATCTACAGTAAGAGTAGTACAAAGATAGCTACTTAAGAGAAAGAAGAATATAATTAGACCATGAGATGATAAAATGTAACCAGTTTGTGAATATGTCTAAAATTGCACCTTATATTAAAAACTATCTCATTCCTCTGGTGATGCACCTACTTTTAACCTCTTTTCTAAAAAGCACGTTTCTCAATGTTCAGAAGAAGTTGTGATGCTTTAATTAAGTTCTAATCACATTTTAGAATTTTTCATGGTATAAGGATTTCACTATCTTCTTCTTTTAATAATTTTTGTCCCTCATTCGATTCTGGTGCATTTTCTATTATTAATCTCTTGGGGTTTTTTTGGCTGAAGCCCTCCTATCAATTATGAAGTACAGTAGGAGTAGTAAATGTTCTGGAAAATTTTCAAGGAGTACTGCATCCTAGATTTGATATTTCTTTATAATACTGAAGTGTGATTTTTGGAAATGTGACTTCTGAGTGAACAAGCTTGTGTTAGGATATGCTCGGTGGTTTGCTCCACAATAATATCCATGCAGCTGGATGGGCAGTATGAGCAAAGGGACATAAAGAGGTCAGACTACATAAAAGAGCTGAAACAATGCAGTGGATATTGTGCCTTAGATAAAACATTATATAGATGCAGCTGAATTGACCCTGTTTTTCTGCCCCCTGATTATGATGCACCTATATACACAACTAATATGTGAAGTTTTTCTTTTTTCTACTTTAGTTTCCCACACTGATGTTATATCAAACTGTGCTCATTTTCCTTGAAGTTTTTTTGAAGATAGGTGTCTCTAAAATCGATATTCAGCCACAGTGAAAGATTGCATGAAGGTCAGCAGCTGTGAACACTAAGCCCTGATACAGTCAAAGCAATTTTAGCAGGATTCCATTTAACAATGAAATCCATTTAATTATTTCAACATACTGTTATGTAGTCCATAGGCAATTTTATTCATGCATTCCCACAGGGTTGTTATCCCAAAGACACTGCATGGTAATACAAACTATGTGAAAACAAATGCTGATGAAAGTCAAGAGAAAATCAAGAGAAATTACCTATGGCCCACTTTTATTTCTGGTTCTTATTAGACATTGCACACCAATGCTCCAGATGCACGAAGGGCATTACTCAGGGTTTTTGCTATACTAGAAATAATCAATTTTCAAGTTGCAAAACCATCAGAAATATATTTAATTTATTTCGTTATTCACACCAGTATGTTTTAATCTTTTGTCAATTTTAAAAAGGTGACTATTTGTCATAGATTCAATATTTTGAATTTCAATGAAAAGTTTCATGTATGTTCTTTAGTGTCTAAAGCTTCTACCTGTGTCAATAATGTGCTATAGGAATACTGGTAAAGAGATGGAGATAACTGAGTGGCAGCTGGGAGAAATAAATACAAGTCATCCATGCTTTTGAGATTCCTCAAAAGTCTGTTTCATGATCCTCACATATTTATCCATCCTCCCCAGGACACAGGACACCAAGTGGTTCAGATACTAATTGGAGCTGTGGGTAGGTGTGTGCCAAACAAATTGTGAATAATGCAAGTAGAAAATTGTTGTCATTCTCAAGCTTTCACTGTTCATTTCTTTTTTTTCCCCACCTGTTTTCTCACTTAGCAAAATCCTTAGATGAGTGTAATTAAATATAAAACTATAAGATGTGTTAAATGAGGCTTTTGGTGGCTAATATTTTTTTCACTTAATCTATTGTTCTCGAAAGCAAGTATCTAATCTAAATTAAACATTCTGAAGTTACTGGAAGGACATCAGAAGAAAGCTTTCATTAGCTAACATAAATTATAGTGTCCATTTTAATCTGGGAAGAGTAGTTTACAATTCATGATTTTTCTTTGTGTTAATGAGACCAACACTACTCAAACAGTGTCTGGGCACGTATTTCCTCTACAGTGAAACCCACAAAAAGTACAAAATCTAAGCACAGTACAATCACACACAATAGCTTTATTGATTGCCCTGTTTTGTCTAGACTTTTGATGGGAATGACAGTCATAGATGTACAACAATAGCAATCAAAATATTTGTTAAGCCATATAAAAAACATCAGGGAAATTCAATTTGCAACTTTGTATTTTTGTTGGGATTTTTTTCTTTTTTCTTCTCTTCATTTTTACTGGTTATCTACTTTTCAATATCCACTGGCAGTTTACGTGTTTATGTGTTATGTGTTTATTGTTATTTTAACATGCACAAAGACACAAAAAATACCAAAAAATACTTTTAAGCACAAATGATATTGCATTTTTTTTAATAAAGAGCACAGAATTTAAATAGTTTTTTGAGCATTTCTGTATTTTGATAAAGTATAGGTGTAGTTATGGCCTTTTAAGCTCTGTTCCATCTTCAAAAACATATCTTGATATCATACCTTAAAGAAAAATAGAGAAAAACAGTAATAATAAGAGTCATCTTTTTTTGTATGTGTGCCACTGATCAATGCAATCTTGATGTTCAAGGTGTCTTTTGTGCAAATTTTTTAGGAGCTTGTTCTACCAATACTTTTTCTGACTAAAATGAAATACAAGGAAGCCAAATCTGAACCTTTCCTTTTTTCTAGCATTTATCAAGTTAGAAAATGTAAAGACAAGTGAGCAGTTCATAACAGACTGCAGTATTATTACAATATTATTAGAAATTAAATAGTCTTTCATTATTACAGCATGAAAGGAATTCCAAGATTTTTGCATAGTATCTGGGATTTTTTTTCTCAAACCCTATATCTACTGATCTCTCTACCCCGTATTTTGTAATAGTTCATTCAACGGGACATTTTAATTTTTTCTAATGTTTTTTACTTATTTCTAATGTTTAAATGTCAAAGATATTTTCAAAGTTAGTGTGCCTATTTGTCTGTTCTTTTAAATTACTTTGTCACTTATTCACAAGGCCAGACAGGAAAGGAGAGGAAAACAAAACATTTAAAAAAATCTGGAAAAGGACCTGAGAAGGAAAGACTTGTAACCAAATATATATGAATATCTACACCTTGTGTTTACACCTATTCTATGATATTAAATTAATGAAGTTCAAGGTGAACAGTACTTTTCATCCTTATGCTTAATGATAAGTAGAATTCTAAGTAGAATTTTATTGAGCTGGAAAATAAATATTGGACCTGCAGATTACTCAAAGTTTTTGTATTGGAAAGATCCTTTTCATGTGTGTCCATCTGATTTACGAGCTGTGCAGTTGCCATTCATGGTCTATGAGCCTTAATGCAGCAATGCCAGGAGCACAGAAAAGTTGTGGTTTTAGATTGTGTGAGGTCAGGACAGCCCACTGCTCACTTATGTGTGTAACCATCCTTCCCACTCTGACTGTCATCTTTCCAGTTGTCATCTCTGCTTGGTGTATTCCAGTGATGCTCTTTCAAAACAGAATGACTAATACAACATTAGTTCATACAAAAAGAAATGAGGTTTGATTTAGGGATTTGTTTCCTTCTTTTAGCTCATATCTTGGAGACAGGCCGTGTTTTCACCTGTAATATATCTATATTCAGCATCAGTCTTTCATCTTTTTTCTTTTAGCCATCCTTTTGAAGTCAGTCTGTTGGGCATTCTTTAGTTAGGTGGTTTGTTTCAATATTATCACCCTGAAAATGACATGAAAACCAAAATGAAGGCAGTATTTCTCCAAGAGCAAGTAAACAGGATCGATTGTATTCTACCCACATTCACAATAAAGAAGAAAAACAGTATTTTTACCAGGAAAATATAGAAAAAGGGAAAGGTGACTTCTTTGATATAGCTGCAATAGCTGATAGAAAGGTCAGAAGAGGACAGGAAAAGATGTTGCTTGATTAAAAATAAAATCAAGGGAAACCTTGCTAATGTTTTAATGTATTTGGACTACATATGGGCATTTAGCCAAGGACTTGAGTGAAGGATATTATCAAAGGAGGAAAAATAAAGCTCCAAATCACAATCCATTTTTGTTCCCAAATTATGTGGGTAGAAAAATACCAATCAAGTTAAAAAACAAGAAGCAATTTTCTCATGGCACTCACTCTACATTCAGTGCAGTATGTTTCCATCTGAGGCCAAAAAAGAAACACTAGTGTCCAATGTGAGGAAGACAGAAAGGGAAAACTTTGTCTCTGATCTGTTCATCTTGCTGACAACACGAAAAGTAATTACAGTAACACTGGGTAACCTGTGCAAAAGGCTATGTGGAAGCATTGCAAACATGTGTAAGAAAGAGGGTGCAGAAATTGAATTTACATAGCTTACATTGTTACATGATGCAACACGATTCTATCAGGGACTATAACTGAGAAACTTTAGAAACATAGCTCTGTAACCACATTTACACATACAGTAGTAGACATCCTCTCCCCAGGCTTAAATACCACTGCTACCTCATCCCCATCATTTCCATGATTATGGAAAAGAACATCACCAAAAGCACATCAGCCTTATTAAAAGACTTTATTCCTAATTTACAGCAGACCCACCATTTAGAAAAATCACAGCAGTCTAAATTTCTAAGAACTAACTTTCCTAATGGTAAACATGTTCTGAGGCTTGAGGATATATATTTTAATTTCCATCATGTTACGTTACTTGATTCATTCACAAATAACTGTCATGGGCAGGTGCATGTGCAAGCCTTTGGGGGCTGATATGATGCATGACTACATCACTGGACTCAAAGTAGCTTTGAACACACTTGCCCTAAAATGGGAGCACCAAATCACTTACTGAATTTGTAAACAAGTAGGATGAATAAGCCAAAGCAAAACATTGCCAAAAGTGGTTTTGCTACTTTATTCAATTAGCACTTTTACTTCATCCAGAGCTCTCCACAACTCTATGTTTTGCTGCCCCTTAGCAGCTTTCTGCTACTTTCTAATCTGCAAAATTATTCTGCGCATTCAACTCAATATACACAGCTGTCTTTGGCACAGCCGTGGCTGCTGTGCAGACTCAGCTAGAGCCAACATCTACTTGGATACAGGAAATCACTCACGGCATAGGATTGAAACAGACTCAGTATTTGGCTGGAATGGTAAATAAAACATTTACCTACAATGAGCTAAGTTGTTTTCTTACTAGGAAGAGAGTATCTGTTTTCTGGAGTGACTGAAGTAATATTTTATACACTGAAATTCATATATTCAATCACAAAACTGTATTTTCCTTCATACAAAGGTAACAGCAATGAAAATAAGGTAGAACTACCCTTCAGTAGAAACTAGGTGTTACAACAATTTGGAGTAAGAGTTGATTCCAAGTCCATGAATGAACTAGCTGCTTCCCTCCTGGTTTCATGCATAGCATCTAAATTTTTCACTATGTTTATTGCCTTCAGCCTTGCTGTTTTAAATTCCAAGGCATGCTGCCTTCCGATGTCCCTAGGAGAGGGAAGAGGGGGAAAAAAGAAACAAATAAACAAACAAAACCCCTACAAAAACAAACAAGCAATAAAGTATAATAAGATAACTGGAAGAGGAGGAGTCAAAGGCTCAACAGCCTACTGTTCCTGACTATATTACATGGACAGATATTAATGTAGATGGCACAAATGAGCTCTTGACCGAAACCTACCTACTGGACCAGGTCTACAAACAACAAGTTATCATGCAAAAGGTGGTTACCACCGTTCACTGATGTCCCCATCCATGAGAGTTAGTTTAGTATCAAAGTCAGACAATAAACTGTAGGTTGTGAAACAGTTTCACATAGGTTTTAGTTAAGAAGTGATAAGAAAGGCAAGATTTCAGGCAATCTCATTTGTGAGTTTGGTTCAGATATCCTCCTGCCTCTCTTCTCCTAAAAAATGGACATGATCTCCTTCATCACTGTATAGAGAACTCTCTTAAAAAAAATTACTACTTCTATTCAGAGACTCTGGATTAAATGCTTCTTTTTTTGCTAATTTTGGACAATTGTCTTAGAAGGTAAATGTCAGATTAATCTAAAATAACCCTGGGGCAAATGGACATTGCATGTTATTCCTATGCCACTTTGACTAGGTGGTAAAACCTTGTAAGTGTAAAACTTGCATCCACTTCACTGTACCTACGCCCCATAAAATATTTTCTGGATGAGAATCCCAGCTGGTCTCACTGGGTTCCCAAAGAGACAGTATCCCCCACAATGAAACATAACCAAGAAAGCTGTTTACCATTCAGTTTAAAACCATGAATAAAGAGCCTTCAGTCCCTCCTTCATGTTGCCCAAAATCTGTGTTTTGTGACCCTTGCAATTAAACTGTCTCCAGTGTACCTTTTAGAGTAGGAAAATATCGTGGAAATGGCAAATCATGTCACAGTATCATTATACCTAAAAGCTGCAGAGAAAGGACAGTCTTGTTCTAACACAGATACAGGAACAGTAATTATCAAGTCAAGTCTTTTATTAGCTATCCAGGGCTTCTTCACTGTAATTATTGTATCTCTTCATTTTTGAAAACCACTATAATGCAGCCCTCTGGCAGTCAGCTCATTAAACTTGTGTCTATTATTTCTCAGAATACAAAGTGTTACACTGCAGTAATTTTGTTATTTATACAAAATAAAATTATATATATGAAAATTTAGACCAAGAAATAGAAGTTAAGAATTCCTGAGTCCCTCACTTCTTATTCCAAAAGCAACACTTTCCAAAATCCGTTGCGTTTTTCCCCAGCAGCATCTAGGAGCTGTGTTGTGGTTTTCGTCACAGATCTGCATATATGTGTATTGCTCTCCAAATAACACAAACCAAACCAAACAACGAACCAAACAAACAAAATCCCAAGAAAAAACAAAGCCAACAAAACCCAAACAAAAGAAAAAAAACCCGGAACTTAAAACTACCAAAGGACAATTACACTTCTGTAGTTTCATATGTTCCATGTGAGCCTGACAGAGAAAGGTAGTGAATTTTCAGGAATTCACAGCACATCATGAAAAACAACTGAGTTCCTAATAACTTTTAAAGATCTTTATCTTCCATGCAAGAGGCAGTCTGAAAGTGCAATCCAGCTCTCTAAAATAAGGATCTAATGGGAGGATTATTGCTGAATTAGTTTCACAGTGAAATTTTTCTGTAAGCTATACCATTGCTTACATCCTCTTCCCATCCTCTAGAAGAAGGAAATCTTGACAGAAACAACAAGGAAGCAAATGAGATTTCTAGGATTAATCTCACTCCTATCTAGTTGATTAATTTCTACAGGGGACAATTATCACAAGTGCTGATCTATCTTCTCTCAGTTTCTCCTGAAACTTGTACAATTTTTAACCAGTGTAACTTAAGGACTTTTTATGACAGCTTTTGCCATGCATTGAGATAATTCCCATTACCTAAAATGAGGAGGACCATGAGCAATATGTGACATCCTTTAAGTTTTACAGACTCCAGAAGGAAAGCAATAGATGACACTGTTCTGATCACAGTCCCAGAAGTGGCTACTGTTGGTCCATAATGAAAAATACCGCTTTTCTCCTTTATTTGAATAAGTGTATCATTAGTTTTGTTCACATCTTAATGAATCAGTCCAGATAACAGTGTAACAATGCAAGGGTGAATGTCAAAGAATATTATTAGGACACCTTATGGTGATGAAGTGTCCCAAAGAATAACCCTCATGAGTCTGCTTGTTGAGAGGCAGAGAGCAAAGGGTAAGGAGCGATCCCATTGTGTAAATTTGTTGTATTCAGAGTCACAAATATATAATGTCAAACTCTTTTTTCAGCTATATTAATAGCAAATCTAAACCTCTAAATAGGGAATTGGGAGAAAGGTTTTTCCTTGCAAAGAAACACACTAAAAAATCATGCTTGCCATGGAATAATAATAATGTTAATGTGAGTTCATCCAAATTTGAATAGATATTGCACCTCAAAGAATTGAGGGAATTTTTTATCACTAACTGCCCACATAGACATGTGAGAAGAAAAATTAATAACAGTGAATATTAGCATCAAAAAACTACCACAACTTTACTGTGTGAGTAATTTTTAAATTACTTTTTAAATTTAAAATTTAAAATTTAAAAATTTTTAAATTTTTAAATTTTTAAATTTTTAAAGCTGAAACTGCAAAAAATACTACATACGATGGTCTTTTGAATTTTTCTGCACATTAAGTGTGCCATACAATCAACTTCTTCAACTGTTTAAGATGAAAATTACTTTTCACATGTTTCTCAGATAAATGTATGCAAACTTCACAGCTCATCCTTGAATATTAATCAATAGGTATTATAAATATTCAAATTTATTATTTACAGAACTCAGAAATAAAGAATATTGTCTCATTTTCTACATGTTGGAATCCTTAGGTAAAAAATGAATGTTGAAAAAATGCTGGATTTCCCCTTTTTCCCATTCATGCATAAAAACTGTGTTTTTAGCTTCACAAAACCTTTGTGATTTGCTTTTAGCAGGAAAACCACATACCTCCTAATGTGCTTTGTTGTTTTAATGTACCAACTTCAACAGAAAGCAAATAATGTGTATTCATTAAAAAAAAACGCACATAAAAATAATCTATTCAAAATGTTATATTTATGTACATCTGAATCTGTAGGAAAATAGGAAATGAGGAAAAAAGGTGAATTTTTAAGGATGTGTGGTCCATCAAAGATTAACCTTTACTGGGTGAAATAATTGACAAATATTCAAATTGGGCACTGAGGAAAAGGGCTTCTAGATAGGGACAATGCAATTCTTTGTGATTGCACAAAGGCCCTGTTCTAAAGGAAATTAATATTTTTTCTTGAATTTAAAAATTTAATAAATCAGTATTTCAATAGACTTATACACAGTGTAATTATTTCAAGTAATTTGAATTTAGCACCAAGGTGTTCATAAATATCATTTTTAAATTTCCATTATAAAGCCCCATTTTTTGTTTTCTTCATTCTTTTGCAGAAATTATTAAATTCATTATGATTTAAAACATTTTAAAACCTTTGCATGATGTCAAACATACCTTTAGTCCAATAACAACTTTACGAGAAATCCTCTGTATTTTATAACCTTGAAAACACCTAACAGCTCATATTTTCCTTTCATCTCACTTATGTAGTAGAGCTTGAATTAAATGTGTAAATGGTCTACAATGAAATTAACATTAATCCTAGATATTAAATGCCTTGGTGAAGAAAAGCTGAAAAATGCTTGTGGGATCCATTCTGGCAGTGGGGAGTACTGCATGCACAGCATGCAAAGCTTTGTTTTTCAGTTATGTTGTAAGGCTTAGAAATACCCTTATTAAGTGATTAAACCAAGCCTATGGATGTCTTAATATTATTCATATAATAGGTGCAAATATTCTGTAGCCTGCATAAATGCAGAGGAGAAAGAGGAAGGAGAAGCAATGAGATCCCATTAGAGAAATTGCCAAAAAACTGTGAAACATGCACAGAACAACTCAGGGAGATAGGCTGATCAAGTTTACATAAAAATTCCAGGAGCTATTGCACAAACAATGCATAGCTTCCCCACTGTGCTCCAAAATATCAGCCCAGGCTCTTTCTTCTGATAGAATGGAAATGGAATTTTGAAGCCTGCATGACAGCAAAAGTATTTCTATTTTCTAAAAAGGTTTTCCTTTGATCCTTTCTTATACAAGTTCAATTTTGGAAGATTCTTCATTTTTGTTATACTCCTTTTAAAACCTCCCCCTCCTTCTTTTTAAAATGTCTCAGTATGAAAGTTCCACAATTTTCAGGATACTTTTAGTGTAATATGTGTACTTTTGTGTGTTAATATTGAGATCTTGGTAGGAAAGATGGACACGATTAGCACTTCTTGCCCTGGCTCTAGTTTTCTTTACCACTTTCAAGACTATGAAACTCAGAAAGATGTGCTGCTAACACAGCATCTGATGGCAGCATCCTACCTGCCCAACATCGGGTCAAATCCTGACACTCAAAATCCACCTGGCTGGAACTTTTCAACCATCAGAGGTTCATTCAGTGGGCTGCTCATGGAGATGCTTTTTATGGTGGTGCTGGGATCTCAGCCTGTGTATGGAGAATATAGCACTCATACAAAATTCAGGAATGTGTTCCCAAAGGTTTCAGTACACAAGGAACTAAATAATGCATTTATTTTTGTAAATTGCTTCATACTCATATACTAATATGCATATCAATAACAAAAGCAAGAAAAAATATAATTGTGGACTACTGTGGTTTTCTATATTATTAGTACCTTGAGCAACATGAGAAAGTATATTGGTGGTTTCAATTTTAGTGATGTGTTTACAACTAAAGAAAAAGTCTGGTCGATATCTGAAGATAAATATCAAAACACACCAAGAGTAAGAGTGATCTTGCTGAAAGCTGTGTGCTGGACCTGAATAACCTTTTGTTCTGGACCTGTTTCTGATGTTGATAACTCTTTATGTATGAAGTCTGAGTATATATTTTTTGATGACTTCAAAACAACAACAGCAAAAAATCCAAGACCATCCAATTTTTCTAGAGAAACCAAGTGTGTGTGGACTACAGATAAGAAAGGACACAATCAATTTTGTTTATGTCACGATTTTAACTTTAACCTTTGCTAAAATATTATCTGTGTTTAAATATCTTGATTTTTTAAAGTAGTTTAGCCCTTTGCCACTCATTTTTCACTACAGATTTGTTATAACTATTTTTGTAGTTAACATTACTTTTCATGGTTTCCCTCTAATTGATTAATAATTTTGTTTTCTTAGCATATGTCAATAAAAATAGCAAACTAAGTCATGAATCTGGATTTTAGGGCACTAAATTTCATACTAGTAAATGGCTAATTTCAGCTGCCAAGCAACTTTTCAGGAGCATTATAGCAAGGAAGAAATTAAAGAAATTGCTCTGAAATAAAAATCAGTTGCAGTATAAATAAGGTTTAAGTAATGGAAAAATCATTTGACAGGGGGTTTAATGATTAAAGATACGCACTACATCTACACAAAACATTCAAGGTCTACAGCTGAACTGGCCATGTTGCTATTCTTGTGGATTCAGTATTTTCCCCCCCAAAACAGGCATCATCCAGAGCTTAGTCTGAAACAGTGACTATTCCTCAAAAGACTAGCCTCTTCTAGGGAATCAGGGAATTTTATTGGATAAGTCTAAACAAGACTATGCTAGTTGGCTTCAGGATAAATAAAGGATCCTAGCACTACTAAGTTTACAGACATAAAAGAAGTCACAGGGTTACAGATGTCTTTGGACATCATTTGCTTCTCTTCTGGTGTCACACACCTTCCCTAGACTTTGGAGGAGAAAGTTGATTGATTAAAAAATAATCAAATGTATCTGAAACCTCTGTACATATCTTGATGTTTTGCATCTACTGCTTTCTGTCTGTCTCTTGCTGATGTAATCTTCTTTATATTTATTTATCCAAAGTAATCTCTTATCTCTTCTTCATAATCTGCTAATTTAGCTTTCTTATCTGTTTTCCTATCTTAACTTCTTCCTTTTCCTTTATTCATTTCTCAGTATACTTTATAAATTTATTGGAGGATACATAACGGGTCATTGAATCATATAAAAATATTTAAAAGACAGGCTAACTTATTGGAAAATTGAAATTCCCACAGTGCAAAACCCACAATGTTCTCTACACACCCAGCATTCCTTATATATTTTGTGAAATTTTAGAGACTGAAATGTCAGTTGACTTATGTTCACCAAATTCTCAAGAATATTCTCCATTCCTTACATACATGCACTTCTCTTTCTTTTAGAAGGAAAAGTACCCAGCTTCATCAAGTACCCATCATTCAGAATTCCTGTCATGATATCACTATCAGTTTTATAGTACTGGAATTTCAATTAACATATGCAGCACTTACATTAATTCCAGTAGTACATTTCCTATATGAAGTAATCTGTGGGGTTTTGAGTAAAAATTCTAGATATGCTAATTGGATATATCTAGTTCAAGAAATAACTGAAGATTCAGAACAGAATGGTTTTGAGTACTGCATTTACACTTTGATGTTTAATACACAGAAAAGATAGAATTACAGGTTTGCCAAGAACAGCAATTAACACACTGCTGGATATCTTTAAAGTAATATTTCAGACGACTTATAACTACTAATACTCTTTTTGACTTACCCCCTCACACACACACATTTTAGCTGTTTTGAGCATTTTGATTTTACAAAGTCTGGGTCCTAGAATAGGGATCCAGATTTCTTTCCCAGACACAGTGATTGTTATTCCATTATTGTCAGCAGAGATAGTCCTAATTTGCATGACTTAAACTAAGAAGATAAGCTAGACTTACAAGTTATAATTTCTTGTAACTTCACAGTTTCCCTAATTTATTTCAGTATTAGGAGGTTAATCTATTTCTTCCAAGATGAAACTTTTTCTCCCACATTCCTAAGAGCCAAGGCAGTAAATATGCTATCTTGTTCATTTCCACTTTCCCATTTGATACTCCAGCACTAGGCACAGTGCAAACACCCAATTCCACTCATCTGCTTACACAGTTGCCTGCTCCTCATACTTCTGCCAATGAAGAAGAAGCAGCAGAATGTGACATCTATGGCAGCTATTGCTACTCCTAGTCTTTAATCATCATTTATTTAGATTTTCTCCATGACTTATTTAGAAAAGGTGTCTGGAAACTTTCTTTTTCATTTTTAATCACTCTTTTCCTATCTTACCAATCTGCTTACAACTGGACTCTTTTTTTTGCATATATCAGACAGGATTTATATTACTACAGAGCTTAGTGATTTTGCAGCACCACAACTTTGCACGCTTTAACTGATTTCAGCCACTATAATCAAACTTCTATGGCCTTGTTTTATTTTTACTCAAATTTATGCATTTGGTGGGCTTTGTCAAATTTTCTAAAACTTGTAGATGGCAATGAATATTACAAAACTGCTGCTTGAGCAGAACATTGTGTTTACAAGTTATAGTAAGGGTCATGAAAATGGCTGTAAAGACAATAAGTCTTTAGGACAGGAGACTGGAAGTGATTGGCTAGAAGAAGGACAAAGTAAAATGAAATAACAGAGCATGAACAAAATTTGGTGGAAAAAAGTCAATGCTGTAAGTATTTTAATTTCAGATTTATGTTTGAATATAAACTTATGGTATAGCTTTTAAGGTGTTGAATAATTTTTAATTCTTGTTAGCCAGGTTTATTTGTATCACTAATTTTAGTAAGAAGTTTTCACTAATTTTAGTAAGAAGTTGTTTGTCAAAGAACTTCAATATTGAGTCTCTTACCTCAGAATCATAAATCAGCTCTTATTAGTCATAGCATTCAGTCTATTTACAGTAAATCTACAGTAAGAATTTGGCTTTTGTCCTGTAACATATAAAAGTTTAGTAAAACCTACATAATGTTTTGGGTTTTTTTTTCAATATACAATGTAATAGGCAAAGATAAGACTGTACCAGACTACTGGGAGCCTTGTACAAGACCTTGTATTCTAGGAGTAAGGGAATTTAAATAGGTCAGGTATAATCTATTGAATCATGTCCATCGAACTTGAAAATCCCCTGTGATTTACATAACCTGCAATGATATTATCTTAGGAAAGGTAAATTGTGTGCTGATGAAGGAGGTGGGACGTAGTGATTCTGACAGGTTGACAACTGAACATTTCAGTGTTGTACTGTGTCCAGCCTGGCCCTCAGGCTGCCTTCTGCTGCACAAATTCTCTGCTGCAGGACAAGGTCAGAAAGTTCACTGGAACAGAGGAGTCCGAAATCATTACCCACTTGGAAGCTGCATTTGTGCTGCCTCTGTGGCCTTGTCTATGTGACAGTGCAACAGGAAGTTCTTATGTATGTTTTTGCTGGGTTTTTTTGACAGTAAAAATTATCGATAAACATGTTTTATTGTAAGAAAATCATGTAATAGGTGAAATAACCAGAAGGGATGAACTTTCCTCCCTAGGCAGGTTTTCCATGGGAAGGTCGGTCTAGGGCCTACCTGATAACATATGAAAGCAGGGTTTCTGTCATCTGAAGGAATGTAAAATTTACTTGTTATCTGTCTTACTCTTTGTTCTACCTTTTTATGATGACTATTTAATTTGGCCATTTGTTGGGATTTCTTATTCAGATCCAGAAAGAAATCTGTACCTCCCATTCTTGTTCAAAAAAACCTCCAAATAAATTAAATCATGTGTGAAAAAGAAGTTTGACTTACAGGAAATGATCTAAATACAATATTATAAAAATCTCACTATTACTGCTTTTTTGATAACAAGGGAAGAAGGAAATAAAGTATTAATCAACTTCATGGTATTTTTTTTTTAACTCAGCTACTCCTATGCAGGTTAAAATATGTCTGTGAAATTTTCACAATCAAATATTTTAATTATGTGAGTTTTCTCTCACTTGCACTGATTGATGATTTTTCTATATATTTTATGCTTTAATTTTGCAGGCATTAATGAAAATATATGTATTAAATAAAACAATAGCTCATTACAACAGAGCAGTACAGTTCACATAGAAATTGGAGTGACAGGTGGTGAAAAACAGAATACAATGCTAAACAGAAATGCTTTTCTGAACTGGCAAAAAAACTTGTGAAGTAGTTTCCTCTTCAAAATCATGAAAAATATCTCCTAATTCCTTTATACAATTGCACTGTAGAAACTAGTAGCAAACCAGTTACATGACAAGATCAATTAGCTGTAAGAGTCATGGGAAATTGGTTTACATCCTGAAACTGTTTTGTCCCAAACTTGCTAAATATTTTCTCCATTTGACAGTCAGCCAAGCTGGGAATAACTTACCTCTGTAGGACTCAAATATATAGGAAGATTCACAGCTTGGAAGCTCTGTCTCCAGTGACATAAATTACTAACATTCAAAAAAACCTTCAAGCCCTGATAATCAGATAAGAACTCAGCTGGCAAGGTTCAGGTCTGAGCACTTCAATAGTGGAAATAAACTGGGATAGTGATAGTCTGGCCAATGACACAATATCAGATGAGAAAGTGGAGATCAAGAAAACCTGACGTCATGCTCCCTTAAAGATATTTGTGACATTATTGGATATTTGTCTAGAAGAAGAAAGATATAACAGAATATAACAGAATAAAGATATAACAGAATATATTTACAAAATAATATATATTTTAAAAACAAACAAACAAACAAAACTGTCCCAGCATGTACCTAATATTACATGGAATATATCACAATAAAAGTATGTTGTCATTTTTTTTCCTGTGAAATGCTGAAGGACTTGGCTATAGTGTTTCCAGAATAAAAAAAAATCAGTCATATCTACATGGTTGCATTAGTAAGGCTTAGACCTGGAACTCAATTCTTTCTGACCTCCAGTGTATCTGATTTACCACAGTATTTACAGCATGATATAGAAATATGTGAGTCCTTGAAAAAATGGGAGACAAAAGAGCCCCTGTGGGCATTTCAGAGTTCTGAAATGTTGGCAGTATGGAATGAATTTGTTTTACTTGTCAAGGTTTGCCTTTGTGTTATTGAATCTTCTAACTTGTTACCAAGCTTTAAATAACTAAGGAATACAGCATGTCAATGTATCAAGCCAATAAAATAATTTTTCTGTTTTATTTTATTCAAACACACTGAGTTAGGGCTTTTTAAACAAGAATTCTCTTTATACAATGGGTAGAGACAGAAAAACAAGTTTGCACTGTGTAAAATATTATGCATTTATTGACAAAATTTTACCACTACAGGCTAAATATTGTAGCTGTCAAAAGCACTCACAGAAAAAAAAAAAAAAAAAAAAAAAAAAAAAAAAAAAAAAAAAAAAAAAACCAGAACTGGTTACAGGCTAGAAGTTAGTAAGTACTCTCTTTGCTGTGTCTCAAGACAAACATTCATTGTAAAATTCAATTTATGGATTGCCACACTTTGTCAATAAATTGCAGTTCTTGAGTGAAGCTAATCTCTAAGTAGACAAAGGAGATGTTGTTCCAAATGAAGTGTATGTAAGCATACAGTTGAACTCACCTGAGGAAAGAGTTCTTAAATATTACCCTAGTCTTAATTTTCATAAGTTCAGAATCATGAATACACTGCTGGCTTTACATGACTTAACAAAACAGAGGGCCATTATTACCAGTCTAACCAGTGGTATTTGGGTGCTTGCTGCTCAGAGACACTGCACTACTACTGACATGACTGCAGCTACTCAATCGTTCCTGCACCAGCAGGAAATGGATGAACATGTTGAAAGCTAGTCTATATACTAGAAATAGGATCTAAAATTTTCAGCTGAGCTGAATGTTATCTGTTTTGTTTCTATCCAAATGATGCTTCGTGGCAGGCTCCAAGCAAGCCCAAGATAAGGAATCCTTGAACACACACAGACCAAACCCCAGCTCCAGTGCCAGTGTGTTCCACAGTGGGAGCACTCAAGTGACATGCACGGCGGATTTTACAAACCAACCTCTGTTACAGAAGGTCATTCTTACAGCTGATGCAGCAATTTGGCCCTAGTAAAAATAGGCCTGCTAAAGCAGAAACCAGAGCAACTGGAAAATGTTTTTATATTTTCTCCCTAGATATGCTAGAGATGCCACAAAAGAAGCTTTGAGCTATATTAAAGTAGTTTTTAAGGGTTTTTTTCCCTCAAAAGACTTTCAGATTTCTTTCATTTACACAGGTCTCTGATATAAACAGAAGTTATGCAGGTTGTGCAAATGCCTGTGGTTACATACAGTATATTCATTTTAAGTAAAACAATGGTAATGCAAATAAATAACTACTATAACTAGTCAAGAGGTGACATTTCTTTGCTTACATAATAATTACTACTTAGAACAATATATTTGTTTAGCATACTATTGTTTAATCAAAGCTGCAAATTAACTCATTACTTTTTTATGAATGGCTAAAGGTAAAAAAGAATTTATACATATTCATAATTTACATCAAATTTCAAAATCCTGAAAAGTAGAGAACTGAGACATTGTTTTAGAAATCTTCAGTTTTTACATCTCAGTCTTCCTGTAAGTATATATAATTATTTGTAAAACCATAAATATATTCTTTTTAAAAACATAGATATATATAAATTGTTGCATTTATATTTTTCAGCTTTTTGAAGGTGATATTTTCTCCTGTTTAAAGTCAGTATTTTCTATAAACTAATTGCCAAGTTATTTCCTACAAACTAATTTCCAAGAAATTACATAGCATTTATTACAGTAATTTTGGTGAGTAGAACATAAAAATCCACTTCAAAGGGTGTTTTTCAACTAATGGAGAATATGAGTTACTCTTTGAGTTTCAGAACTACTTAAAACATGCCATTCCTTGTATGAATACATTCATTGGTAAATTGTGGTATAAAGGTCTTCTGGCTACAGAGATAAGGAATGGGTAAATAGAGAATTATTTTTAAGATGAAGTCATGTTCTTAATATTTGAATTTCACAGGTTCTAGAGATTAATATTTCTTTAAAGTTTTGTTAGTTTATTGAAGAATTTCTTTAGAGAAGCAAATCATGGAACTTTCTTTACAGCGTATAACAAACTTTGTGTATTTAAGAATATATTTATAATCACTGAAAACCAGAGCTCAGACTTCTAGTTCCAGCATAGCTTTTTTGTGAAGCTGATGGCAAGCCTAGAAGATGACAATTCCAAACTTAGCCACTGCCTGTCCTAGGAGACCTGTCAAACTTGAAAATGAAAATGTAGCATTTCTGAAGCAAGAAGTGTGCTTTATTTTGAAGGTCATGTAAATTTAATACTTACAAACATAAAAGGTATACTACAATCATTGAATATCTAGGAGATTAATGGAAAGGGTGATTTGCTTTCCTGGCTGATTCCGTTTGTGAATACACATACTTAGTATCTTCACACTCCCAGCTAGGCCTGTATTTTATTACTTTCTATGATAGAGCCAAAGTCAGCAATTACAATAAGCTGTTACTGTGAAAATTTCCATGTGCAAAGGAAATTTTCACATTTTTAGGAGCAAAGCAGTACAGAAGTGTGATCTGTATGCATAAAATTTACATGGTATATGAAAATAAACCAAGATTACTCTTTTAAAAAAGTATTGCATGTTTATTGTAGTGGTATCTGCTCTTGGAAATGTTGCTAATTACAATTTAAGGTTGAAAACTTTTATTTTTTTTATCCTTGCAGAAGGTTATTGATTAGTTATTACACATCAGCCAAACTAGAGCTATCAAACCGAAGGCTTGAGTTTCCTGGATCCTGCCTTTCAGATGAATTGTTTCATGGCTTTTTCATCACTTCACTGAGTCATCTTGCAGCTGACATCAATACAACTACTACAGGGAAGACTTCAGTAGAAATAGTAGGAAAAATTTTCCTATGCCTATTAGGGTCATGATTATAAGTATGATTACATTAAATATAGATTAAAAATATCTTGTGATCAGTCTACTTAGTGTTGTTGGGGTTTTATTCCTGTTTTGTTTCTGAGTTCCTTAAAATGGCTTTTCAGTTGAATTGAAAACATAGAGTTCATCTCTCTTTTCCATGAAATGTTTTGCCCTGGTGATTTTCTTCTCTTACTCAATGGTTATATCAGATATACAATTAAGATCATAGGTTTTACTGAGTTGCAATACATCAGCAGTTTGTCTAAACATTAAAGTTGCATCTCTAAAGAGATTCTATCAATTTTATCAATTGCAAAGTCTAGTTCTGCAAAGACACAGAATAATGGCTTGAAAGAAAATGGGTACAGTCAAGGTTATGATGGCCATCTGCTTTCCTAAGGACTTACAGAAAAGTGATGGGTACATTTCCTTTCTTAGTCTTCCCCATATACTAAGTCTTATCAACATTGTACACTTCCTTCTGTTTACCAAAGTGGTACCATGAGGGAACAGCAATGCAGAGTAGCTGTATAAAATCAAAATATTAAAGAGAAACAGCTTAGGCAATGTTTTCACTTGCATATCTAATAGAGTAGATATATTGCAATTCTATTTCTTAGTACTCAGCAAGAGTCCCTGTGAAGTCATAAATGTAATTTTTCCTGTAAGACCTTTACAGATTCCTCAGATAATTGAGTAAAAATATGCAGTGTAATCCAAGTTTATAATAAAATGACAGGAATTGCTTTCCTAACCTTTTAACTTTATTTTTATTAGCAACCAAATAGAAATTTTGAAAATTTGAGACCTACACTAGAAAAGTGGAACTATCTTTCCAAAGGTCAAAAGTAGGATTTAAGCAGAGGAAATGAAACATCATTATATACCGCCAGAATCTGAGGAGCCTTCCACTTCTCTTGGTAGATAAGCTGACCTCTTGCAGATCATCTAGTAGCAGAATTCAAAACCTAAGATCCCAATACATAAGAAAAAGGATAAAATGTTCATCTGTAAAAGGCTTCAGAAACACTACTCTGTATTTAACTGCCCTTTGTATTGCAGTGCCTATAAAAAACCAAAAAAGTTAAAGGCTGATTCATACCTCTAACTCCTATTTTGGAACTTTTAAAGGTATCACTGGCACAGGGCTTGTCTGACCCACATTTCTGGGACCATTTCAGAATCTGTATCTATGTTTATGAGAGGCACAGAAGATGGGGGAGCCCTGGCTGTGGAAAAAGTATGTGTAGTTGGATATAAGCTAAAGCCTAGAAAACAGAAGAGGCAAAATACCAGCATCACAGATAATTTAAGGAGCAAGACATTACTGCATGTATTGATTATTGATGTACACTCAATACAGCAACATTCATAAAACTGGTGATATAGTAGACATTAATAGCAAGACACAACTAATAAAAATTATCTTTTGTCTAACTTTACAAAATATGACCTATATTAATTGATTAAGCTAACAAAATATGTATTTCTCTTTACAGTTCAAAGTTCACCAATCTCACTCAATCTTTTGTATGTTAAAGTATCAGTTGTAAGTGCTAAGGCCCCTTCTACTGGTTCAGTTAATTCTTGTGTGTTTGTCTTTAGGACAACATTAGGAAAATCTTCAGGCAGTAGAGACACTTGCACTTCTTTGTACTGCCATGTAACCATTCTGTCCAGTGTAGGATATTTTTTACCAGGTAAATATGCACAACTTACAACACTGTTTGATCCCTCTGTAAATGTGCGACTTGTAACTCTCTCTATACAGCAAATACAAGAAAGTAAGAATGACATCTGTCTGTATGTCAGAGTTTGCATTGTGAAATGCAAACTGACTCAGACTGAACAGAATTATTCAGTGTTTCCCACTGTAGAGAGCCACTAAAGTCAAAAGAAAATGGCTGCGCGTGTGTGCATGTGTCCTGCTTCTGGGCTGTGTAACTGTTTTAAAAATACATCTTATGCAATTTTGTGAAGATTCTCAGAAACCATGAAAATGTTTGTATTTATGAGGAACTGCTCCAAGGCTGATAGAAATATTATTATCAGTCCAAACTTTATTCTCCATGCTCATTATCATTTGAAATACATATACTCATTAAGTTTTCATAAATTCCTTCTTCTGCCTGTTGTTTTCCTGATTCTGGCTTTTTTATCCCATCAGCTTTGAAGGCTGCATTTGATTTCTTCTTCAGAAGATGGAGATTTTTTGAGCATTTTCACAGCATATTCCCTGATCAGAGACTAGCTTCAGCTGAAATGTATGGCTTTATTTATCCCATCAGGTTCTTATTATATCTGCCTGAAAAAACTGACAGAGCCACTTAACAGTGACTGCAGCTGCCACAATATCAAATGTGAAGAATGAACAAAAGATGCATCTTTAGATTCGTTTGTCAATGAACAAAAATACAGAGGTGATCCACGACAAACACAGCAATCACTATGGCGTTAGATAACAATTAGGTGACAAGGTGCAGAACAATGAACTATTCAATATGTGTATCAGTTTTATGTACAGACAACAATATACTGATAGGCACAAGAATAGCATAGACTCATTACAAAATCTGCTACTCAGTAAAAAATCTCAAATGTGTGCATGGTACAAGGGTGAGTTCCAGAAAACCTTATTAATTTTACTAAGTTTGAACTAATGTAGGCACACCTTTATACATGTATCACACATTTCTAATCATTTTAATATTTATTAGAGATTATTCACAAAGGTCTGGTTAGTACTTCATGGGCCCATGAGTGATAAGAACAAAATGCCTCATCAAACAGAACTATTTACCAGTTTATGTGAAGAGGAACTGACTACAGGCTTTCTTTTGGACATAATGTAGTCATGCAAGTCAGTACATCTGGCTGCATGGTGGTATAAAGCAAATGAGTAAAAAAATCAGATTTTTCTTGGAATCTTTGACCTTTCTCTTATTTCAGCAGTTAACTCAATAAGTAAAAACAGATACATAAGTCTTTGGCAAAACAATACTTTTTTATGTTCCAGAGAACCAGAAAAATTCTTCTGTTAAATCGCTGAGGTGCAGTTCATCATATGAACTGCCTTGGATCAGTTGGGCATAGCAGTGTACTTGTAACACCAGGGCTGTGAGTTCAATCTCTGAATGAGCCCTACAGTTCAGAGTTGGGCTTGATGATCCTCGTCGGCCCTTCCAACTCAGAATATCCTGTGATATTTTTTTTTTCTTTTCTCTCTCATTATACATCTGATACACCTCTGACAAGAACCCTACGTAAAAGGGTGATATTTCCAAACCTTTTGATAATTTTATTCAGCTTAGAAAGGATGGCTAATGGAATTACATGGCACTACTGGGGCCTATTCTGCCATAAAAACAGAGGTCACAAGGAGGTGAAGATTAAACCACTTCAAAGACATTTCTGTGCTGTCCTATCAGTGATCCTCATCTATGCTCTTTATGCTAGAAAAAAATATAGAAACCACAACTTAACCAGAAAAATAATAGCTACTGAACATTAGTTTTCAGTCTCTGTAAACAGCATGGTACTATTGTAAAAATACTGCATGTATCTAATTGCCTCGCTGCCTGAAGTTGTCTCATCTCTCCACAGAGTTTCAAATGGATCTTCAAAGGCCTGTTTTTCATGGATTAGGAAATATCTTGGCCTGCATTTTGCCTGACAATATAGTTGAAATTTTCACATTGGCTGGATCCATTACAGCAATAAAAGAAAATTTAATATGTCTCAAGTGTTTTCATGGAAACTCCCATTCAAACTCATTGAAATAAACCTTTCCATTTATATCTTGGTTAATCAGATATTTGCAAATGAATACACAGATGTAATTATTACAGGGCATTCATCTCTTTGGTCATCCGTTTGTTCTACTTTCTCTCTTAATCTTGTGAACAGGAGGGATCATAAAATCACACCAACTACTTAAGGTTACCTCTCACTGGAAACCAGTTTAATGGGACCTGAAGTCAGACCTCTGTAAGCTGAGGAACACCTAATCTTGCCTAGCTACAGTTTTTTCATGGAGGAATTGAATTTTTACCCTCTCTTCTCTTGGAAGTCCTATGTTTGCTTCAACTATATTGTCACATATTTCTGTATGCACTGCTACTTTTAATCTCAAAGTTTGTTTCCCCTTTTGCTTTTTTACTGTGGTGTTTTTGTTTGTTTGTTTGTTTTGTTTGGTTTTTTTTTTCCCATAAAAGGCAGACGATAACTAGGAATCTTAGTCCTGCCTTTTTTTTTTTTTTTTTTTTTTTTCTAGAGAAATTCAGAAAGATATCTAGTTCTTTCCTTCTTAATCTAAAAATTTTAGACAGTCATTTGGAAAACAGAAACTCTAATTTAAAAACTTGGTGACTTTAATTTGTTTATTATTGTAGAACCCAAGATATGGATAATTTTCCATACTACACCACGCATCTTCAGCCATCTTTATATACATAACTGCATAAAATTGATGGGCTTGGTATTCTTTCCATTTATGACTGACATGTAATTTCTTGCTTCCTTTCTGTTGCAGATCTACATCTACTTTTCATCAAAACTTGTTTTTGCAAAAAAAGGAAGGAAAATAGCATATTAAAAAATCTTTAAAAGTATCAGTCCATGTAGTCAGAGTAATATTCACTCTTTGCAATTATGTTGTATGAAGGTTAATGGAGGGTCACAGTTCTGTATTCAAATGTTTTCTTAAATGTTTGAACACTTCAGTCTTTGCCAGGCACAAATAAATAACTTTTCTCTCCCATTTTTTTTTTTTCTTTTTGAACAATGCTGATTTAGGGATGCAGAAACAAGGTGGGTATTTTTGTTTGGATTTTGTGGGGTTTTGTTTTTGTTTTTTTGTTTCTTTGTTTTTTTTTTTTGTTTTTTTTTGCAACCAAGAAGTAAAAAGGCAAAGCCAGATGATTAAAAACCTGCTCATCATTTCCTCTAAGATAATTGATGTTATGCTGGCCACTGTTACATACTTAAATCAATGACACTATTAAAAAATGTAGAATGAAGAGGGATCAAAAGCAGTAAAAAAATAAGGGAGATTTTTCACCTCCCATTTTTGTTTTGCAGCAAAACCCACCCACAATAAGCAAGAACACCTTCAATTAGACCCGGTTGTTCAGAGTCCCATCCAACCTGACCTATTTCCAGGGACTGGGCACCTACACCCTGTCTGGGCAACCTGTGCAGATGTTGCACCACCCTGATAATAAAAATTTCTTCCTCATATCTACTCTAAAACTACTCTCTTTTAATTTAAAACCGTTACCCCTTGTGCTATCAGTATAGGTCCTGCTACAGAAAAAGGACCAGGGACTGCACCCCTACTCTTATCAGTGGGAACTTGTGGTTGTGCATATGCATGTACCTCTGTGACTGTGAATCAACACCTGCAAGGTGCTCAGGTTTTTCTTGTGCTCTTTCCCATCTATTCCCCTACCACTTCACAAGAAGAGTTTTTCCTAGGCTTCCTTACCAGCAACAAATAGAAAACTAACACCAGCAGCTGGAGAAACGATATGGCTGGGTCCGAGACAGCTGTTTATCTGTAAACATTCCCTAAGCCTGTCTTGCCTGAAGGAGTTGACTTAGCTCCTCGCAATCATTGGGAAATTATGAAGTCACTGGTAGGATTATTTATACATTCTAATGGATTCTAGTGGATTCTAATATTACATTGTAATAATGAGCAGCTCTTCAAAGGATACATTTGTGTTTATGGGCTAGGTGGTTTTCATTTCTCAGTTACAAAATTAATACGCCGTGTCCAGAGATTCACCTCCCAGCAAATAATTTTATATTAGCCAATATACATAGTATTTTCTCAAAAGAATTTATGCTTAGGATTAGTTAAACATGCTAGGCAGAAGTAAACTATTACCCAGATAAGAGGTAGGTGTATTTCCACTCCTCTAGGAGACTCCTCAGATAAATCTTGGACTGGGATATCAGTATTAGTCCAAGTATGTCTCACTTAACTGGAAATGACCAAGAGAAAAGCACTAAAACCATTATAAAGATTCAATTTGCTGTACACACTGAAAGTGTGGTAATTATGAGGTCTCCTTAATAGTTAATCTTTTGAAATCAGTTCACTTAGAAATACTTTTCCCCCTATCTAAGCTCTTAAAATTTGACATACGGTAGAATTGCCTTCTTAGCAGTAAATGCTGGTTGTCAAGGTCAGAGTCATTCTCAAGGGTGGTACCACTGGCTAGTGGCACCCTATCCCACCCTTCGCAATCTTTAGTCCTCTGTTTATATATAATCTAAATAATTGATTTCTCTCCCCAAACTCTCCTTCTATCCTCCCTAAGGTCTATCGCTTGTTACAGAATGTTCTCTGTTCCTCTTCCTTCTGAGTTGTCAATCACACATGGTACCTGCACCCTGCTTTGCAAATCCCCTAATATTCGAAGCCCCACTGGTTTGTTTGATCTTTTCCCCTCCCCTTGTGTTCCCCATTGGTTTGTATATTGTCAATCCTGCCCTGTAATCCTCCTTGGCTGAGAATTGTACCCTCCCCCTGAGACCTCCCCTGTTCTTGCACACCCCAATTCCTGGTCTTTCGTTCCTGACTCTTCCTTGGAATAAACCCCTTTGGAAACCACAGGGAAGACCTCTCCCTCGTCCTTGCTCCTGCCCTCCCTCCTTTGACAGCCTGTGCCATAGAGCATAAGCCCTACAGCTGTATCCCAGAGTGTGCTGCTCTCTGGGAACAGTCCACTCTTGGCCCCGTGCCAAAAGCTGGCTGGGGAGAATCCAGCACCAGGTCACTGTTCCAGATGCTGCAGAAAGATGTCTCCTGGTCTTCCTATACCTCTTATAGGGATATAAAAGTAGGTCTTATGAAGCAAGTGCACTATGACACAGGAAACCCTCCTATGATGAAGAACAGGTTTGCAGCATTTCAACAGATACATAAAGTTGATTTTCCTGCATTTTAGTTTCTATTCCTCAGCTCTTTAATTAGATTCTTTATTCTGAATTGATCTTCATATTACATATTTTCTTCTTCTCAGCTTGGAACTAGGCTTTGGTATAAATGAATAGCTCAGGAGTCCTAGTTCAGATTTGAAGGACATCCTTATTACATAACTATTTTCACAAGAAGAAATATTTGATATGTTTCACTTTTGCATATAGCTCTCCTGATAAACAAGTCTATAATTTTAGAGCTGGAAAAGAGCTGCTGATAATTCCAGAGCTGAAAAATAACTGCTGTTATTTTCTTTAATACGTACTATAAAAATCAGAAAAATCTTGCCAAGAAGTATTCCAAGGTAACCTCAGTCACTTGCTTTTATCAGTTTAAGATGACTACATAATTCAGTTTAGCAAATTTGTTGCTTTTCTAGGCATCACATTTGAGTTTCATTGCCAACTCAGCTCTGATAAACATCCTTAACTTGTTTTTCTGTTCGTAACTCCTACTTGACTTGATTGACCTTGTTTTAGCTGAGGAAGAGGATGATGGTGCAGAGAGAGGCTTTCAAAGCAGGCAAGCTAAAATTTATACAAATTCATATGAAGTGTTTATTTTCTATAGATAAAGCAGCAGGGATCCTCCTAACAGTGGGTTGCATTGAAAAAGCCAGATGTCAGAAGGCAAATATCTCCTCTGTCTGGTGATCCTAATAGTCCTGTTCATTCCTCTGTGTTTTTAAACCATAAAAATTGTGCTTGTGTATTTAGATAGGGTGTATCTCAACAAAAAATCCCACTTCATCTGCCATCTTCCTTGATCCTCATTATATGCATGATTCTTACAGAAAAAATTGCTTTGCTCTTGACACATTTGTCATGAATGTGATGAATAGCTGAGTATTAGCTGAGTATAAAAATTACTGTGTTGTCATATACTGAAAGAGTTAAAGAAACCATACTGCCCAATAGGTCATTAAGGACATATACAGATTTTTTTTAATTTTGCATCTCTCTAGGTGCATTTTGTACTGTGATACTTTTACAGATAAATAAATGAATGCTCCAGTCTTCATAAAGTGTCCAGCCAAGTTTTATTCATCTGCTTTCCACTGCAGCAATCTAGTTGTAGCCCATTCATTTTCATTTCTGGTGCTGCTGTGACACCAGGATGACTAAGGATTTGCTTTTCGTTTAGCTACTTTTCAGCATGTGTAACTGTACTTACAGACAGACTAAAATCCTCTGCCATGAAACACAGAAGGAATTGTTCTCTGTATTGAAATAATAATAAAGAACAATGGTATAGAATAAATACCAAGTGCATTCTGGATGATAATTGATTAAATTTTGTATGAGAAATGCATCAGGTGCTAAGAAATCAAACCAAATGGATCTCCTAAAACACTTTTTCTGTGGAAATCTGAAAAAATGCTGTAGAACTTGCTTTTTGATATATCTTCAATGAAAAATTCTATCAGCAAGTCTTTGCAATAGACCTACATAAGCAAATTACTGACTAGTATTTTAAACTGAACAAAAGGTAATCAACTTCACTCTGGTAGGAGATTAAGGTCGTTTACCCATCTCTCTCCTCTACATTTTCCTTTTTAAACAGATAATAGCTAGCAGTAAACTGGGGGGAAAAGAAAAAAAAAAAAAAAAAAAAAAAAAAAAAAAAAAAAAAAAAAAAAACCAACAAAAAATCTTTCTGCAGTTTAGTTTTTTGTAATTTCATTATCCCATTCCAAAGCCATTTCCCATAGCATATACCAGCCACATCATACAGTCAAGCACATCTAAGTCTTTCTTTTACCAGAATCTCCTTAAACTGTTGTAGATTCCACAGTACTTCAAGCTGCTTAGACCAGACAGGAGTAATAGTGTCCAGGGTGCAAAAGTTGGGTTGATGTTCTAATTAGGAAGACTCAGAGATGACTCATAGTTTCCATCTGAGGCAATTTTTTTCTGTCAGAATAAAACACAAAAGACAGGTTATTTAGAAGTAGATTAACTCAGTACAAACTAAACAACAGGAATCTGCCTACTGGCTTTCTTAAAAAGTCTTGTACGCCTAGAAGTCACTAAAATATACATAATGTCAGTGTATGTCTGCCTTTAAAAAGATACTTCACATACAAAATTGTTTAAACATCAATATTTTGGTCCATAAAGACGTTGTGTGTTGACTGAAAATGAATACAAAATGGCCTACCAATACTGATGTTAAATTGCAGTTATATAACAAGATCCTCTTGCATCCTCAACTATTTGGTTCAGATCTTATAGCTATTTCCTTTTCCCTTGACAGGAAAGAAAAAAAATCACAGGCTGGAGAAGAAACAAATACAAGCTGAATAGCACTCATCAAAGAAAAGTTTGACAAATGTTGATTTTTCATTAATTTGAGAAACATTAATGAGGCATGCAGATTGGCTGTTAGCATAATTAGAATTCATAAGTATTTTCTGCATGTTCTGAATGTGTTATACAGAGATGACAGATAGCTTGCATTGGCTGTGCAGTTCAACTGATCTTATGCTGTTTCTGTTCTTTTACTGCCTGAAAAATTTATTCACAAGAGAATAGTGAGTGAAAAAATAGTGAATAATACACTAATGAAATATATGGATCCTAAAAACTTCTACTCAAAGCCTAATGAACAATACTCAGTTACCCAGTATTCACAGGAACAATAACTACTCTGTTGAATTAAAAAGAAAAGAAAAGAAAAAAAAAAAAAAAAAAAAAAGAGAGAAGAATAAAGAATTCAAACAGTATCCTCTCAGCACTCAATCACCTTGTCATTCAAGCAGAGACTATGACCCAGCAAAATGGACAGCTTAAGGTCCTATACATAAAACCTAGATGTGTACCTGCATTATGAGTGCAATTGCATGTATCCTAACCTACTTTTGCATTAACCGTGCTAGCTTCTTGAATGTTTTAGTTCTTCAGAGGAGCACAACTTGGATAAATATTTTTTCTCAAGAACATTCTGTATTCTACAAAACAAATTTGTGCAAACATAAATTATCTTGGAGGAGGTTTTTCTGAGAACTGAATAAAAAGACTGCACAGAGAGAGAGTAACAGCATTTCTGGAATAAAATGGGTGTTCAAGCACTTCAGTACAAGGCATGCTATTTATCCTCAATTCTCTTCTGTAGTATGTCACCAATGGCTGAATATAAAGGCAAACATGAACCGTGAAAAGCTGATAGTGCTGCAAACGAATTAGAAATTCTCTCAAAAGAAAGATAATAGAAGCAAGTCTAACACATAAGTTTTCACAGTTAAGAGAGATACAGAAAGTACAAAATATCAAAGGTTCTGCCCAAGAGAGTGATTTAATCAATGTCAGTCTAACACAGTATCTACACTGCCAACTGGCATAAGTACAAGGAAATACTCTCTGTGTAGCAATTTTCTTTTTCCTTGTTTCTTCTTATTCTGGAAACACCTGCTGTGCTGTTTGAATTTTAAACATATGAATGACAGTTAAAAATAGGAGTAGACACATTGGGATTTTGTCCTTAAACTTTCTGTTGTGAAGACAAGATTAAGTGCCTATCAGGCACTGTACCAATTTCCTAATTGTCAAACCTGCTCCTGCAGCTTAATTTGCACACGAGCATACAGAATGATACCATTTTTCTTGAAGAATTTTTCTGGCAAGACAGATATACTGAATATCTTGTGGGAAATTTTAGGACTCAATGAAATGTATGAAAATACATGACCACTGCATTACATTTATCAGTTATGTTCCTCAAAGTTTCTTCCACAGAATTATCAACCTCTTTGCTTCAAGGATCAGTTTTTATTAGAATATTTTGCCACTGCTCTTTCATGTCTAGATATAAATATTATAATTGCAAAACACAGCCTTTGGTGTTATCACAATTGTTATTCTGTCCGCTCCAAGAAAGAGGGCAGGCTTGCTGCATTTCTCTTCCAGTTCCAGAGGTCACTGTTTCTTGAGCCACTACTTTCCTCACTCTGTAATTGCTCTGTTCCTGGAGGAAATTGGTGAACTGCTATTCTGCTGACTAAGACTCTAATGATTGTTCTATTTCAGCAAATAATTCTTAAGTCACATACAAAAGAAGCCTGACTAAATGGGAGCCACTAGAGTCCCTTTCTGTCTCTTGCCTTGTGGCCACATGTGGTGTTCTCTGTCCTTGTGTTGTTACTCAAGATTTCTGTGATATCATTTTCCTTTATCTTTATATTGTATCAAACCAAACTATTTCAGAATAAGTGCAGAGTAAAACCAGTGATGACACCAGGGTGGAGAGAACTGCATAGTAGGATCCAGAGGAGGGGCACAAGCAAGGTTGGTTTAGGATGACTCAGACTGCCATGTCCCAGAACTGACACAGCTGATTCTGATTGAAATTGTTGCCTTGGAAGGCTGACCTGAAACATAGACTGGACAGAGCTAGAGAATAAAGTAGATATTTATTGACATGCCTCCAGGATCCACCCTGGGTAGGACAGGAGCCTGACCAAGGCTGCACCCCGGGTGGACCAAGAATAGTCACAAAAATGGCCCCCCTGTCATGAGATCTTACACTTTTTAGAAGTTTTGGTCCATTTGCATATTGGGGTTCAATTGTCCAATTACAGCTTCAGGTTGTGAGGTCCCATCCTTCTTGTTTCTCCCTTCAGTCCACTTTCGGGTCTGAAAGGTGTCCTTGGTTCTCAGCAGAAGAAGGATTTGTTTTGTCTATCTATTCTGTGAAGAGAGCTTACTGCCACTTAATATGAGGCTCAGAACTGCATCCCTAGGCAGCACAGAATCTGCAAACATGAAAACTAAAACTTAAGGCATCACAATGACTCACAAGAAAAACTCCTTCAGCAGATCTGTAGTGACCACCTGGGCTGCGAGTAACAAACTGCTAAAGAAGCTGGAGCCTTAAAGGGGCAGCCATATATTTGAGAGAAAAAACAGCAGTAAGAGTTAAACTGTTTTAGAAGACTACATCTTTCGACAGACTTAGGCTTCAGTATTTATTTCCCAGCTCATTCTCTCATTCTTTTGTTCTCTGCTTTGAATGAAATATGCCAAAACTTCTGATATGCTCTAGACTGCAGAACAAATTGGGAAGTTCTGTCATTTTCCAGATCATCATGAATGCTACAAACTTTTATTGATCTGTGCATGCTCTGAATTTGATTAAGTCAGTCTGAATGTATAATTTGGTAACTTGGCAACACCCAGAGAACCATAAGCGTGTAGTTCACTCTATGTCCCTAGAGAGTTGTCTTTAAGTGGCTGTGCAATATACCGTAAAACTCTAAAACATAAGCCCACTGCAGAAAATTCTCTTTCAGAGAAACAAAACGTGGGGTTTTTTTGGTGGTGGGTTTTTTTTTTTTTTTGGTTGTTTGTTTGGTGTTGTTTTTTTGTTTGTTTTTTTTTTAAGCTTTACATTGTATCTTTAGGGTGAAGTGTGTTTTTTCTTTTAAACAAATGGACTTGATAAGGGTTGAGAATATGTTCACAAATGTCACAAACACAACATGGAGAATTGATGACAAAAGCAGTTGTCTGTGAAACAGAAAGTAGAATTGATGCTCTTGAAATGAGAAAATCCATCCAACCCTAATTTCTGCCAACAGTTAGATAAATATTTTTGGCAGACCTAACTCTGAAAGGAAAAAGAAGAAAAAAAAAATAGAAAAAAAGAAAAAGAAAAAGAAAAAGACAACAAACACAAACAACCCAACAAAAAACCCTCACAACTTTGCTTTATGACCACTCTAGCTAGTTGTATCTGTTACCCAAAATTTCCATTATCAATAATCTGATAGTAAGGATTTGTCTTGAATATCAGGAACTATTGTAAAGAGCAGTAAAAAGTCCTGAACTTTCTCAAGAAGGCAGTGGTCGGATTAGTAAGAAGCTTTATTTTGTTTGCAATGGAGTTTATCACTGGTGTAAGCAGATGCTCCTGTGCTAACTCCCACTCAGCAAGCAGCACTTTGGGCCTACATCTATAGTAATAAATGCTCCATTTGAAGAGGATTATCTCCTCCTTCCCCTCTTCTACTTTGCCTGAACAAAGTGGGAGGTGGAGAGAAGGAGGGGGAGATAATCCGTTTAGCATGCAATGCTTCACACCTGCCAGGTAAGTAATAAATGCTGCATTCCAGGGGGATTAGCACAGTAGTTCTTGTTTGGACTGGAATAAAATATTTTCAGACACTGTACTGAGCCCTTGGGACAGAAGTCCTGATAGGGTTCTTTTGTTTAATTATTTCTTATATATCTGCTGCATTTGTACGTTTTCTGAGTAAGACGATACAAAGGTAGAATGTAAATAACAAAAGCTGATCTTCTGCAGGATTTTTTGTATATGTGATGTGATAAATGTTGATAGGAACCAGTAATAATGAAATAACATTTTATTATTTAAAATTATACATTCCACAAGAGGAAAGGAAGAGAGAGGCAAAGGAATCTTCATGAAGCTTACATACCATACAATAAATGGTCCCTGAACTGAAGATATCTTAAAAAACATTCATGCTGATCATTGTGATAGTAGCGTCACATTACAGCTCAGCAACCTGTAACATTCTTTGTCAGCAACTTACTCATATGATTATGTTTGCTTTCTTTCTGATATTCCCATTGTATTTTATTCCATAGACTAACAATTTTTAAAATATTTTACATGGTATAAAAGCAAATATATATATTTTAATAAGCTATTTAGTAATATAACAGATCTAGTGGAAGTTGTCACTGCTCATTACAGACGAGTTGGACTGGATGACTATTAAAAGGACTCTTTCAACTCAAGCTATTTATACTGGGCTTAATCTGAACAAAAATAGGGGAAAGAGATTCTGAAAGTTCCAAACAATGGGAGGAACATGGTCTTTTATGCTCTACAGTCTTTTCGCGTTTTCTCTTGCTTTGTTTCAAAGAGCCTAAAGAAGCCATTAGAGTTAGATTATGTTACTCATGCCTTTCTCCATATCTTTTAGTGGTGCTTAAACACAGACATCAGATAGAGGACAGGCTGGAAACCACAGAGCATCTCAAGTGACAGCAGATGCCTGAGTTTATTCATCTATATGAATCATACTCTACACTGGTTATATGATAATATAGAGAAATAAATAAGAAATCCCTTCTCCTCAAGTCATCTAAGATATCACAGCCAAAACAGTATTCTATTGGTTTTCTTCTACCCATGGTGAGTAGAGTTTCTCCTTCCTTATTCAGAGGTGTAGTGAGGAAGTCAATACTTTCCTCAGGCTTGGTGGCAGTCTCCGACGCGGAATAGCTGAGAGATTCCCCTCACTGATGAGGTCTCAAGTAGCCATTTTATGACTCGCTTCAGCACAAAGCTATCTCAGAAACACATAAATTTGAAGTAACTAGGTTTTAATCTTAGAATTGTAGAATCTTAGAATGATTAGGGTTACAAGGGACCACAAAAAATCTTTTCATTTCAACCACCTGCAATGAGCAGAGATCTCTTTAACTGCACCAGGTTGCTCAAAGCCCTATTCAATCTGACCTTGAATGTTTCCAAGGATGGGCCATCTGCAACCTCTTTTGACAAATTCTGCTGGTATTTCATCACACTCATTGTAAAACATTTCATCTTATAACTAGTACGTCTTGTCTTATCACTACAGTTCCTATTAAAAACTCTATCCCCATCTTTCTTATAAGCCCTCTTCAAGTATTGAAATCCTGCAATAAGATCTCCCTGGATACTTCATGCTAGGTCTCTCAGAATGACCCAACTCTCAACAGTGACCCAACAGTCTGTCTTTGGCGATAACTAAACTGTTGTTTCTGTCCAGACATGATAAAATGTCATGACTAATTAAGCATAAACTGAGTTTATTATTACTGATGGATGATAGAATAAAAGTCCAGTCAAGGTGTCATATAAAGAGCTGGAAGGCATTTTATAATCCAATTCTTCCAAGTCAAAAGATCTGACAGAAGTTCACCATAAGTACAAGGCTCAACTAATTGATTTTTTTTAAAATGAAACTAAACATTTCCCCGTGGCAGAATCATCAGACTCACATACTTAGAAATACAAGAATATGTGGGTGGAATTTAAAATGTAGTAAGTGCCTAGTGCACAAGCCACTGTTGCAGACGGTGATAAATGCTAATTAAAAAACCACAACAATACCAAAATAAACACCTCACCCTTCCAAAAACAAAAAAGATGTAAGAAAACACATTTTAATATCTAGATGATAAAATTATTATGAAGAAATTGCAAAAAGCAACAAATTTGGCATAATAATTGCTTTCATTTATTTGCAGAACTTTTAACTAGTTCATTTTCCTTAGTGCTTCTCAGGTTGTTGTCATTTATTTTATTTCTCCTGTTTTTCTGAAAGATTCTATGATAAAACTCCCCTATGACTATGAGATTATGAGTGAGATTATGTTAAAATATATTACATCTTGCCATCTCCCTCAAAAAAAGTTATCGATTTTGATGAGCTAGAAATAGCACAGAAATAAGTGGAAAAAATTGAAATACTTAGAACTGAATATACATGCTCACATTCATTCATGAATACATTCATACATATAAAACCACATAAACACACTTTTAGTCACTTGCTAATTTTCCTGATAGTGTTTACAATGAATTTGTCCAATCTAGGTTTAAAGTAGTAAAGCGTCTCCTGCTTTTTTTTCAGGGAGTCAAAAGTCTGTAAAAGTGAAAATTTCCAAAAACATTGTCCATAGCTTTAGATTAGATATAGGAAGAGCGCTGTATTTGGAAATGCTACCCTTAGTGTATATTTGTGAAGTAGTTGCTATTACTTGGCATATATTTACAGAGACATGCTATTATCTTTTATGGTAGAAGGTGGTGGAGATTTCTGCAGTTCATATCAAACACCTCTTCGCGTGTTTATTAAGTGATCTCCTACCCCAGTGCAAAGCTTGACTTATTTGTTGAACGAAAGTTTGCAAAGTTTGCTTGCAAAGGGCATAATGGAAAAAATCCTTAATAGGCCACTTACAATAAATTTTATCCCATTAATTTCTAGTTTTATTCTCACCACCATCAGAAACACATCCTTTCACATGATTATCTTTTGTTATCTTTATTTAGTCAAAGTTTAAAGTGACACGATGTTGAATTATATATCCTTGCATCTCCTTCACATGCTGTTAATTCTCCATAAGAAAAAAACAAAACAAAACAAAACAAAACAAAACAAAACAAAACCAAAAAAAAAAAAAAAACCCAAAAAATAATAATAATAATAAAAAATTGGGAAACTTTTTATGATTTTATTACTCTTATGTATGTATTAACTTCAAAAAACATCATGCACTTGCATAGAGAAATATTGCATCATACATGAAAAGGACCTGAACTTCCAAACTAGTATAAGTTACAAACTACAGCATAACCACTAACATAACTAAGAGTATTTTTCGCAAAAACCAGTGAGGTATCAAAGCAGTTTTGGACCCAGTTTAAGGTCTGAGCATAAGATAGATAAAAACACTTGAATGGAATTTAACCCATTTTTTGAGGCTGTTAATACAGAGCAGAGAAATTGTCTTGAATTGCAATGTGTAACCAAAAATGTGGATTCTATTTGTTGAAACCGGTTGAGGAGTTGTTTTTTTTATCTCTTGTATAACCCATTCCTCATAACTCCAGGGGGGAGTGGGTAGGTGTCTTCTGTTAATGGGCCAGCTGTTAAAACCAGGTGGAGCAATGTTCCTTATCTCTTCCACTGACTTATCCTCCCTCTAGGGAGATATCTTCTGTTAATGGGCCATTAAGGCTCACCAATGACATGACATATAACATCACCCCATTGTGAGATGCTCCGCACAGTGGGAGGAGCCGAGCACTCCTACCTGGATAAAAACTGCAATTCAGAACTGCAGGACAGCCAGATTCTGGCTGGATTTCCCAGAGGAAGACTGGACCCATCTCGCTACCACTGGACCCTTCCACAGGACCATCTCTGCTCCAAAAGAACCACATCTGTCACTCCAGGAGGACTTATTTGGACTGCTACCAACACCCTGACCAACAGAGTGTAAGGTCGTATTCTGATTCTGTCAGGGTTTCTAGGATTTTTTGGGGGGTTTTTTTCTTGTTTTTTTGTACTACTACATTTGTATTTTTAATATTCCTAGTAAAGAACTGTTATTCCTATTACCATATCTTTGCCTAAAAGCCCTCTTAATTGCAAAATTATAATAATTTGGAGGGATGGGGTTTACCTTCTCCATTCCAAGAGAAGCTCCAGCTTTCCCTGGCAGACACCTGTCTTTCCAAACCAGGACAGAAATTCAGACCAACTAGGAAAAATATACTGGGATTTGGAATATATTATCTGTGGGGAGGAGAGGGAAATCTGCCAGTTAAAGAATATTTATCTAAAAGAGGAGAATATATTGAATTCAAAGGAAATCAACCTACTTACTAGAAAAATAGTAAATTCTTCCAGAATAAAGACCCACTCCCCCAGTACTGGAGCAAGAGAAATAACAAGTAATGGATCATAGAATCAATGAATAATTTGAGTTGGAAGAAACCCTAAAGATCATCTAGTTACAACATTCCAGTGTGGGCACAGACACCTTCCACTAGACCAGGTTACTCCAAGCCCATCCAACTAGGCCTTGAACACTTCTAGGGATGGGGCATCCACAAGTTCTCTTGGAAAACCTGTGCCAGTGCCTCAGCACACTCACGGTAAAGAAGTTCTTCATCATATAAACCTACTCTCTTTCTGTTTGAAGCCATTACCTCTTGTCCTATCACCTCTTGTAAACAGTTTCTCTCCACCTTTCTTTTAAATTCCCTTCAGGTACTTGAAGGCCACAATTAGGTCACTCTGAAGCTTTCTTTTTTCCAAGCTGAACAAATCTAAATCTCTTAGCCTTTCCTTGTAGACTCCAGGTGGGGTCTCATCAGATTGGAGCAATAGGGAAGAATCCCTTCCCTTGCCCTGCTGACAACTGTTTTTGATGTAGCCCAGATACAATTGGATTTCTGGGCTGGGAGGGCACTTTGCCTGCTCAGGTCCAGCCTCTCATGCACCCCAGGTCCTTCTCAGTAGGGCTACTCCGGATCTGTTCTTCCCCCCAGCCTGTGTTGATACAGAGGTTGCTCCAACACAAGTGCAGTACCTTGCACTTGGTCATATTAGACAACAGGAAATTCCCACCAGCCAACTCCTCAAGCTTGTCCAGGTCCCTCTGGATGGCATCCCATCCACTGGTTTTGGCAAGCGCACCATTTGCTGAGGAGGTGCACTTGATGCCTTCTTCTGTATCATTAATGAAGATAGTAAGTAGCACTGGCCCCTGAGGGACACCACTTTTCAGCAACGGGATTCAAGATTTTGGTGTTGAGAATACAGGGGGAAGAAGTTAGCTTGAGTTGTAGGGAAAATGGTCCCAGAAGATGAGGGAACAAGATGTTGAGGTGGGATGGGCAGAGAAGCAAGGCAGGGCAGGGCTGCTGGAAGTAGCGTGGTGGGGGGAAGAGCAGGCACAGGAGGAATGCTAGATAGTAGCATTCTCCTGGTGGGCAGGAGAGAAATATAACACTGATCTCAAGAGTATGGCACTGTAGGTGAATGTGGGAAATAAATAATTAGGCCATACAGAATGCATAGTGGAAGTAAAAGGTTTTGGAAGGCCATCAGCAAAGAGCATAAATCATCAGGGATGGGAATGGAAGGTAGTAGTACAATTAATATTAGGGCAGTAAGTGAGGAGGAACTTTGCTGCCAGTGTTCAGTATTTGCCTGTGTTCAGTCTTTATCTTTTACCCGACAAAATGATTTTGTTGTCATTCATACTCAAAAGGCAATTTTTTCCCAGACACTTTTACCTCTTGGACATCTTGAAGAAGTGAGCCTCAGAGACAGAAGTCCTATGATTTTATGTGACTAGGAAAGCTGATTCATCTCATCTCTATACTAGAAAATCAGAGCTAGTACCACTTAAGTATGCGTGATCTGTATAAGCACTATCTTCTACTTTATTTTCGAGTGAGCACATCCTTGTCATGTGATTTTGCTATTAAATACTGATATAAATATGCAGCACTGTTTCTTGGAATATTTATGTGATGACACAAAACCATTGTAATCATGCTCTTCACCTCCTCAAATAATTTACTATCTTAGCAGGAGGGGATGGCACTTAAAGTAACATTAAAACAGAAAAAAAATTAAATTTCCACTTCACATGTAAGGCAAACTAATCATTCAAAACATAAAATTTGAATTAGGTGTTAAAATGTTAAAGGCAAAGAGAGTCTAATAAACACACAGATTGGTTGTGTTTGCATTAAAATTTAAATTACTTTCTCTGGTTCTTGAAATACAGTAATATTAAAAACAAGTTTAGACTGAGTGGAAACAGTCTATGTCAACATCTGAATATTTCTTTTATTGTAGTAATGTTTTCTAGTACATTCATTTTCATTTTTATGACAGTGAATACAGAGGAAATGAATGTTAGGCCGAAGCTTCATCTTTCTGAACACTTCCAATGGCACATAACATCACCCCATTGTGAGATGGGGTCTTTGATGCATTGAAGGATATTCACTAGTTACAAAGTTCTCAAGACACAGGCATTAAATCTAACTGTTTTGCAAATTCATGCAAAACTAAATTGTTTATTTTTCTTTAAATAAAATCAAGTACTTTGAGAAGAATTCAAGCTCAGTGTCATCCATTTTATCTTATGGATTTTTTAATCAAAGTTTGGTGAGGAAAAAAATCATAGTTTTTATTCTGTATGTAAACAATGGAATCTTGCTGCTATACAACTAAATCTTCATTTTCATGTTTGTTGATGAAATTAGACACTGTAACTAAAAGTAACAGCTTTCCAGGTGCAAAATAAACTTAGGAAATTACATTTTGCCTTACTCAGTGTAAGTCTGTATTATTTGGGATATTTTGTGGGGGTCAGTAATTTTGTTTATATGTCAGTGCATTCAATGTCACTTCTGTTGACCCTGTGAAATTCCATTTGTGTGAAATAACAGTGCTGACTACCATGTTACTACATGCAAAATACTTGGACTCTTTTTCAGCTCTGCACAGGATAGCCAACATCACCCTTGGAGTTCAACTAGATACAGTATTCTTCCATATAACCAAGACCTCTATGAAGTTTTATCACAAGATGTCAGAACAAAAGAAGCAGAATCCTTCAGTTAATTACAAATATTTCATTCCTTTTCTATTCAACTGGAATGAAATGAATGAATGTATAAATAAATAACTTCCAAGCATCATTCAGCTTTTTCTCTGCATAGCAAAAATCAGCACCTGTGAGTAGAATAGCTTGAAGCCCTAAGGTAACAAAAATTAAAAATGAAGCAGCAACTTAAATACTTTCTCTGTAATATGACCTTCAGTGAACATCACTCACTATCAAATTAAGTGAACTCCATATTATAGTGTACTGGAACACAAAACAAAACACCAAAACCCCAAAGAAAAGACAGAAAAATGTTTCCTCTCCAACTGAAAGTGACCAGAAGACTGAAGCTGAAGTCCTTGCTATGGCAAACTAACATTTTATGGCATCTTAGCTTAATAGCTACGAATTATTTCATTCTGCATTAAAGCTACAGTAATCGTTCTTTTAATGTGATTAATCTAATTCATAAGGTGCCGGTGAAAACCTTCTATCCCTATGCTTCAGACAGATGTGTTGGGTATTTCTTCACCTTTACATATCACCATAGGTAGTTATGCTTCCTTTGGCCTGACCCGTAATTATCTGCATTTTTTAGTCTTGATATTCTAAGTCCATTATGGACTAGCCCCCCTACCAGATCAGTCACTCTCCTTGCATGTTATTTTCCATTATAGAGATATACCCATGTCTTTGGAACAATGAAATTGTCACTAATTAGAATGCTTCTTGTAGACAGAATTTATATTAACTGGGCTTGAACTACTGGATTTGCTATTAGTAAGAGATAGCCACAGGCTCTAGTGTCCAGGAAAAAAAAAAAATAGGTCAGAACTCATCTTCACAGTTATTTTCCTTTCTCAGTAATGTTTCGTGAAGCAATCAAATATCTCCCTATGTTTAAAGTACAAATAATGATTTAAAAGCCTCTATTACTGTTGTACAGAATCTCTCTTTGAGTGCTATACGCTGCTTGTGGTGGAATGATAAGAGCTTCATCACTGACAGCCCACATTAGTGTTCTGATTAAAAGTCTTCTTTTTGTCTCCATTTTCAGGACCTTTTCTTTACAATAAACTGCTATTCTAAGAAATAGCCCTTTGCTGAAATTCCCCTTAGAATTGTAAGAGCTGTATTATGCTATCCATCAGCCAATTGCTGGAATAAAGTAAAATTCACAACAATAGTGATTAGTAGATGATGTAGAGTCTCATCACTCTTTTGAAACTTGAATTCCTTTGAAAGCAACTGTTTACTGAGTTTTATGTCAGGACTAGGGGAATGTGTTCAGATGGATTACTGCAAGTAACTGTTTCCAGTAGACTGTGAAAACAATGCACACTCTTCTGACAATACACAGTGTGGGTGCCTCCTCTGCCTTCTCTTCATTCAGCTTCACAGCATTCACTCTGTCTCAACTGCAGGTGGAACAAATTCAGTCTGCATACTGAATGTAACAGTTTAATGAGAGTTTCTGTTTTAGGTAATAGAGGAGCTCAATGGATACAAATAAAACGTGGGGATGTTCTAGAAGGACCTTGCCAAGGATGTGTTTAGGACATTTACAAATACTCTGTGTCTTGCACAGTATAGATATCATTGGAGCAACCTGCAGATGGCAAGGAGCTATTTATTGCACTGAAAATTAAAGCCTAGGCCACCTGTATTCCCCACGAGTTGTTGAATTTCTATTTGAACAGCTATTCCATAGGAACTGGCTCCAGATAAATATGGTAGGCAATTCAGTTGGACTACAGAAACACACCTTAATGTGAAGCCAGGAATATATGGCTATCCCAGTTATGGTCTTGGGGGTTTAATCAATGAATTATTATTAGCATAATTTCATTAATAATAACACTCGTAAGCCAAATTATCCAATGACAACAACTCATTCCCTATAAAAACTGATAAATGTAAATCTTACTCTTTGCCTGGTCCTTAAGGTACTAAAGTTGTCCACCCAAGGTTGTATTTCCTGCTGTATGGAAAGGTGAGAGCTGATCAATAGAGTCTGGATATCTTTGCTGGGGGAAGTAAACTGTTGATGTTGAAAGGGGTGTGTCAGGGAGAAACAGGAACTGGAGCTGTACCAGATATCTAGGAGGGGGAAAGAACTGGTTCATGTCAGACAAAAAAGTGCTTAGTACTGATCGAATTTTTTCAGTTCTTCAATCTGCAAGAAATGCCTTGCTGGGTAAGTGTTGTTCGTGAAACAAAACATGTATTTGTCATCCTTAGATGCTTGTCAGCTTCATTCTGCTAAGGGAGGGGGGGTGATTAGGTCAAAAGGAAGGACAGAATAAGAGATGTTGCTAGTGTATTCTTTTCATACTTGACCCTTGTATACAGGCAGAGACTGTCCATTGTTCTAGAGAAGTTTTAAACAGACTTACACGTTTAGAAGATGGCATTTGATGCCCCCTACTTTCCCTTTATGGCTTCCAGCAATTCAAGTATTGATTTGAGTGCATTTGATAATGATGCATGCAGCAGTCTTGTGCTGCAGACAGCATCTGGACAGAAGGTCTCAGTGGTGGCTCACAGGGAGACAGGCAAATCAGTGACTGACCTCTGGGCAGTCATTTTGGATCCAAGGCCTGCAAGGAATTATCTTCAACTGTTTTCATTTGAATCATTACTAATTCACGATTAGAATGACACCTTTTATGAATGTTGCAGGTACATAGTGAATGCACAGGAAGTTTCTAAATTATAAGTAAAAATTTTTATGTTCTTTACAAATGTTCAAAAGGAGTTGAGCCATCTTACATTGGATGTATATATATGAGCATCTGAAAAAACTGATAGATGTGTGTTTAGCCAGGGCATGAGAAGGCTGTTTCATAAGTTGTTGGCCTTTCACAGTAACCTGCCGGTACTGAGCAGAGCATGACTACTGAGAATGTGCATAGCTTGCTGTATAGCTTTGAAAGACTGCAGACAGATTAAATAGAATGAAGTCTATAAGAGTTATAGCTGTACTGCCAATATTTATACAAGTAATACTATGCCTACTAATTATCCATGCAGGTGTATAAGTGTATAATGAATCTATTCTCTACATGTGAGTTTCCTCATTCAAGAATACATTTGGTAGAGCACCAATTCAAAATCCAAATGTATCCAAACATGTAGAGAGTGTTTCTGTTGGGGTGGGGGCAAAGGGACAAAATGCAAATGCAAAATTAGGAGTAGAATAAATTAAAATGTAAATACAATCTGCATTATTACAGTCTCCTTCCAACTGACTGTAAAGAAATATGTTTAATTGTACCAAAAATGATCTCATTTCACTGGGATATGTGGCAACAGGATTTTTTCAATGGCTTCTGATCCTGTTCAGGCCTTCTAATTCCAGCATCTGATTTCTGGTGAAATCAGAGGACTGATTTTTTGATGTACAGACCACTCAGAAAAGAGTGCACAAAGCACTTCTTACTTCTAAATTTTCCTTTCTTCACACTCTGTTGGCAGGGCTATGACTATAAATTGCATCAGTTAAAATTTTGACTAGAATAAGCTGATATTATTCCCCTCTAGAGCAACTGTTGCATGAAATTAATCTAAAGGTAAAATGCCTTGGTAAGATGTTTCCACGTTTAAAGCCAATTTTGCTATTTGTTACGTAGCTTTTTTAGGGCACTCTCACACTCCTTTACTACCCAAGGAGCCACTGGTTGAAGAGGGGCTGGATTTATCCCCACACAATTTTTAGTTATGGAAATCATGGCAAAGCTTTTTTGCTGTATGCAACAGCCCAAGTTGTGTTCTACTGGAGTTGCAGCTTCACTTCCTTCAGAAAAGCATGCAAAGTCTGAGAAAAGATGGAAAAAAGCTGAGATCTAAGGACATGATATCATGGCTTTAGAAGGCACTAATTAAAGTGCTTGACATTTCTTCTTAAAGGCTGTTTTAAGTGTCCAAAAAGCCACTCCTGAGGGTGAAACCATGTTTCCAAGGAAGAACAGTGATTAAGTTCTGCTTTTTGCATGTGACTTACATCTGTGGTCTTTATCTGCATTTGCAAGGAAGGCAGCTAATTACAGGGTTCCTCCCTCTGCTCCCTGAGGACAGTCAGACCAGAAAGTCACTGAAGTTCTCTTGGATATTTTGGTAGAAAAATGTAGTCTGTTTACAACCCTGTAGACAAAACAAACAAACAAACAAACAAAAAACAGCTTATAAATCTCTTGCTCTGAAAAGTCCAAAATAATGGAGAACCAGCTGATAGTTTCGTAGATTTTTAACCTACTGCAGCCTCCCTGAAGCCTCCCTGAATCCCGTAAAATGTAATAAAACAAGAATCAAACTTGCCTAGGAGGCAGAAAAAGAAAATAGGGGTAAATGTTTGATTTTCATCAGGACAAAATGTTACAAGAAGTATGCTAGTAAGTTCTTTCATAAAGGACTTGTTTTGTGTATTTGTTAAATACCTTTTTAAAATGCAGTGATTAGAGAAACAGACACTCTTGCAGAGCAATGAATCTACTTGGATTAGTCTGGTACCAGAGACAACTGGGGAGTCTGAGATATCTACAAAAGATTTGTGCAAAGGTAAAGGATAACAATGACATTTAGTATCTATGGACTTCAAGCATCTTTTACCACAGAGAAATAAAATAGAGGGCTTGTATGTTTTAGAAAATGATATCACCTGTCACTTTTCAGAGTGGATCTCGGAAAATGCAAAAATCTCACTTCTGCTCAACGTGCAACTGGTAGGAAAGATGCAAACAAAGTCATGTTCAGAGTGAAGTATTACTGTGCTATCAGAAACCAACAGCACTGCCTCATTTGCATTGCAATTGTGCACTGAGCATTTGTCAGAAGTATGGCAGCATGAAATAAATGTTTCTGAGAAGGCTGACAAGGCCATGAAAAAGCTTACCTCTAAGTGGCTATAGCAACTCTGATTTTATTTTTCTCTAGAAAAGAGACACTACTCTTTTAAGGATACATGAAAAGAGTTTTAAACACCATAAAATATGCTATAATAAAATATGGACTAGCTAGCTCAGGAGTATTAGTCCTTACATTTCCTGAAGAAAGCTCTAACTTCTTTTAGTTTCCATGCCCGTGTCCCTTGTCCTGTTGTGTTCTAGAGACTATTCCAGGTGGAGCTACATGATTCACATATCTTAAGAGTGCTCTGTGGGTCAAGTCAAGGCAATTTCCATTTTTCTCATCACAATTTCATTGAATAAATGAAACACATCACAGCATTTAATTGAACAGTGAAGTGTATGATTATAGAGAGTGTCTGAGATCAAGAGTTCAAAGAACACCAGAAAAGATCAGTATTAAAAGTTGCCATTAATTATAATAAACCTCATGGAAGAGGTATATTAAAATTCATGGTTTAAGGTATAAATCATTATCTATACAGTACCTTTGGGGAGATGTTTGCTTGATGCAGCAGTCTCCTTTCTTGTCTGAACACTTATACTATGTTGATCTGCCAGATACAGATGCTGATGCTGTTGTCTCACTGCTGACAGGTTACAGGACTGACATGAATTCAAATCTGATTTCAAGTGACACTGACATATTTTTGTCTTTTGTGTTACCCCTTTTCATTCTTCTCTACCAGTGAGATCTTTCAGGGAAATGAAAATAATGACTAAAACCTACTCAGTTTCCTGTGTTCAAATTGATGTTTTACAACTGAACAGTCAAAGCACACAGTCATAAATATGGGCAAAAAATATTATAGATATATGTGAAAATCTTAAAAAATCCCAACAAGCTTGTCATTAGAATTACCAGAATTTCTTACCACAATTAATTTTTGCTGCCAGAAAGTTAGAAGAAAAAATTTAATTAATCTTTTTCTAAAGGACTATAACTCCTTTTGACTTGTAAGCTAGACATTGTCTTCACAACAAAGATTGATAGGAATTTTATTTGTTTCTCCATTGCGAAATGGGACAGACTGCATCTCTCAGGTTTTCATCAGAGATTTGATTTCATATTGGAATATTCAATATTCCACATTGCTTGAGTATCTCAAAGGTAACCTGGTTTACTGTAGATACACAGGACACAGGTGAAAGGACAGAAAGAACGAAGGAGCCTGTGCAGCATAAAGTCAACTTTGGGTTTGAAACACCTACCAGCACCCTGGCTGTCTACCTATAGGCTTTTCTTTTCCCTCAAAACTTCAGAAACTGAAAACCTGAAATTCAGGTTAAAATACTAAATAGATTTGATTTTTTTTTTATTTTTTTTTATTTTTTAACAATGAAAAGATAAACAAATGATAGCTTTTCAAGAAAATTCTTAGATTAAAAAAAAGGATATTTTGGTTGGTAGTTCTCAGTGACTTTGATGATATATACAGTAGCTGTTTCTTATTTACTGAGATATTTTAGCTTTTTTCAAAGGTATGAAATTGGCTGTATTTCTGTTTTGCTCATGCAAAAGCCAAGAAGTTTTCTCATTAACATTATCTTTTGCTTCAGCTTCTCATTTTATTTTACATCCCAGAGTAACTAAGCTTGTTAGGGAGCTTCAGCCAAACCAGCCAGATGCTCCTAACTCCCATAATATTTTTTGAAGTCTGCATATGGAGCCTTGAACAATGTGCAGTGTTTCAATAAAACCAAACTGAAGCTGAAACACCAAACAGATGATTAACTAAAGACAGACAGAGGAAGGGAGGGATTATTTGGCACCTGAGTCATGACAATCCATATACATTATTGCTCACATTTTTGTTTCTACTACTGGCATCCAAATGTCAGTTTGATTACATGAGTTTTTATGCAATATTTAATTCTGTGAACTTGTATGGTTAAGGCAAAATTTGTAGCCTATAGTTAATGGTATTCAAATGCTTTTTTTTTTTAAAAAAAAAGGTATCTTCAACAGAGTCTCAAACAAGAATTTTTACTTACGAAGGTGAAATAGGAATAGCTCTCAATATAGGAGAGCTATCTATCCACCAGTGGACTCAGATATATCTCAGCCCACCTGCAACAAGTGCAGAGATCCATCTTCATCCATGAAAAAGAACAATTTGGAGATGGAATGCATCGAAAAAGCAAAGAAGCACTGCTACAGACCAGGGAGAGTCATATCTCTGGTGAACCAGGTCACATCTCTGGTGAGCCATATTTTGCAGGTGTATGTTGTGCGAGATACATATTGATGACCACCTATAGATCAGATTTAGGAAAAGCAGTTGAAAATTTAAAGGTAATATGCTAAATAGGCAGTTTGCAGGTCTGAATGCCAAATTCATTTTTCTGTTTCACTTCCATTCACTAAGGTTCATGGAAAGTGCTACCATCTGTCAATGTGATTAGAATTATTTTTTTAATACTTCAACTGGTTTCTGCCAGCATCACAGGATTTGCATCTAATATGATTTTATGTTGATTTAAATTGTTTCATAATCAAATGGAAGGGGAAAATGTCTGTACACAGGTTCAACTTGATAAGGATGTTAAAAAAAGTTACTAAGTACTATCAATGAATACTGAAATGTGATGTGACTCAAAACCTGTATTTCCATTGCTAGTAGCCGGCCTTAGGTGTTGTGCTAAGCTGGACAGGCCTTAAGACTGAAGTTTGTCAGGCTTGCTCTGTCTCAAATTTTCTTAATCTGTAACTTGGCTTAGCTGTGACACTACTTTCTCCGATTGGACAGGTGTCTATGGTTAATTTGTTTTACTTTTGTTTACTCGTGCATGATACAATGCTCTCTACACCTAACAGGAACTAGCAGTTACTTTAGGCAGCATGAGATATTTATGATTCTTATTACAATGACAATGTAGAGAAAAACAGTCCTTGAAGGACAGCAGAGGACTTGAGAAACAGACACATAGGATGTGGTCCAGAGATGTACACATGGGATGGCGGGTGAGGGGTCCCAGTTTGCACTGCAGACCCTACAAGTATCTCACCTGCTGCCTGTAGAGGAAATACTGACTTGCAGCTGGGCAAAAGTACTTTCAGGGGTAGCAGAGAAAGTAAAGAAATAATATTTCACACATAACATATACAGAAAATTAAGAGGTCACCTGTATGCTACAGATAAATGAAGATAATGAAAAGGTGTAGAAGGGTGCTAGCCAACCAGAGGATTGGCACCAAGTGGATTATAGAGTGAGGAACAATCACCATTATCATATTCCCCCCAGTGGGGTAGGCCAGGTGTTGACAACCACACCACCACAGCCACAGCCATGAGGACAGAAACCTTAGGGTGACAGTGGCCAAGAAAAGTTGAATACAACACTGGGAAAAGGGGTAAGAACCACATCTGTGTAAAACAACTTAAACTGCATTGCTCTTCTTTTTCTGCAACACTTTTGATCTAAACTCTGAATGTTTAGATATTAAGTTTAGATATAACATTTCAGTTACATTAGTAAGTTATTTGGTTTAATTATATGCAACGTGCTTCTCCTTTGCCATTAAATAAGGTTTTAATACAACAGTGTTAAAAAACATTATTTTATAACACAAATTCTGAAAAACAAAAAGTAAAAATCAAGCATTACATAGGTAAGAAAATATATAGCTGCTAAATCTAAAACTGGAAAACCAAACAAGATTATGAGACAAGCACCAAGAAATATGCAACTGTTCCATACTTATCAACCAAAACAGGATGTATAAAAGATTTACTTGAAAAAATCACATAGAAACTGTTTCTTATCCATTCCAAGTTTGTCTGTTCACACATTTCTTTTCCTCCAGTACTCTCTGTTAAATCTGTTAAAGATTTGTCCAACTCCTAAAGGATCAGACTATTTAAGAGACTGGCAGATGTGGAAATGCTAAAACATTTGTTCACACTTACACTCCAATTTTCAGGAAAACTTATTTTAATATTTAATATTTGGCTCTTTCTGCAAAACTGTCTATGCTTTCCTGTAATGGTTATTACATTCAAATGTTTAAGTATGAGGGTGTTTTTGCACTAAATAAATGTTGAAAATAAATATTAAACATTTCAGATATGTTTCCCTAAAATTATCTCAACCAAAGAGAAATCAGGCTACATGGAAGTAAGAAACATTTTCAGTCTTTTTCAACCAATTTTATATTGCACAACTTGAGAACAAGGATATATTTGGCCTTGTATTTTGTGCCTTTATAAGAAACATGTGATGGTACGTGCAACTCTGAAATGTCAGCACTGTGAAAAAACATCTGAAACACACAAATCAGGAATTAATGAAGGCTAAAAATTTAATGAAATTTAGATGGTGTTATTCAAATAGTTTATAACTCTATCAAAAGTGTTTAAGTTGCTATGTTTAGATATGATTCATTGATTGAATTAAATTACATGCAACAAAGTAGCCCTAAACAAAATGCAGCAACTTAGGATGGCATATTGAAAGAGGACGTCCAAATCGCCTTTTCTCTTTTAAGTCCTGTAGAAGAAAATCAAAATCAAAGCACCATCATGGATTTAAGACTACAGATTTTTACCATAAACAGATTTTATTTGGGGGTTTCAGAATGCCACATTTTCAGAGTCTGGCAAATTTAATCTGATTTTTACTCATTCTTTCTCACAATACACCCAGGGGCATCGGTTGAGGTGGAAGGGAGAAGTAGAGTCAAACAGGAGGTAAATGACCAGCTCTGAGAAATGCAGACTGTCTCAAAGACCTGGATTCATCTGGAACCATTTGATCGGTCTAAATATTTAAACTGAGAAGTAAGGAGTTAAGTGAGAAGTTCTGGTTATCCGGTTATAGTCGAATTAATTACAGTTGTTATCATAAACATAAGAAATCTTGTAGCCCTGGCTAGTGACAGGCCACAGTCTAAATATTGTGCTGCAAGGACTTGATGCTGAGCTTTGCCAAGTTTGCTCCTTCTGATCTACTCCTGACCTTCTTAGAGATTGACTTTACTTGTTTTAGCTCTAGTTGGAGGGGGACTATGGCTGTTGTTTTCTTTTTATTTTCCTAGGGATGTATGGTAGCACCATGGTTTCAGTCTTAATATCTTCTGACCTTAAAAACCTTATGAGGGTGCACATAACATCAGAATAAGGGATAAAAAATTATTGTAAGTAATAATTGTAATTGTATTGTTATTATTGTTTTTCTATTTTATCATTGAAACTGTTCTGCATATAGACATTGTCTTCTTTTCTATAATAAAATTTCTTCAGACTATTAAGATTTCAAGAATACTAAAAATAATACCTGTTTCCTCATTGTCCATAAAGAGATTCTGAGTTTAGCAGCAAAATAGTTATACAGAATAATTTAATGCATGTACTTTGAAAACAAAATGTGATGAATAAAGTACCTGTAATGTACCTCACATACATCTGATGCCTGAAAGATGTTATGTTTTTTTCCTTGTTGTATTTGGTAAATTTTAAGGGTCAAATAAGTTATGGTTATAAAAAATTTTATCAAACTATTATGGTTTAACATAGTAATATAAGCAAAAAACTCATTCTGGAACTAAAAATTTGTGTCTCAAAATCAGAAATATTAGGGGTCCTAGGCACTCAAGTTAACTGGACTTAAAAGCCCAGGTGGAGACTAATTTTCTGCTTTTTTTTGTGTATTTCAAATCATAGAAGACTTGATCAAAAATATGTGCCAACAAAGAAAAATTGCTAAAAATAGTAATAAAAGACAAAAATATCAGACTAGAAGAAGGTCAGAAGCAGAATTCCTCAAGGACTCATCTAGTAGATCTTTAATATTTACATTAATGAATTTGGCACAAAATAAAAATCTTGATGAAAGAGGTTTATCATACAAAATAAGGAGGCAAGTAAATATGAAGGACAATTTGCATATCATGCAGAAAGTATATGATGATCTTGACGACTACAGTAATAGAAATGGGTTGGCATTTAACTGAAACATGAAGCCTTATGAAGAGGAACTAATAATAATATTTTTCACCATTATCTGGAAACTTATCAATTGTCAATTACTCAAAAATGGAAAAGTCTGACATAGTAGTAGCTTCCTGAGATATTAAAAACTGACATTATGATGGACTTATCAAAAAGTAGATATGATTTTAGGTGTTTTATGTGGGAAACTGTGTGCTATTGGACAAAGCGCCACTTAGAGAATTTTGGCTACAATACCCTTTACCCAACTTGATCACATGTATTAAATAAAAAAGTACTGAAATAGAAAGAGTTGTGAAATAAAATGGGCAGATAATGCACGTAATGAAGACTCATTGAAAGAAGGCTTAAAAAGTTTTTCTGAACTAAACAATTCAAAGTCCTAAGGATACAACTAGAAAAGGAGGGAGGAATCACAAAGCATTTGAATAAAATGGATATCTGCTGGCCAGGAACAGAAAGTTTCTCTGTGCTGGAAAGTTTTCTAGCATCAGGGAAGTGATGTTGTGGACTAGATTCCTAGGAGTCATTTTCTTGAAGATCTGACTAGTTTAAGGTACGACATAGTATTTTATTAAAGTGGTTTTCTGATATTGCTTCCTTCAATCATATATTAAATGGTCTGCTATGCTATTTTTGCTTGCATTTTCTTACTTTTTTCAGGTTTCCCTGTTTGTAGCATTAAAAGGAAATTTGATCTGAGAGAAGAAATATGTCATTGACACACACATCCCTCCCCTGCCAATAATATGGCATATATTAGTAATGTTAGTTACATATCAGCATTATTGAGAATGATAAGGGATTTTCTCCATATTTTCCACATCGATTGCAAGTTCAAACCTGTAATCTTTGCACTGCAGTTGAACTTAGGCTAAGATCAATTCCTTCTAAGTATTTTATGTGAAAATTTTTGCTCCTTCAAACTACGCCTCCAGAAAGTGTTTGGAATATCTCTCAGTACCATTGCCCTCCTTGCATGCGCAATTACTCAGTTCAGTATTTCCTTATTAAAGTGACGAAGGATAATGTGAAAATTAATGGATGAATAAGAAATATCTTTAGATCTAGTAACCTTTATTTAATGTGTCCTTGGGAACTGCAATTTGCATTATCTTACAAGTTTTATCTCTTCTGTCAACTGTATTTTCTTTCTCATGCTTATGGGGACCCCATCATTCTAGCAACCCTCTAATTTGAGGGTTAATACTAATAAAATCATTTAAGGACCCATGCACTTTTTACATGTATGAAAGAGATTCACTACTATATATCATATAAAGCTTGGTATAAATTTCCTCTTTCAACACCTCTCTAGCTCTAAAGCCAACATACATATCACTTCTTAAGTAAATTTTCTCATTTTAAAATATTTGTCTTGCTTTCAGGATAACTGCCGCTAGCAGTTACAGAAACTCATCTTACCCAGTTCTCTGTCAGTAAAGACAGACACTTCTATGAATACTAAAATTTATTAATGCTCCCATTAAAACTGAAGTAAGCTATCCAAGTTTGAAAGTGTGATTAGTCAAGACCTATGCAGAAAAAAGATGTTTTTCTCAGAGCTGTTCAAATATCATTTTCAGATCCTCAGGACAGTAACATCTTAATTTTTTTTACTTCATTGCACTTATAATTTTTTTTCAATTTTTGTCAAATAAGGACCTTCCTTAGGTTGCTTGTAGTTATTATTATTAGTAATAATAATTTAAAAAACGTTATTGCTAATAATTTATTTAGATATTTTGGATATTGTAATAAGTCTTTCACATAATTTTCATTCATAAAAGGCAATATTGTTTAATTCCATTACTTTTCACTGTCACATTATAAAGATTTAAATTGAGTAATTTTTGGATCATCCAATCTAGCTCCTTGTTTTCTCTTGGAAAAAAGGTTTCTCACAAAATCTGTTTAGTAGCCACTCTAAGATCAGCCAAATTAAAGAGTTAGGATATGACTCAGATTTGGTTCTTCTGGTCAGCAAGGGAAACTGAAGGCACAAAATATATACAATCTCCAATACTCCTTTCCTCTGTCATACCTAGCTGCTGACTACAGCTATTAAGATCATTTAGTGTTTTCTATCTGTGCTAGTAATCCAAAGTCTCACCTTTCTCCAATAACTGAAAAAGCATAGAAGTCCTTTCCCAGAAGTATCTTAACTTGGAATTTGCACCTAAAATCTGCTGCTGTTTAATCAAGCAGAAATCAGTCGTGTGCCTTTCAGGCTCAACTCTCACTATAGGACTACATACAAATTGGCTGTAGAAGGCCAGGAAGCCAAAATACTGTGTGATGTGCTGCTGTCTTCTATCTTTAAGACCTATATAGTGCATCATTGAATTGTTTAAAGTCAAGCTTGAGAGATGTGAATGCAAACATACTAGATCCCAGTCTACTCTCTAGTTTCCACTATTTCCTGTGGTCTGCTGCTGAGCCGCTGAGTGAATTTTGTGGGTTTGGGAGAGAAATGAAATGCAAAACCTGAAGTTTAGATGTAGAAAATGTTGGCCCAACTGCCTTAAGGGGAAAGCACTAATTTTATCATCTGATTTGTTGCTCTTGTTGTTGCTGTATTTTTTGTTTCTTTCTATGTTTGTTTTTTTTATTGCTGAAACAGGAGGCCTGCAGTTGGGAAAAGTATGGACAATTTTTCCTTTTTTGCATCCTTTTCTTAATATGATCATTCTCTAATCCATTTTTTGCTGAACTTTACAACCTGCCTTACATTTTTGTCTTGTTCTTATTGATTTTGTCCTCTATTATCTAAGTTGCTGACTTACTGCGTTTGGAATGGATTATGGTTTGGCTCTATCTGATTTATTTCACATAAAATGTGTTGGATAACAGATCAATTTTCAATTTGCTGTGTAAGATTCAGATTATGTCTTCAATGTGCTTTCTCTTACATATATATACAAATCTTGTACTGCCTCAAAGAAGAGAAACTTAAACTAATAAGATCCACACTGAACTTTTAAAAATATCTCTTACAACTTGATGGTAAGTAGGAATGGTTAAACTAGCATGAGTAAGAAGGAAACTAAGACTTTATGCAACATAGAGCAGCAAAAGTGCATTTCTGAGAAGAATAGTTAATTTAAGTATACCCAAGAATTATTCCTCATCTGTTTTTATAGAAAACATAAACAAATATAAAATTCCGAGTCCAGACAAATTAATGGAAAAAGTTCAAATCTCTTTCAAAGAGCAGGATTTCTTCTAGACGGCCACAAGGTCTTTCTCCAGATAGGCAGACCCATGTAAACCTATTGAAGTCAATGCAGAGCACTGAGCTATGCAGCCTGGCTCTCCATTGACTTTGATCATAGGAACATATATCAGCTAAAATGTAGATTAAGAACATAGTCACACTATGATGCTTCTGTAATCAATAAAGCAAAAAAGGGAAAGAGAGACTTATCTTCAGAAATAATTCTTATTTTCCCTGTAGAGTATCTATTTCTTTCCACTGACCACTGCAGAAACTGAAAGCAATTATTTTATTAATATATCACATGCACTTCAGTACCTAAAGATACAGCAATCAACACTTCGACCACAGATCACACATGCTACTTTGCTTTGTCTGTTAGGATAAAGAAAAGATCTCTCTAAGCAGTTTCCTAAGTTTAGGTGCACTTGTCCAGGCAACACGACACCATTTGAAATGAATAAAAATCCTAAATGTTTCAAAGGACCCTTGCTTATATTTGGAAAGGTGTTCAAAAATGTTTACAATTTTGATGGAGATCTGTATTCATGGATAATATCATGGAAAGATCTTGAACATATTATTTCATTTTACATTCACTAGCTCAAGTTATAACAGTAACTGGGCTTTCATTTTGGAATTTTGGTAACTGCTGCCTGGAATAAATGTGAAATTAGTCGCAGCAGATGGTCTCTGCCTATTCCTGGTGGGTGGATTTCTCTCTCATAAATTTTCCAGAAAAATAACTAAGAAAGAAGCATGTCATAATCACTAACAGCCATCAAGTGGGAGCAATATAGCTGCTACACTCCACTCTGGGATGACTGTGCTTCGGAAGTATAGCACTGGGAAAGCTGGGATGGGAAAGCTCTGTTTATAAAGCACAGTAAGAGCCTGGAATGAGAATCTCTAATAAATGTTAGATTTCTACATACCCAGTCATAGTAGTAAAATACTCATTGCGGGCTGGTAGTTACAACTGCATTTTATTCTGGTCTCCAGTCTTAAAAATAATGCCCCTTTATAGAGCACACTAACAATAGCACTGTTACATATTCCCAGAAAGAAGAAAAGGATTATGTAAAGAACTTGATTCATAGTAACAACACAGACTGGAAAAGAAAAATATGTGATTTCTTAACAAAATGGGTAGCATCCATCTCCAGCCCTCAGTGTGCATTCATAATCTCAATTTTTTTTTCCAGAAATGCCCCAGTCCCACAAAAGACATTCTTTCAAAATGTGTTCAAAATGCATGATTTCTCATTTCAAAATCAACACGTGTCAATAATATCTGATACTATTTGGTAATGCGCTTATAAAACATACTTGACCTTTACATAGTATAATCCTTCAGTCCAGATTATTTGCTACAAATAATGGTTTCCAGTTTGTGTGGGAGGAACATGCTACTTTGGATAAACTTCTACCACTGTGATTTAAAAAAAAAATCCTTAAAAAAGCATACTTGTTTGGTATTTATGAATTAGTCATGCAGGTTTTGTTGGAAAGTCACCATTGGCTTTTAAATATATAAACAGGTGGAAAATAACCATAGTGAATAAGAACTTAACAAATGGCTTATTCCCAATAAGGATGGAGCATCTCACCTACAAGGAAAGTCTGAGGGAACTGTGATTGTTCAGCCTGGAGAAGAAAAGGCTTTAGGGTGATCTGATTGGAGCCTCCCAGCACCTGAAGGGACCCCACAAGAAAGAGGAAGAGAGACTATTTACAAGGCTATGTAGGGATAGGACAAGGGGTTTGAATGGCTTCAAACTAAAAAAAGAGTAGGTTTAAATCAGATATGAGGAAGAAATTTATTATTTGAGGGTGCTGAGACAGCAAAGCAGGTTGCTCAGGGAAGCTGTGGGTGCTCCGTCCCTGGAAGTGTTCAAGGCCAGGTAGGATGGGATTTGGAGCAACCTGGTCTAGTAGAAGGTGTCCCTGCCCATGCTAGGGGATGAAACCAGATGAGCTTTAAGACTTCTTCCAACCCAAATCATTCTATGATTCTATGATATAGGTAGGAGATGTATATATATATATATCTGTTTACACATTCATCGTAAATTTAATCCTTTAATCTGTGATTGGCAAATTAATATCTGACCATATGCAACACTGATTCACATTTCTATTTTGATACTTTAGTGAAATGGGCCTAATATAAGAGTTCTTTACTTTTACTGTGATTCAAAGACCTCAATTTATGCAATTGTATTAGTCGCATCAGGTATGAACAACCTCTTTTTTCAAAGTAGCAAATGCATTGTTTGTAATTCACAAAAACCTTCTACATACCATTCAACCTCCTGTTCACATCTATGTAAAATCACTTCTAGAGGCTATTTGACTCGTCTACATAGTTTGTCTTAACAATGATGTAGAATTTATTGAGCTTTCCATTCTAAATTTTCAGTTCAATTGAATATACTTTTAAATTTCAAATTAGCTATTTCTGTGCACAATACTGAATAATCCTTGTGGAAATATTTTATTCATAGTAAAGATGAACAAGTAATTAAGGCCTTGGAGTTTGAGACTCAAAGTTAATATTTTCCAATGTTCAAGTAGGGTCAAATATTATAATGAGTATAAAATGATAGTGCAGGCAAAGATATAGATGACTCGAAGCTGATAACCCTGAAGACTAAGTAGTTCTGTGGCAGTTTCTCTGTGCTGCACAGCTGTGTGAAAACAGCAAAGATAATGGTATTAGTATATGGGGAATAAACACAGACAGCACATGACAGACAGTATAACTCACTCTTTTGCATAAGGGGGAAGCAAATCATTGTGAATTATACAGTCATCACAAACCTTGACGTATTTCAAAACAACTGTCAGTCATTGTGCAAGAATGTTATGTGCTTCAGGGTCCGGGTTAATTCAGGCTAGGACAACAGTTCATAAACAAATAATCACAGCTACCTAGATAAGATTTCTACTTCTTTAACATCCTAATTTTTTTCCACGTCATTAGACAAATTTTAAGGATTTCTTTTTGAGAAAAAAAAATTCTCAGGTTTTTCCTGCAATACTACAGTAATCACAAGGGAATCAAAGTTATATTTAATTTTTGTAATTCCTACATTATTTTGGCTTTTCATATGAGATTACACTGTCCAGAAATATCATTTAGTATTCTGGACTAATATTTTCATCTTTTTTCCTGCAGTCATTTGCACTTTCAGTTTAATAAATTATCCTTGCAGAATACTAAATTTTGAGGTTGGCAGGGATCAAAGGTGAAGCAAAGCCTACTTAAAAACTCAAATTTTGGGTATTATCATACTGTATACACAGTTCCAAAGGCACAGTAATAATTAACAGTAGTGCAGAAAAATGTCAGAAATATCATTCTTTGAATTAATTTTTAATTCATGTCTTTTTAACCTAGTTAAAGCTTACACAGTCATACATAGTAATAAATTCACATTCTGTTGCTCTTTTCTGTGCCTCCTGAATTAAATTTTTTACAATATGGAGACCTTTAAGATTCACGTAAAGGTAGTTCACTACAAATCACACTTTTTTCTCAGTTTATTGCAGTTTGTTGCATTTCTCATTATCTTTGCCCCAAGAAAGTAATTAAAACACAGCTATTCTGGAACAGTTGGTATCTCAGCTTTTTACATTGACCTAATAATGGCCTTTCCCACTTTTCCTATGCACCAATTTCAAAATTTTCAGGACTCTCAGAATAATATTCTGTTTTTCCCTTCTCCCTATTTTGCTCTTATGTGGATACAATCTATGTTTTTCAAGATGGACTGACTAGGCTTTTACTAGTCACTGTCCAGAAAACAGTGATTCTTGAGGTTTTGATCCAACAAAACACTGAAGTGCAAGCTCATTATTAACTGAGAATTCTGTTAGATTTATGGAGTCTATCCCAGAATCTAAATGCTGCTGTCTGAAGTACTACTTTTCTGAAACTCTGATTTGTATCCATGTCATTTACAAGCCAGGGGGAAAAAACCTCAGATTTCATATTACCTGCTGTTACTATTATTCTGGTGGGGAGACTTCACAAGCATTTAGTTGATCTAAAGTGTTCCCATTTGTGACAGAAAAAGGTTTCCTGTTTTTCATTTTTTTTTGTGATATAAGGTGCTACAACATCTTGACAGGCTGAATGAGCAAGAGGAGCTAATCACTGCTCCTGCCTTTCTGCCCTTACAAAGACACACTTTTACTGGTATAGCAGCTGGGTGAGTCCAGGAAGGAAAACATTTTTTTTTCTCTTTTTGTTTTACTTTACTGTCTTTTTAGTTATTCCAAAAAAGTTAAAAAAGAAAACAAAACTCACAGCTCCAATTTATAAAGAAAAAATATATTAGGAACTTTATTGCCATTATTCTTTAATCATTATTCAAGTAGAAAAAGTCTTACTGCCTTGGTGGAACTTGCTAAGAGCTGAAGTCTGAAGGACCCTGGTTGCTTAGCCCCTGTTTACACTTTTTTATGCTTTGTAATACACCTGTTTCTTTCTTCAGATCAGTTTCTGCTTACTCTGATCAGTTAAATCAATACAAAAATATCAGCATTCTGCACTCCAGCTGGCTCAGTCCTATCCGTGTTCAATGCTAAGTAAATGGCCTGTCTTTAAGAGGTTGTCAGTTTAATTCAAAGCAAAACATTTTCTCAGAAATTTGAAGGCACAGATAGCATATGAACAATCAAACTCACTTTTTTCCCCATCCTGGGCGTGTTTTAGTTTTTCTTTTCTCTCACCTGCAAGAAGGGAAAAAACTCAAGCAGTAATATAACAAAATATACTAATTTTCCATGTGATCACATTTTGCTGGTATTTAACAATTCAAAATAATATAATGTTCAGCTTTTCCATGTGACAGCTTCCATTCAGTGCTCCTAAGTTCATTGCCAACTTCATTATCTCTGTGCTGCATGCCCTTTAGTATCCAGAAAGTAGAATATATTATGGTATGCTATGATTCAAAGAGATAAAAGTATCAATTATCACAACTGTTAGAACAGATTCAGTTACCCACCCTCTCCTGCTTGTTTAAGCGCATATATAATCACCCTTGTTTTGACTTCAGTTTTAGGCATCAGCCAGACATTTAGGTACTCAAATAACCAGGCAATTTCCCTCAAACAAGTGCTGAAGCAAAACTGCACCCCAAAGTGTCTGTGGTGACTTTTTTTTATCATGAAAATAGCAAGGGAGAAGAAGGTTTTAGAAAACCTGTTTGGTGCCACACATGCATGAATATTCACAACCAAGGACAACTCATCCTTTATCCCTTGTCTATGATTACGACTTGTAAGGAGGAACTTCATCTACAGCACAAAGATTCTGGTAACACATTTAATTTGAATTTCAAATACAATGATTTTTTTTTAAACTCATGTTCAGTTGTGAGCAGTTCTCCTTTAGAAGAAAATGTTTCGTTGGTTAAATTGCTTGAAGTAAAGAGCTGAAGTACCTGACTTGTTAGCATCACCAATCTTTTCAACCTGTTTCAATTTCTTTGTCTTTTATTTACTTTTTTTACACATTTTCTTTTGTTTAAGAGAGACGTTGTACAGATATTTGATTACACCCTGGAATGTTGAAAGGAAGTGTGTTGATTATGAAATATTTTTCAAGTGAAAGGTTCCTTGACACCAAGTGGAATGTAAAGAGGAATAGACATTGTAAACATACATTGAAATAAATCTGTTAATAAGGTAACAATTTAAAATATCAAAACACAATTTTCACTGAAGCAAGAACCCTAAGGGTGATTATGGATGTGTGTGCTTTGTTCTGCTTTGCTCTGTTTGTTTTACTCCCATGACATGAAATAGAACTTTCAGATAAAGATAAGTTTGGGTGCATTTAATTCAGTAAACCTGTGTGTTGTATATACAGAAAGCAAGGATGTGACACAATTGTTGAAGCTGTAACAGGTGAACTTCAAATACCAAGATTATGGAGAACAAACAGTGGAAATGTCAGGGCAACACTGGATTTTTTTAGAAATCTGGCCTGATGTCTTCAGCAGTTTTGTTTTCCCTTACAGATAGTACAGCCTATTGGTCTAGACTGTCCTGCTACAGTATGTTTCAGGCTGGCTACACATAGGATACATCTATTTTGCTGTCTGTTTCTACTCCGAGCAAGTAATGCAGCACAGAAAAACAGAAAAGCTTTCTTCCTTGATTAAACAAGCAAAAAATTCTCTTTTATAATTTCGTTGTGATGTCTGCACACATAACAGCCATCTCAGTAGAAAGGAAAAATAGTCTGAACTACAATAAAGGAAAAGAAAATCAGCAATCTGCAACAGCTTATGCAACTAGATCAAATTGGTTTGCTTTTGTCTTTTTTTTTTGTTTGTTTACAATCATCATTTTTCATCAAACTCTGTATATCAATGTCTGGACAATATTATTTTTGTGTAGATTGTGAAGACTGTTTTACCTGAATTACTTGCTGCAAAATGCACCAAAGTAATTGTATTTTTAGAATGACAATTCTTTTTCATTCCTTGTACAATTCCTTTTCAGCGTAATGACATGACAGTGTTGACCAGAGCTGTCTCCTGATACCTTTTGAATATGAAACATCTCTAAACAAATGCTTTGTTTTGTACATGTACAGTGCACCATTTTCAAGTAGAACTGCATCCCAGGGGAGAGAGCCTGCCTCTGGAGGCTGTTCTAACTAAAGTGGATCCTGCTTAGAGTGATTTTTTTTTTTATTTTGCTGTTTAGTGTAATGGGAAGTAATTTCTTTTTAAGAAATATTTTTGGAAAGGCTGCATATCTTGCCACAGCCAAAGTTGTTGCCACAGAGAGCAGGGTGTGCAGAGGCAAAGGGAGGTTGCCTTGGCACCCAGGAGTTGAATAAAGGCTGAAAGGTGCTTGACATTCTCTCATAGACTAAAGCTGCAAGGTGGCATGCTGGAATTGCTGTAGGGTAGAGTTTATGATGATCTGTTTGCCAGACATTCAGACTGACACACAAATCCCTCTCATCTTTTTAAGACCTTGAAAGTCCCTTGACACATCCTCTCAAATAGGTTTTCTACAGACAATATTTTTTGTGTTTCCATTTTGGAGCAGGTCATCAGACTGGGGACAGCAAACTATGTCAGAAAATTAACTCTGCTTCTAACCTTCATTTGATACAACCTCCATGCAAATGCAATGAAAGATTTATTCAGACTTGAAAACATAACACATCAGTGTCCAGACTAAGAGAAATCCATGGGCATAGAAATGTTATTCATAAAGTGTGGTTTTTCTACTTTAAGTTTGCTGAATACCATTTTAAAACTTGAAGAATGGTTCTATGAACATAGAATATTGTCCTGTTTCAAGGTCTTTTCATTATTCCACACTGTTTCTAGGTGACAAACACTCAACAAGAAAGTTCTTGCCGGACTGCTATCAGATCCAATTAAGATTTTTTTTCAGTATGTTCAGGTGTGTCTTTATTATAATTGCATTATTTTTATAACTGTGCTGTAAGAATATATGTAGAATTTTTCCAGATTTCTCTGGAACATATGAATATATACACATGGGCACATATATATGCCTATATATGTATGTATATTTTTTCCTGCGTATTTATAGCCTAATTCTTCTGTCAACTGAAGTTCTGACAGTGGTCTCAAATGGATCAGAACATCATCTGTATTTTCAGCTTCTGGTGCCCCTTTTGTGAATTTTTTTTATTTTCTATAATCCTGTAACGACAAGACATTGTCTGCTTTCTGCCCATAGCTTGCTTATTCTTTGCTTGTCTGCAGTTCTGCTGTACTATATCTCAATCTACTCTTTTGTTCATGTCCTACATTTCCTTTGCCTTTTTCTTTTTTTTTTTGTCCTTGCCTTTTTCTATTTTTATCTTCTGTTTTTAATCCCACTTCATGTTTTCTTCAGAGATTTTCAAAATGTTACACTGACTTACCAGAAAATCCCTGCAGGGTTTCATTTTCTCACAACAACTTGGGAAACTCTTCATGCTGAATTCATGTCACTTGAGGATTTCTGACTAAATAGACAAGATGTTGAAGGACTGAATGGGGAAAAATTGCAGGTAATGACTAATTTTAATCTGATTCTGTCAGATATTGTCTAAGTATACACTAATAGATAAGAACAGAACCCCCAGCATGAAATCCCCAACATCTTTTAGAAAAATGAGGAAGCTCTTGTTGCAGTTAACTCACGTATCTACACTACCAAAACTGACATGAAGAGAACTTGTATTTTTCTCTGGGGAATTTCTTTCAGAGCTCCATCTTCTTATGTTATTTCCCACAGAAAATTCAAAATCTGACATTGTAACAGCCAGCCTCTCTGACAGAGTAATTGTGCATTGGTCCATCAGGAATACAAGGAACATCACCTTGAATTACACACAGAGAGTGGCTAGGTGGAAGTTCTTCACTCCTATAATGACAATCTGTTGTGTATCTTCAGAGCTCTAAGTTTTCCTCTGAGTTTTTGGTTCAAGGTCGCTTTTTAGAAAATATCTAGAAAGATCCATATGTATAAAAACAGCTATCTATATGTGTAAGAAATTAAGAGTTTAATTTTCTTTTGCAGCCACCTTATGACTTTTCTTACAAATACAGCTGAAAATAGCCTAAGGGGCAAAAAAGAGGTATTTCAGAGATAAAGGATGTCTGGTTTTTGTACATTGTCATGAAAAATAAAACTGCCATTTTATGTCTTAAAAATACATACTTACATAGTTTCTTCAAATGTTTGTAATCTGAAAGTAAAAATTTTATTATATTAAATGAGTCTTAGGAGTTCTGGAGAGAAACAAACATCTTTCTCACTTAGAAGTGAAATCTGCAAACCCTTAGAATATGAGCTTCAACATTAGGCTGAATATTCTGGATGAGATTTTTACACAACAAATGATCAATAACTGTCATTCACAAGTCCCACGATTTGGTGCTTCCTGAATACCCTTTTATCTGACATCTAAGCAGTGATTTATTTCACTGACAAGTAATGTGGCAAGCAAAGTTTTGTGCACATATTTGTCATTGTGATTATAGGGTTATTTTCTTAGCACTAACAATATAGTTAAAATTTTCCTAATAACTTCTGGTTGTGTATTTTATTAAGCTTATGAAAATATAGGTTTGAAATTTACTTCTTTACTTCAGTCTACAGTCCAGTGGTGTATTTTTGAAAACTCTCAATAATACTGAATAATACAGTAAAAACATGTAATGATTAACATCTTAAAATACTAATGAGCACTTAATAACAGAGCAGAAAACCAACTGAGGTGAAAAGGGGATTACACACTTTGCATACAAAAAGTTATTACTTTTACTGAACTGACCTGAGCTAAGTTATAGATTTGGTCTCATATAACAATATTTGAGGATTTGAGGAATAATTGAATCCATCTTAAAGCTATGAAAAACACTGTTAAGAAGATTCTTTGAAATAGGGATTTTCTAAAGGCTATATGCCATGCAAGAATAACAGCAGTTAAAGGGACAAAAATTTGAAAGGTTTTGCCAGTTCTTTTGACTAAACAGAATCACAGAATCACAGAATAAGATGAGTTGGAAGGGACCCATCAGGATCATGGAGTCCAGCTCTGGGCCCTGCACAGGACCACCCCCAATAGTCACACAATGTGCTTGAGAGTGTTGTCCAAATTCTTCTTGAACTCTCTTACGCTTGGTCCTGTGACCACTTCTCTGGGGACCCTGTTCCAGTGCTCAACCACCCTCTGGGTGAAGAACCTTTTCCTGATATTGAACCTAAGCCTCCCTTGACAAAACTTCAGGTCATTTCCTCAGGTCCTGTCACTGGTCACCCCAGAACCTGTTCCTCCTCTTCCCCTCACAAGGAAGTTGTAACTGCATTGAGGTCTCCCCACAGTCTCCTCTCTTCCAGACTGAACAGCCCAAAGTTACCTCAGTCACTCCTCAAAAGTCTCCCCCTCAAGGCTCTTCACCATCTTGGTTGCCCTCCTTTGGACACTCTCCCATAGCTTTATATCTTTCTTATATTGCAGCACCCAAACCAGCCCCCAGCACTCAAGGTGAGGCTGCTCCAGTGCAGAGCAGGGCTGGACAATCCCCTCCCTTGCCCAGCTGTGATGCTGTGCCTGATGCATCTCAGGACATGGGTGATCCTCCTGGCTGCCAGAATGCCGCTGACACATATTCAATTTGCACTTGATCAGGATTCTCAGATTTCTTTCTGTGTTGCAACTTTCCAGCCTCTCATTCCTTGGTCTGTACATCCAGGGCTGCCTCATCCCAGGTGCAGAATCTGGCACTTGCCTTTGTTGAAATTCATAGAATTGGTGATTGCCCAGTCCTCTAGCATGTTAAGGTCTCTCTGCAGGGCCTCCCTGCCCTCACAGGAGCTAACAGCTCCTCCCACTTTTGTATTGTCTGCAAACTTGCTATCCCTTCCAGTCCTGCATCCAAGTCATTCCTGAAGATGATGAAGAGCACAGGGCCAACGATGGAGCCCTATGGAACCCCCCTAGTGACAGTCACCAGTCTGATGTCAGCCCATTCACTGTAACCCTTTTTGACCAACTCATGAGCCAGTTGCTCAATTATCACATCATGTGTCTATCCAGCTGAGTGCTGGACATTTTGTCCAGAAAGATCCTGTGAGACATGGTATCAAAAGCTTTACTGAAATCCAAAAAGATTACATCAACTGGCTTCCTTTTGTCAGCTGGGGGAGTTACCTTGTCATAAAAAGAAATCAGGTCTGAATAAAAAAACAGATCAAAAACATAATCATTCTGATGGCAGATATGAACACATGTATTGTAAGTACTTGGCTTGAATACACAGTGCGTGGATGTAAGTCAGCTGAGATGACCTTTAGAGAACTGGGTTTGGGGGATTCTCAGTGGGTGAGGGGCTCACCATTCCTGGCACAGTGATCTTGTGGGATCTGCTGCCTTTGCTGCAATGTGACATGATTATCCCACCTGTCCCAATAATTACATTTTTACATTGCTAAGATAATTTGAATTGTAGGTAACCCAGTTTTGTCTGGCTGCCTAAAGACTGCTTGACATTTGTAGTCAGAGATTAAAATATTGTGAGATGCACAGTTTCTCGGTAGTAAGCTACAGCTACTGAGCACTCGGACATTAGCCAAAGTCTTTAATCAAACAGATGTATGGGATCCCATACAGTCATATATGGGATTCATCAGAGAAATGCAAGCACCTATTGCTGATAGTCATCTACACACTCCCTTCAGAGCTAGAGAGAAATAGCCACTACCAGGACCCAATGACTAAAGTGGATGTCTAAAAGAGGTCTGATAAATCACTCTTCAAAATTAGTCAGTCGTTTCCCAACAGTGAAAAGAGCTCAGCTTGGTCATAAAAACTTCTAAAGTTGAGTAAAATCTATCCTACCTCTGGCAACCAATTTGTTATGGTCCTTTTTTATGGGATGTGGTAATATTACAGATTTACAGAATACTTCCTAAGGGATTTTTTTTTTATTATTTTACATATTTTATTTATACCTCTTGGCAGAGAACAAGCCTACTCTTACTTACAAAAGACCGTGATGGGCCTTTTCCTATCAGCAGCAAAGAGCAGAAGCTTTTAAAAGCACCCAGTAGATGCTAGCTGGTATTTTCTAACAGGTAAGAACTTGCAGATAAATGCCAGAGCCATGAGTTGTAGTAAGTTTCAGTTCTATAAAGTAGTATAAAACAAACTTTTACGTTATTCTTCATATTGTCTTTTCCCCAGCTAAATGCATTCCAAGTTTTTGGCTTACATGCAGAAACTAAAAAGAAATTGAGGGTAAGAGCAAACAGACACATTATGGATGACTTAAATGAAAGGTCACAAAATTATTCTGAGGTTTGTGATCTACAGCAAACTTAAATTCACTAATATTTATACTTTGAATCTTGACATTTGAGAAATTTTCTGGCAGGCAGTTCTGCTCGCATAGAGACAGGACTATTATCACAGGAATCAGAAGAGAAGGTTGTAATTAGCTTTCTGCATAAAGTCTCCTTCGAAAATTAAAGGTTTGGGTTTTGTTTTAAATCTGTGGCAACAGAGAAGTTAGTGACTCAGATGCCAAAAAGAGAAAGCCTCAAGAGAAGACCTAGGATTTATTTATCTCAACATTTTAATTAACACTTTTCAGAAAGAACAAATCACAAAGCAAAACAGGTGACAACTCTGGCTTATTCTGCAAGGACAAAATCTCCTTTTATAAAACCAGAAATTTGTTTATTGTACTCAAAGCTTGTCAGTAGCAATGACCTGAACCTGAGAACACCTTTCTGCCCCGATGTCATGTGCAAAGTTAAATCCAATGATGTGCACCTCTGTCTTTTAAGTGAAAAACAAACACTGGAGGATTTGAAAGAAGATCCAAACCATGGAGGAGTTTCCATCTTAGCAGATGACTTTTTACATGGCATGGTTACAGATCAGGAGTGGAATATACAAAAATCAGTTATTGTACCTCACATACTAGTGTGGCAAATGTTTATCTTCTACCTTTCATTTTCTAATGCTAGATTCTTTTTTTAAGAAAGGAATGTGAATAACCTACATTAAATTAAAATTTTTGTTGCATTTTTTTGGGGGGTTGTTGTTTTTTTTGTTTGTTTGTTTTTAATTTTTGGTTTTTATTACCTCTAAAGACTGATGTCTCAGTAACAGAGACTCAAGCTGATCTTTCCTGACTCCCAGTGACTGCATCAGTTTCTCCAGCTAAGCAATGCCTTTAAGTGTTATTGGTTTTATTACATCTTTCATGTTTCTGTTTCCTAAGCAGTCCTGCTTGTAAAAAAAGAAGTCAAATATTTCCTCTTTGGCTCTAATGAAAATGATGTTAAGTGATGAAATACATTGAAATATGTCCAGTCTCTGAATTCAGAATGTAACTCACAATATCTGTCAATTGTTGAAGTTACTGTTCATACAGGTTATTTTAAAATAACTCTATGAACCTATGCAGAGCTATAATGACATACCCAATAAAGGAAAACTGCTTACAAATTCACACAAATTCAACGTGTTTTGCGTCTAAGTGTTTGAAGTAGCATTCATGTTCTTTTGCAGAAAATAATTTCTCCATTTATTCTTGATATCATTTACAACTCTATTCCAGATTCATATATTTTCAAATATTAAGAAATACAGTTAAACTCATGACAGAACTTTCAATATTTTCTACTAATATGCTTCCAGATACTGGTCAATGCTAAAACCTGTTCTAAGTTTTGCCCAAGATCATGACATCTAGGTCTTCTGACATTTACACCCTTCTGAAGATGGATCTCACGGTGTCTTTGTGGAGACAGTAGAATGCATTTATAGAAGTCTCTGTGAGGTGCATGGTCTGTATGGTGTGAAATAGGAGAGATTGGTAAAATAAGGATGAGAAAATAGATTCCAAGATAGCCTTAATTTAAGGAGTTGTCAAGAAGAGCTTGTGTGCTTTCTAGGTATCCCTGTGTTTTGTGAGAGAAGTTGGGGTTTTTTTTTGTTTGTTGTTTTTTTGTTTGTTTGTTGTTGTTTTGTTTGTATTTTTAATAAAGTGTATGGGTGAAATGGGAAAATTTATTTTGTATTTTCTTCTCTTTCAGTGAGGATCCACAAGAATTTTCCCAGTCTAAGTCTTCAGTGCCTTTTCTCCTAAAATATTTTGAAGCTTTTCAAAACAAGACAAGCAGAAAAAACTCACAGTTGTTTGTGACTGGAATTTATAAATTATAGGGTAGGGATTTTGATAAATCAGTAATCAGCAGATATTCTCTTACTGGTCCAGGCACGCAAGAAATATGTGGAAAGTTAGAAAATATGTGTTTAATCAGATCTTTCATTATTACCTAGGGGAAAATATAGACAAGCTTTAGGCACACATTTTCTAAACTGGACAATTATCAATTGCTCCAACATTACCTTTAATAGTGCAAACAGAAGTGTGTACATTGAAAGACGCCACTATTTTCATGTTAAAAGGACTACTGGAATAAAATGAGCTGTTCTCTACACTTCATTAATTTCTCAATAAAATAGGAAGTACAGTTTTAAATAGCTGGCTGATTCAAAAGAGCATGCAATTATTTTAAAAAATAAGAGTCCCTAGAGAGAGTATAGTAGCACAATCTAACCAAACAGGACGATATACTGTAGATTTTTGACCTTCTAATGTTCCAGGTTGTCAAAAATTTTTGAAGTGACCTTTTATGCTGCAGTATATTTGGCATTTTTTGTGTCAGCCTCTGATTTTCCTTACTCTGTGAGTCACACAATTGCTGCTAATGTAAACTTTTCACCTGAGCAATTTATTTATGCACGTGCCTGCATACACACACACAGAGTAGCAATGCTTTGCCAATATTGAGAGAATGAGAAATGTATTGTGTTAGAGTTTATGAGTTTCTGATCCTCTTCATCATTCAAACCCACATTTGAAAAATATTTTGCATTTCAGACAAAAAGAGAACACAATGCTCAAAGTTCAAAAACAAGACCCTAATATTTCCCTACTATATTTTTGATGCACTTAGAGGACATGCATTTCCTTTTCATATTGAATAAAATCTTCTGGTAAGTATACAGTTGTCTCTAGAAATGTGTATTATTTACCTTGATTTCTTCACTATACAAAAAAAAAAAATTTTCAGCCTTTCAATTTCTGGCTTCTAGAGACTTTTCAATTATTAATAAATTGCTTTCAGAGGTCTATCACATTAATTCTTTGAGGCAAAAGAGGTTGAAAAATGTAGTGGTTTGAAAGCAAAACAAGTGAGAGGCTCCAAGTCAGAAATACAATTTAATAGGAAGAAAAGAAAGTAAAAGGTAAAATAAAATAAATGCAAAAACAAAACAAAACAAAACAAAACAAAAAAAAAAACACCCACTGACAGAGTCAGAATACAACCTGATCAAGGTGATGGAAGCAGTCCAGATGAGGTGGTCTTCCTGAAGCAGTGATCCTGTAGAAAGGTCTGGTAGCTTGAATCCTCCAGAAATCCAGTGGGTAAGCCCCCTGTACTGTCCCAAACCCCAGATTATATCCAGGTGAGAATGCTTTGTTCCTCCCCCTGGGCAGAGCATCTCACAATAGGATGATGGGTCCTGCAAGGAGTCCTTGATGAGCCATTAAACAGAGATAACTCCCTCCACGAGTTATCTATGAGTCATGGGCAAGGCATTGATGGCCCATTAACAGAAGATAACCCTGAGGGAGGGGCCCCCGGGAAGGGCACAGTCCCACCTGGATTTAACATGAAGGTGGTGATAGAATACTTTGTGCCCAACCCAGGACAGAAAGGTATGGGATAAAGAATTTAAATTAGGCCTCCGACAGGTTTGTGAGGCTCCAGCTTCACATGTCCACTCCTGCGAGAGGTATTCAATCCAATTGAACCAGGCTGAATGTATTCCAAATTCATAAAAGATCTGATTTTGCTATGTAAGAGCCTAGAATCTTACCCTAACCCCTTCTCTATGCAACCTTCCCATAATCCCTCCTCTTCTTCACAAACTTCCCCTCCCCAAAACAGTTTAGCTCCTTGAGACCAAGGGTTCAATTGTTACAGTTCAGTTGAATAACTTCTGCTTGGACTGATAAGGAATTTGCAAAGTTGTGAGATGTTGCAGAAAGATCACTGGAGTTATGCAAGGTCGGAATTGTACAATTCTAAAAAAAAGTCACATCAGAGATGAGTTTATTTTCATTCCCCAAGCTCATGTGAATGTTAGAGGCATTATCCAGAAAGAAATAAACCTTTTCAGAGTTGGTTTCCAAGTAAGAAATCAGGTAAAAGCTGTGTGAATTCTAAATTTAGTCTGCAAAGCTGTGATGAACTGCTATCCATGGATATGTTAAGTGCTGCACAATCTAAATCAAGGAAGATCTTACATTAGATTGAAGAAATACTGAATTCCTAGTTAGAGAGGAATTGCATGGATCTGCTTACAAATCATGCTGGGCTTCCATACATGGGTCAAATTATATATGATCCCTTAAACCTTTAAAAAGCTTTTTCTATACATCTGAGACAAAATGGGAAGGTCTATCCAAACAGCATTTGTTCCTGCTGTAAGTGTCTCAATGATGGAGGCTGAGAGCCTGAGAGAACCTCTGTTTCACACGAACACAAGGATTCTCCAAATGCAACATTAGCGACTAAACATAAAAAGCCAAGGTAACCCAAGCATTATAAATTAACTATTTTCTTCTAAAAATTTTATTTCCAAATTTTTGACTCAAAAAATCTTCACATCTGTCAATAAGAAATTCTACAGAAATAGAATAGCAACATGAAAGGCTCATTATAACAACGCTTGTACTTCTTGAAGAGGGTTGATAAGTCAAGGGTAGTGTCAGAGGACTTCTGTGTATTATATGATGCTGGAGCTGGAACTGAAGGCAGACAAAGTCATGAATAACAAGTATATACAAAGGCTAGAGGATTTGGTTCTAATTCTGCATTATTGCTAGCTGTGCTGACAGACATGTTTGTTCATATGTCAGTGTACAAAGTGAAAAACACCAAAGTCCCAATGGGTGGTTTAAATATATGTCCACTTCCACAGAAAAGCAACAGGAAGATTTCAATTAGTTAGTTATTTAGTTAGTTAGCTACTTAGTTCTAGACTGTAGCCCTGGTTTTGTGCCTGAGATGTTTTAGTTTTCTGAAATTCTTTTCCCAGGGAATTTTCTGTAAACAAGAGACATATTTTTGTAACTGTAACTTTGTTTACATTTCTTTCCCTAGGAGGGACTTCTTTTGGTGTCCCTCTGGTCTGACATATGTGATTGAAGAGGTTTGTCTTCTTGTCACCAATCAAATTGGTCTGTGTAGAATGGTATAAAAGGAAGACACATCCCTGAAATAAAGGAGCCTTCATTTTCAGCCTTCTGAAGTTGGAGTCTGTGTCATTGTGGTGTAAAACGGCGTCACTAGACAAAGGCAGGATCAGTGCTCCATAAGCCATTTCTGACAGTTTATTCAAGTTGTTCCTAAAAATTTCAGTTTCCACATTTCCTAACATTTATCATATTCTATTTCAGAAAGTTTTCCAGATGTCTGCTAAAAATCTCACTTGGTACAGATGAAGCCCTTTACTTTCACAGCTGGATTTTAACTTTTACCACACAGCTCTTTTCCACAAGTTTAGACTGGAGCCACAAGTCTCTTCTCTCTAAATTACAACTTCTTCAGTCTATCATGTAGGTCAGACCAGTGTTGCTTCTTGTTGTCTTTTCCATGCTCTCTCAATGGCTGATTTCTTGCATAGAGCACAGGGCCAAAATCTATACAAAATATTCTAAGTGAAGCCTTATCTGTCAGTAGTGCCCTGAGCAGCAAGCCTGCTTGACACATTGACAGTACCTCTGTGCCTGTTTGCCACACTGTAACACTATTCAGTCATGATCAGTTTGGATCCATTTTAGTTTCCAGACCTGCTTTTACAGTTTTATTGGCCAGATGTACAATTCTTATTCTACAATGTTGGACTTGATTGTTCCTACCTGTATGTAAATGCTAGTGTTTCTCCTTGATGAATTACTTTTTTCTTTCTCATGCAGATTTGAAGTTCCTCCCAGTTAAATACCAGCTCAGATTTAAGAAGCAACGTTTTCTTCCTTGTATATATATATATATTTGCTTATATATGTGTGTATATATATATGTATATTTGCTTATATATGTAATACTGTGTATCAGTTAAGTGCTCTTAATTTATCTTAATTAAGTATATTGTTTACAAAGAATTGCAATGTTTAATGTATTACTTAGGAATTAAATCAAGCATTCTGACTCACAACAAAAAAATCCAACTAAAAAGTAATAATATATACATCATGCATTATTACCTAATCCAGACAAATTTAAATCGACTATTTCTACAACTCAGGACTACCTAAACAAGGATTCTGCTAAATCAGGGCTTTGATTTGGGTATCTTTCAACTTAAATTTCCTCAAAATGCTTTCATCCCCATTTTAGAGAGCAGAGGCAAGGTATTACATACATTACTGATTTATAATACTACTTTCCCAAGATTTTTTCATTTTATTTAGGATTAAACCACCCATGCATTTCAAACCACAAGAGCATACAAAGTATTAGAATGTTTCAGCTCTAATGAAGGTGAGAAAAATTATATATATGTGTTTATGGATTAGCATTAATTTCTAAATTATCCAGGAGCTGGCACTGAACATGCATATTGAAAGAGCAGAATCATTTTTTATCTTGTATCTTCTGTACCTGGAAGGAATTTTTTCTCCTCAACTACAGGACTAGCAGGCATTTCCAGATAAGAACTCCTTGCAATATTTACAAATTAGAACATGAATAATTGAAAGTGTTTGGATGTGCCTGTTCATTGGAGAAATGGTATAGAACTTATTCAATCATCTGCAGTGAAATATAAGTATATTTCCTTCATGTGCTGCATAAATATTTGATTAACCACTCTGCAAAACATTAGTAAAGTATCTGCTCAGCATGAGACTGAAACCTGCTTGACACCAGTAAACAGAAGGAATAAACCCTGCCTGGTGGGAAATGTTCAAAAATTTCAGTCTTTGATATTCTGATCTACTGAGTTGAAAGGAATAATGAAATAAGCATTTAGGATGATGGAACTGAAATGAAAAGGTGTAGGCACCAGCACTCACTTGTTAAGGTGATGTGTGAAGTCTGGTGTTTGGTCATGGAATTCATATTTCCTTGTCAAGTTTCTGAATCACCAGTTTACCCGAAAGAAGCCCAACCATAAACTCAACAAATCAAATGAAAACAAAACCCCACAACTAAAAAATAAACAAAACCAGCCCTCTATTGTTTGTAGAGGAGATGTGGGCACTCTCTATCAACATGTGTTGTTCATAAAAACCTTTATGTGGCCAGGATACTTCTTAAAGTATAGGTTACTTCTCATACTTACTCATACTTTAAGTATGGGTAATTTTATGGGTATATAGGGGAAAAAATCATCAAACTTTTGACCATTTCCAATACTGAAGTAAAAACTTCATTTTTTGGGTGAAAGTGCAAAGTGACTCGAGCCTTTTCATTTTAATTTTCAGAAATAAGAAACACTAGAATAGTTTAGATAAATACGCTTCAGTGTTATCCATGAATAAAACTGAAACTGAAAGAAAAGCAAAAAACTTTGTTAGAGACCTTCACTCCAGTATTTCAGACTAAAGATTCTGAGAGGTGATGGGGCTTCAGAAAATTGTGAAGATCTTCAAAAATAAAGCAATACTGTGACCAATATATTGACATTTCCTGCTGATCATTGCCACAGCTTTGAGTCCTGTTATCTCCATGTGTAGTGGTTTGAAAGCAAAACAAGTGAGAGGCTCCAAGTCAGAAATACAATTTAATATGAAGAAAAGAAAGAAAAGGTAAAATAAAATAAATGCAATAATACAAAAGACCACTGACAGAGTCAGAATACAACCTGATCAAGGTGATGGAAGCAGTCCAGATGAGGTGGTCTTCCTGAAGCAGTGATCCCATAGAAAGGTCTGGTAGCTCTGGTCCTCTTGGAATCTAGTGGGTAAGAACTGCTTGCACTGTCCCAAACCGCAGATTATATGCAGGTGGGAATGCTTGGCTCCTCCCCCTGGGCAGAGCATCACACAATGGGATGATGAGTCATGCAGGGAGTCCTTGATGGGCCATTATACTCCCTCCAGGAGTTATCTATGAGTCATGGACAAGGCGTTGATGAGCCATTAACAGAAGATAGCCCTGAGGGAGGGGGGCCCGGGAAGGGCACAGTCCCACCTGGATCTAACATGAAGATGGTGATGGAATACTTTGTGCCCAACCCAGGACACCATGGTGTTCCACTATAAACCTAGAAGACTAAGTTCATATATTTGTCAAAATGGAGCTCCTGAACATGGAAGCACAGAACAACAGAGAGGAGCAATTTTTCTGCTAAAAGTGATTCTTTAAGAAGCACACAGTACTCACATTAATGCTATTAGAATTTTGATGGTTAACAGATATGGTGAGATTATGGCACTACATATGTGCCAGCCGGACATCATATGGAGACATTCTTTCTTGTTTTACCCTAACTCAAATCAATGTGTAAGACTCATATAAAATTCATCTTTAAATGTTCCTCCTCCCTATATTAAAGGGAAAATACAAAAAAGCCAATTTTGCCTTATACAAACTAGGTTCTTTGTCATATGAAATTTCACCTCTTCATGAAACTGTAAACTGGCAAAGTAAAAGCTCATAATTTTTCAGTATTTGTCCTTATTCAGACAGTATTATTGAGGTATATTAACTTAATTATCTGATGGAGCACAATTCAATTGAATGCAGTGTTTAAAGCATTTTTTATATTGCCAAAAATATCAAATTTACAGAATAAATTAAACTAGTTGAATTACCTCGTTTGTTTTAAGGTTATATGTTTGAATATGGTATTCTGTTCAATTTATTACACTGAATTCTTCACTCATCAATTAAATCACAGTAAAAGTAGAAATGAGAAGCAAAGGGTGAAAAAAGACTAAATTATCTTCCCAAGGTTTTTCTCCAGTGTTTACAGAGTCCCAAAAGAGCTGAGAATGAAGAATTATGTCACAAGGAAGGAGACTTTCCTTTCTGACTTTTGCTCACCCAAAGCACGGTTATTCGGTAAGCCTGTTCTAATTGTACTTTGTGTTTATTATCCCAAATGGTCACAGTGTTTTTGTATAATGTAGGATTGCACCTCTAACTTGATGTCATATGTCAAATGTTAAAATACCTAGAATGGTAAAAATGTAAAGACTTTTAGACTGTGTTCAGCTATGAAACCTCTTTTGATACTCATAGGATGTATTGAATAAGAAATGGTTTTCTACAACTTCTTGCCCATTAAATCTTCATGACAACAATGCATGATTGTTTAAGACATTTAACAATTTAAGACAAAAAAAAAAAGTCTTGAAAATCTCAGCTAAGAAACACTGTAATAGAGATTCTGTAACTGTACAATGTAATAAGAGATAAGATTCATAGACTTCTTGACTGGATGTCTCAGTTTCCACAAAACATATTATCAAGTGTGACATATTCAAACACTTGCAGACAGACACACCCAGGGGTGTATCTACACACACCTGCTCTAAGCAAGGTGAATCTGAACATATTCTATTATTGTATTTGACATAGTAAAATAGCTGGTCTTGCACTGTTTACTCATTAATATCTCCACTTCTCAGCCACATTCAGTTTGTCTCAGGCATTGTGTCATATCTTCACATGCTCCCCCAGGGAACAGTAAACTGAAGAAAGGAAGTAGCAAAAGAGAAACCTAAGTTTCCTGTCTTTCTCACTTTATTTAATAATTTAAAAATAATGTAGGATTTGCTACTCATAAAGATCCTGAGCACTTCCCTAACTTTTTTCCAGTATATTATATTGTGATATCAAAAAAGGGACGTCTTCAAAAAGGAAGTAAAACAAGCATAATGTTCAAAAATCTAGTGTCCAGAATAAAAACTAGTTTTAACTACTGCAAAACGAAAAATAAATTAGAAACTATGCAGATACAACTTAGTAGAAAAAATATAAACATGAAATGTGAACAAAACTATACTAAGATGAGGGTATTTTAAATGCAATATTTTGAAGAAAATAAGGGACACTGTGGTGGTTTTAAATGCAGTAATTTCCTAATCTATTTTGTTTAGATTTTGATCTTTTTTTGTTATAGATTTCCTAATCTAAAATGTTTAGATTTTGTCCCCCAAAAATGCATTTTTAAATACTTCTAGTATATAGAGTTTGAACATACTTCCTTTTGTTTCAAAATGAAAAGAAAAACATACCCTATAATTTTAATTAAAGAAAAATTCTGAATTTGAAGTATCTTAAGTAATAAATTCATGTGATCTTTTTGGTAATATTTTGGCAGTATAATTGAATCCACTGGTTTATTCAATCACTTTTATACTCTCTTCTTTTTAATTCTGCTCATGTCTTTTATTTCTTTTTCTTTCAGTACATTATTTTCTGTATTTTCCACTCACATCAGATCTCCCTGGCCATGTTCTCAGTTATGACAATCCTTTTCTCTTCCTGTAGAATAGCAATAAAGTACTGAAATTTAGGCTTGTAAGCTGACAAATTTAGGTTCCATATCAGAGAATACAAGCGCCAGTGTACCATAGGTACCGATGTTGCATATGTCTGGATAATGTGAGTTGGCATGTAAAGGAGGCTGCAAGCAAAAATGTGGCAAAATGCTTATGGGCACCAGAATAGTTGATCATAGCATGACTGGGTTTTATGGTAGCAGATAAGCATTTCTGGAAAACTGCCTGTGTTTTCCCATGGGTTTTCCTGCCTTCATCATCCTTCCCTCCCCAGGTTCTCACTGCTTCTGTGGCTGAGGGTTTCTTGTCCACTGCTCAACAGGCTCTGGCTGCCCTCTTTTATCTTCCATTATTATATATTGCTCTACCTGCAATTATATGTTGCTCTGCAATGCACCCAGCAGAGTTTCTGCAATTGCTTTCCTGAGAAAGCTTCTCTTTGCTCTTAGCCTTTGAAACTCTCATTTCACTAATTTTCATTCCTAGCACCTCAGGTGGTGTTGATGTAACTTTTCCACCTGCTTGTACATCATTCCCCACAGTCTTTAATTTCACCTCACTTTGCCATGTTATTTTACCTATATGGCAGAATTGCAGCTGACCTCAGTGCAAGCCATTTCTCCTCTCCTTTGCTGCTTGCTCTGAGCCATACAATGACAATAATAAAAATCATAATAATAATAATGATTATATTATTTAAAAGACTTTACAGATCTATTGGAAAATACATAAACAAATAAGCAACATTCACTCTACTTCAAATACATTTCTCAAAAGATAAAAGAATAAATCCCCTTCTTGTGAAACTCTTTAATGAAGCCATATTTAACATTATATTTTGCAATTATTGGTCTTCTATAATACTTACAGAAGCAGGTTAACAATCAATCCTCAATTAAAATATAGAAAGTATAGTGCTTGTAAAAATATTACCAGGAAATGCAACATTGTGCAGATACACAAAATAGAGCTCAAAGTCAATATTTTTTGTGTGTGTACTATAAAAAGTACCGTATTTAATGATTCAGTCCTCTGCTGTGCAGAGTGTCTCCTGCAGGGTGCCAAGTGCCTTCAACTCTTAAGTCTGTCTCTCTCCAGAAGCATTGGAAAATTGAGCTATAAAGCAGTAAGGTACTTCTTTATAAAATAATGCTCTCCATTTGACTTGAAAAGAAATCTTTCAAAGAAGGAATGAAAGCCACTGCTGAGACATTCTTGACAGAAAAGCAAGTTGATTCAAGTGGCCGGTTCTTATGTTTTTGTGATAACAATTCATCAAATCTTGGTGATCAAAAATGATGGAATAAGAAATAAAAGGGAAAAATACATGACAGCAAAATGGAGCTTTGAGCCAATCCCAGACTTTGTGAAGTTTGACAAGATGCAAAAGTTTGATGTTTCAAAGTTCTTAAAAATCTATTTCTTTATATAGTGAGAGGCACTGTTTCCATGAAGTCGAATTTATAGAAGGCCATTTCATTTCTTGGTTTTCCGGTAAGATTCCATGGTGGTCTATCCCAATTGATATTTTGGTGGTCTACTCCCAATTTGATATTTTATGTCATGTTATGCTATATTTCAAATTACATAATAGAAATGGTTGAACAGGAAGCAACAGGAAGAACTTCAAAGAAAAACCTTCAAGCACGTGAGGTACTGGGTCTCTGACACAGTGAAGGCACTTGCCACCTACCTCCTGGTAGCCCCTACTCTGTCATGCTGTTGAATCTCCAAAGCATTGGAAAATAAGGTATGGTCTGAGATAAAAGTTGTACCAATGTCTACCACCACTATATCAATTCTGTGTGTAGGAGACCAGAAGGAAGGAGAAAGGGGATTAGCAGGCAAAATGCACTGCTTGGAATAGGCCAATGTGCCCAAAGTCCTATACAAGATAGTGACCAAATTAGGGTTGAAAATAACAAAACCATTATCATATAATAACAAGTTAGCTTTGAAGATAAATCATTGCTAGTGATTTTCCAATATATGTCACTTCTATGATTCTAATAGGGAAAAGTATCATATTAATAGATGCTAAAATTTTGATTTGCATTTGTACTTAGCATGAGAATGTAGTATGTAATATACCATGATTGTCTAAGGACTTATAGATCAAAAAATATTCTAGAGATAATTGTTGAGTGTTGCAACTACTAACTGAATAAATAATTTATAATCCAGGGATTTTGCAGAATTTAGGTCTCAAAGAGAAGGGATTATGAACAAAGCATAGTACATACAACTAAATGTTTGATGGTTCTCTTTCTTTCTCTTTGAACCAAATCCAGATCTTGTGTGTTTCTCTCCATTCAAAGAAAACTATAAAAGGAGAAATTTTAGAAAAGGATTTGAAAGCAAAGGTACAAAAAAAGGAAGGAATTATCAAAAGCCAAAATATACTTGTAAGGATTCCACATTTTATTGATAGGCAACGTGCCTCTGTAGAAGGAATGACTGGGATTGTTCAGGATAAGATAAAGGTGATGGAAAGAAGGTACAATAGAGATCAATAAAATCACTGTTCCTTTCATTTCTGGCCCACGGGCTTTCTGCACCACACATCACAGAAGGTTCAGAGAAAATTCTAGTGGGAAAAGATCACTCTTTGCTGCCGAATCTTCACTGAGTGTGTCCTGCTGGCCACTGTCAGTGATTGGAGGTTGTATTGACCATCTGACCACTATGTGCCCTCTTTTACAGATGCCTATTTAAAGACAGAGGAGCACCACTATATTGTGTATTAAAAATCACAGCAGGGATATAACCTCTAAGTTATATATCTCAGCTGTGGAGGAATAGCATGGGAAGAGGCAATGTATCTTATAACTAATTCTACATCTACAGTGAATTCTTCAATAAAAAGCTTTTACTCTTATCGTCAGGTCCCTTAACATTTTATGTACAATCTTCTTTATTACCAATATTCCTATGAATTTAATATGTCTAGTTTTCCTCTGAAGAATCTCTGAAAAATAAATATGAATAAATAATACTTACTAAAAATCATCATTATGTCCTATTTACACCCATCTGGTGGATAGGTGGATATAACCTCATGGTGGCTGGAGGCAACAAAGTATTTGGTATATAAAAAACATGGTCCATACCAAAATAGTACTCTCATTCCCAGCAAGAACAGATGGCTGTAAGGAGTTTTGAATGGTCACACACTACTTTGTGTGACAATAACCAACAAGATTGGTATTCCTCATAATGTCTAAGATGCTTCTAAATTTGCTTGCTATCACCATCTGCCAGGATGAGGGTTGACCAAGTAAGTGTAAAACAATAAGAAATTTAGTGCAGCTTTTCCTTATCAGTCCACTTATAGGTGCATACAATATCTGTATCCATTGCCTCATGTAGGCAACAAATCCAACAAATCACTTCTGATCATCATTGGTGAAGTCTCCCTCCCTAAATCAAACTCTTTTTTTGATGTCTCTTCTTTTTAATTGGTATGGTGGTGTCTGGAATCACCGGTCCAAATAGAAAGTTTGTATCCTTTGGTTTGGAGGGTCTGAACCTCAGGCTGAAGCGTAGATCGGCGTGGAAGAAGAAAGAGTGACTCTCACGTGGGTTGAAGGTAGATGTTTATTGCTCCAGAGAGAGCGCCGGAGAGTCCCTCTGGGGTTCAGGTTTCAGCTTTTGTATCAGGAGCATGGGGAGGGGCAAGGGTAAGCCATAACCAATACCAGGTAAGGAGGGAGTGACCAAGACAGAAGGACAATACACAGGAAATCTGATACATGATACAGGGTTGAGATACCACAGGCTTTGCCATTCATGTTAGCTCTTCCCACCCAGAATGTTTCAGGTTTCTGGACAGGGACACAGAATGGTTGGCACACCCACCACCAGGGAAAAACCAAAAGGGTCAGTATGGCAGGGGGTAATTTAGACTGCACTATTATTAATTAAATGCACCGCAACAAATTGGTTCAAAAAACATGAAATTTGGGATCATGAAGACTCTGTAATGCCCATATATGTCACCAGTTCCAACTATCAGGGAAAATATATGTGAACAGCTGGTATTGCAGTATTATTATCTGACCTCTTTCCTTCCCAAGCATGGTTAAGACTTTTTAAAAAATCAGTCAATGAAGTAGCACAGTAGAGTATGTAGAGAAATGTTTTATGTCAAAATCTGTTTTGAAAAAACAGTTAAAGTGCATTGTCATCTTATATCAGACAATAATATAAAACCTGGAAGAATATTTTGCAAATGGAGCTAAAAAAAGTAGGTAGGCAGTCATACTTCTTATTCAGAGCTTTAGAACTCCTTGAAGGTGAGTGTTGTAGAGAAGAGGGGAAAAAATAAAGTAAACAGAAGAAATTACAGAGATGTTAACTTGAAATATATGTAGTTTTCTTTTGCAAACATCTGGGTTTAATTTCAAACTCCACCAAGTGCTTTAGTCTTGAAATCAGCATGACTTGTGGGACAGTGAGAGCAAAATAAATATGAAAATAATGTGCTCATGAAAATGACTGCACAGTATAATAGATTTCAGTGTTTAGAAATTTATCTCAATATTCAGACAAAATTTTCTTATTCCTAATTTCATTCTATTACTGCTATCAAGAATTCAACTTATATAGGAACACATGATATTGTATGTAACAAAATTACTCAATTCTGAAAAAATGTTTCCCAGATATTTTGCCTCCAGGAAGCAGTAGTAGATGGTCAAGTATTGTTTTAAGATTATAATTATTAGTAATTTTTTGTTCATTATTAGTCATTAGTTTGTGGGCATGAAACATCTTTTTCCTGAACAAGAATTTAATGTTTAAGTGGTTTGTCTTCGATTGCATTAGTCACCTTTGACAGCATTTTATAATGAATTGTAATTTTGGTGGAGAAAGAAAAAGGGTGAAGATATTAGAAGGAAATAATTGAATGAGTCCATGCTGTTAATTAAGTATTAATCAGAAGCTGATGAAGTGACTTTCTAATATAAATCTCCACAATGGGGCTTCTATTCAGTAAAGAGTAACTTTGTCTTTTATATACTTTGGGTTTACAAATGTAGTGATACTGTCTCTACAGTTAGCATAAATCTGCTCTAATGAAGATGGTGAAGTGTAAAGAAAAAAGCTCTTTTTGTTCAAAAAATACTGCTCATTTTCCTTATTAGCTATTGTCAGTATTTATGATGCAGCAAGACATCAACACTGAGGACAGTTAGGATGAACAGCCTACATCTGGTCAAGTTTTGTTCATCAGCTCAGATGAAGGCTCAGTTGAAAAGCTGAGCAAAGGTGCAAATTTTTGGAATAGCTGAAACTTGTAGCAGAACTCTGATGCTCATCTCCACCCTCTGACAAGCATCCTTTTGGGTCATAGGTCTACCCTATTCCTAATTTTGAATTTCTGGTATTACCTTCTTGTCAGTATGCACTTGCCTAATGCAGAGGTTTGTTGTTGGTTTGTTTGTTTGTTTAGAGCAAACTGAATATACTTGCTTTTTGTGAGACTCAGGGACTACTCTAGATTTACGCATTCTACCTGCTTGGAAATATTTTAATATTACACTGAAATAAAGCATTAATTACTCAGCCATTTCAAAAAGGAAAATCTCTATTCCCTCTGCTTCCAAACTTCAGCCCATTTCCTATATGCTCACTTTATATTAAGATGTTGATTTATACATTAGTTTATGTCTGCAGAGCTCATGAATATGAAAAAAAAATGCCTAGCTATTACTGTTAAGATGTTTTCATTCCAGGACATTTTTGCTGGTAAAGGTAAAATATTTTGTAATGTCACTGAATAAATTCAGCTATACCATAGTAGCAGGTGTCTTTTATTAATTATCTATATTAGCTGGCATTTTGCTTCACTGCCTCATAGCTGATCCTTAAATTCTGTGAGATTTAAAACATTTGATTACACAATACCTGTACACTGGAGAAATTTTGCTCTGTGCTTTTTATAAAACTCCTTAGAATTGAAGCACCTTACAGAAAATAAAATTACTGGATCATAAATCTCTATAACTTCAGGCATTTAAATTCCTAACTGAATGCCAAAACATCATGATAAGGTTTAAGGTAACTGAAATCTACTGGGATGTAAATTTCTAACATTTAATTTTCTTTAGGTGCATAGGGACCTCCTGTTTACTTCCAAATCTGTTTCAGACTTGTCCGCCATGAGTACCTGGACAAGTACACTAAGTACTTATCTGCAGACCTTAAGCAAAACATCTGCCAAGGATTTCCTGCAGACTAGGTCACAGAGCGAAATTAAACAGCTGATAAGGTGCCTTAACAGTCTTTCAGCTAACAAGTAAACAGTGCTTTCAGGATACAGAATATCTTGGTTTTTTCCTTTCTCATTCTGTGATTTTTGGTATTTCATTGAGAAAAGCAAAATACTAAGAACTTGTAGCTGCAAGTATGATAAAAGTTTGGCTATTCCCATTTTTCTTTTTTTTTTTTTTGAAGTTATTCCACTTATACAGTGTAATTAAATATTGGCTCAGCCAAAGACCATAGGAAACTGATTATATAACTGGTCAGTTTACATGTAGAGGTGAAGGGAAACATGGATTTTCCTTTCCTACACAAATTAATAAAATATTAGTGGAAGAAGGAACTGGAACCCTGATTCTCTCCTCGAGAATTAGTGCTCCACCAAGTGCAATTAAATCAATCTTTTTGGAAGATACATATTTTCTTAGGCAAAGTGGAACAATAATAGCAGGCAGATTGAGGGTCCCTCAGCTCATCTACCTGATGATTAAAAGACCCTTCTGGGAGATATGGCTTCCAATCTTCTTGGAGGGATGAAACCTTTAGCACTGGTCTCCCTGGGCTGAAAGGATTTAATTACAAATTTGTGTATAGAAGTACAGTCTTGAAGGTGGGCTGGTACTTAAACTGTAGGGAAGAAAATTATTTATTCTCCTGTCCTCAGCATCTTAAATTATCATAAACTTATCTTAAATTAGTCAGTATGCTAGATTTTGTGAACTTGATAAAGGGCTATGAATTCCTTCTTTCAGTTCAAAATAAAGTTTGATTTCTTGACTTGGTCATAAAAGATTTGCACAAGCTCATAGAGCCAGTAAAAGATCAGGTACTCATGATCCACACTGATGATTCTTCAGTTACTGTCCTTATGTCAAGGCTGTCTTTCATTTTGCTCTCTCCAAGAAAGATGAAAGTAACACAGATGTGAACGTCTTGGTAGAAAACATCTTCATATTTAAGGAAAAGATTGGGTTCCCAAACCATTATTATTTGATTTTGAATGATTCTAAGCAATTTCACTCTAACACAGCATGTGCTAATATATTTTCAGTGGTATGAAACTGAAATCCACTTAAAATTATCTTTACAGGATAAGCAAGTGAAAAAAAGAGAATGTAGTGCCAATGTTTTCTTAAACATCACACTAAATATATAGTATACCACATTCTTTCATCTAAAAAGGAAACCACTGCTTCTTGTTTCTTGTGTAAATCAACTGTTAGGAAATCTCTTCCGTTTCCTATGTATTTCATTGGTTGAAATACATAGGATGATAGGCTGTTTCCTTTTGATAGCTAGGCATAAAGCATGCCAGTTTTTACTAGTCTTCAATTTCTTAACAAATTTCCTTCTGTCTATAAAACACGTCTTTAGATTGCCTATGACACAAGTCTGCAGCCACTGAAGAAGTCTGCTTCACTGGTCTGAAGAGCCGTGGGTTTAACAGCAAGGTTTTTAACTTTTGGTTCCTTGCTTTTCTTAATTCATTCTGGGTTTCAAAAATATCTTGACAAGATTGAACCAAATACACCTACTATTGTAAAATAACAATCCTGAGTTGTTTAGTGTGAGAGACTGGATATTATATTGAATCACTGAATACAGCAGTTACTTTTATCAGAAAAATTAATGGCCATGAAGTCGTAGAAATGAATATAGAGGTTTATTGCAGATAGTAAGCTTGGGATGGAGAAAAAAGCAAGGAACAGCTATTTTCAAAGTATTATTGTATTTTGCCTTTCTATCCCCCCACCTGCCCCATCTGCAAGCCCACCTTTTCCCCAGTGGCATGCACATTGCACAACATAAAGTTTATATATCAGCAATGAACTTCTGGGAAGCACAAAACTCTTGTAGAGCCCAAGACTTTTAAAATATTTAGCTTTGTTCCGTTATACCATATTATTTTTAAAACCAGTTATAAAAATGCCAGTGTTTCTAAATAAGCAATGAATTTAATAGTATTTGTATTTAAGTAATATAGAATTCTCCTCTATGGAAAAAATATTCTGGATATTAAAGACTTTTTTTGAGTGAGCTTGTCAGTTTGCTTTATTTTGGATTTAAAGACATTAATATGAAGTTCATTAGAGCTGTTGTACTTCAAGATTGGGGTGGCATTAAAATTAACTGAAAGTCTTTTTTGAGGCAAAGGAAAACGTTAATCAAAAATTATTTTGAAATTATGGCAGTGGTGCATCTTTTTAAAATTATTATTTCACATCTCAAATAACAAAGGACTAAGTAGCTGACAAAGGTAAAAATCAAAGAAACATGTTAATAGGAGTATGAATATAAATCAAGTGGGAGCATGGTGAAGACTAGGACCAAAAAATTTATTTGAACCTATGGCCCCAACAAATCAATATTATTTGAAATACAAAGAATATAGATCAAAGAAGAAATTGCACTATACCTAGACTTTCTGATCTCTCCTGATACAATTTTTTATGGTCTCTTATAACTCAAAGCATTCTTCTTCTGCTCAGCTTCTGGACCTCTAAGTCTGCATTGAAAATACATGTTGGTGTAAGAGAGATGGGATATTGGATAAAGGCAAGTATTTGGGGAAAACTGAATAAGGTACCTGTACCAGTCACAATCAGAACAAGTCTGACTACCTTACTTCAGGTAAGATTTCTTGCCTACCTGCTTGCTTGAATCTTGCTTTATTCCCTTTAAATAGTGTCAGATTTCTTTCAGAAAAAGGAAGAAGAAATGTTGCCAAATACTGTCATAGTATAGTTCTCTCAAAATCTAGAGTTTCATTTCTGTTAGTATTTTCAAGTATAATGATGGCCCAAACTAGCATAAATTTGTATACCCAGCTAAATATTTGAAATTTCTTTATAAATATTTTTTTAAATAACTCTGTTAGATCAGCAGAAGTATTTGTTTTAAAATTTGGGGATTTTTGAAAAAAAAAAAAGTATTAAAGAACTAAATTGTCATATTTCTGTGTAATGTTTTGATTTTATGATTGTGTTCCAGATACTTGACCTGAAATATTTATAGTAAATCTTTAAATATTTAGTGCCTTTTTCAAGCCCCAGTTCTTCAAATTATTTAATCAGATGTAAATTTTAGCTATAAAAGAAAGAAACATCACATTCTTACTGTTATGAAATAAATATTAGTTGTGTGATAAAATTTCACCCTGAAGGACAAAAATCCAGAAGACAAATACAACATTCTCATTAATGGTCTGGATCTTTATAGGTCTAATCTGTTTGTAAATGATCACATTTTTTGTGGGTCAGCTTCTCAAAGGGTTGGAAACAATGTACAAGGAAACTTCCCAATCAGTAACAAGGAACAATGAGTAGGTGCCCCATCTACAAGACGGGGAGGAGGGAAAATCTCACAGCACGCTTGGTAGGAAGACAAGGGTGGAGTTTTATCTGCAAGAAAGGAGCAGAAACAATGAACTGTTTAGTTCATTAAGTAAGATGGGATGTGTGAAGGGGGCCCTTGTTGATCTAATCTGCGGAACCCTCACTTTGAGAAGCTGAAAGAGGAAGAGTACGTTGTAAAAATGTAAAGATTATTTGCACCTGTCTGATGCAAAGAGGATGAAATTTTGGGAGTAGTGTCACTGTAGGAGGGGTTTTGGATGTTATAGATTATGTCCATGATGAATTTCTCATACAAGAATCATTAAAGCTGAATTGAGCTTGATATAAGGATTTTTTTTAGAGCGGAATATAATTGAGTCCAAAAGGAAATAAATATTCAATATTATACGTATCCTACTTCCTAAATAAATTATTGGCAATGAAACTGAACTTGAATGCTGACTAATTCAAGTGATTCCTGCTCTCTAGATGTATCAGCTAGATATAATTATACTTTAAAAGTACTTTTAAAAAGCATTTTATTCCCCTGACAATGCTGTTTACATCTGTATGTATTATATGTAACAAATATAAACTTTCAGTTATATTTTCTTTTATATGTAAAGAGTATGCAAAAAAAATCTGAGTTTATAAACAATTTAAAACACTTAAAGGATGTCAGTGAGAGATACTTAAAGCATCAACTGAATCTACAGGGGGTAAATTGTCCTTGAAAGACACGAACACAGTTTAAAGGGGAATTTATAATCCCTCTCTTGGGTTTGACAGTATTAATTTGTCTCAACTATTTCAGAAGTGCCCTGGCCACGGTGACACTTCCCAAGGTGCATTCTAATAAGGTGATACTGTGTCACTAAATGAGATGACATTCAGCAGAGAACAGTAACTCAAAAGCAATAGTCATGAATATAAGGTGATCTGTTACTAATAAATGAAAATTGCATGTACTTTATGAGATCAGAATAATTATTCTGCAAACAAACCACAACACTTTGTGTGCAGAGGCAATGCCATTTTTTAACCTGATATATAGAGCTGTACAACATTGTTTTCTCAGCTAGACTAGTGTTTTTTCACTATCAATGAACTGCTGAGAGGTCATGTCTGTCATCAGATTTCCGATGTTGTGGCTGTTTGGTGTTGCTCTTACCTGTAGGCAAGTATTAGCAGAGTGGCTATTGTCATATTCTTTGAATAAATCATTTTAGGAAGAATTGCCACTGTTTTCTAAAGGTGTATATCACTTAAACAGATCTTGGCAGCAAGCAGATTCTTTCCTTGGGGTGCTGGAAAAAAATGATTCCTGAGTAGGCTGAGGGTTTCAGATATTAAGCAGAAAGAAGGTCAAGAAAGTGCAATTTATTATCTACCCATATGGTAGAAAGAAACAAAAGCAACCAAGAGACATGCTTTGCATCAAAGTGAAAGGAGGGCTGAGTAATTTTGGGACAGTGATCTTTTTGTTCAGCAAGGCAAGTAGCTGCCACATATTGAGAATATTTTTTCATTTGTTGGCTGCCATAATGCCAATGTTCATATCTTCATGTATTAAAGTTTTCTCAAGGCCATTTCTGTGGGATTGTTTCAGGCCTAGGATAAGTGACAGCATTTCTTGCAAAGAAAATAATTCATTAGAAAATAGCCAAGCTGCTGAGTATACAGATTATCCATGGTTTTTTTTTTTAGAAACCCAATAGTGTTTCCACTGGACTGGTTTTGCATCAATGCCTTTCTGATAAGATATTTATATCTATTAGGACACTTTTACTCTAGCAGAAGACTGACAAGTTTAATGGCAGTTATTCTTAGACCATAGTACTGCAAGGAAAAAGGCAATAGCTCCCAGCTGGATGAAAGAAATTTTGGAACAGTATTTGACGCAGTAAATATTTTAAATGTTTTAAACTACTAAAGTAATTCAGAGAAAATACTCTTTTTTCTGATTTTTACATTAGATCAAATTGACCATGTACAGGTGCTAAAGAACCCACAAAGCCTCTTTGTATTGCCAAACCAGACCTGTTCTCTTCAAGAGCTGTGAAGAATCCTGTGTGCTAAGTTAGTGATTCCCACCATCCAAGGTAGCAGAAAACTTCACATGCACCGTGCTCATAAGATGTCAAATACCTATAAATTATGGTAACCTTATATATTTTAATCCATTGCGACCCAAGATATTTAAACTTTTATTTTACCAGGAAACATTGGCAACAGGCAATGACAGTGAATGACAGTAGATTAACTAGAACACTATTAGAATTGATCTAACCATGTCAAGGTGGTTAATTCTGTTTTGGGTACAGATTCTAGGTAGCAGTTCATGCAGGGAATAAAAGAATTTGTATCTCCTATGTAGTTGCAGGAAGTTCAGGACACTTGCAGCAGGTAGATACAGATGTGGAGTTCACAGATCTCTCCTTACTCCACTTGAAAGGATTGAACCAGTATCAACCATTTTGGTCTCTTCTCTTCAACAGTCACTTCTGTTCAAATGCTCCTACTTGAAGACTGTCAGTGATATGAATTATGGCAGTACAGTCTGTGAAGAAAGAATTTCTTTTAGGAAATCAAAATCACTTTGGCACTTCTGGGTCAAAAGCCAAGTGTTATTTTCTATAGGAAAAGTTATCAGAAGTTCACAATATCAGTGTCAGAGACCTCTCACCAAGAAGTCAGATTCACTCCACACTAACCTGAAATTCCAAACAATTTAAGTCTTTGTATAAATGCAAACTGTTTCTGCAAAAGGTATGAATAAATTTTAAATGTTAAAATAATCATTATTTTTGGAAATCATTATGCTATAGTAACTCCTATTTTAGCATGAATACCTGAGATTGAATAAAACCTTTCTTTTCAAAACACATTTTGTTTTAATTTCCATATTTTCTTTCTGACGGAGACTGCTGTATACAGTTTCAGAAAGTTGTTCCTTCTTTAAAGTCTGAATGTGTCTTCTAACTTGATAGGATGCACCCATGGTGAGGGAGCTGGTTTATGTCGTTGCTAGGCCACTCTCAACTGTCTTTGAAAGTTCATGGGAGTTGAAGAAGGTTTCTGAGGATCTGAAGACTTCTGTGTTCAAAAAGGGCATGGAGACCCAGGGAACTACTGTGTGGTCAGCCTAACCATGATCCCTTGAAAGGGGCAAATAATTCTGGAAGCTATTTCCAAATCTTTTAAAAAGATTTGACCACCAAACTACCAAGAGTGACACAAACAGTCAGTGTGGACTTCTGACCAGCCTGATAGGTCAGAATATTCCAGGGGCTCATTCCAGGAAAGTACTGAGTTACCTCTTCATTAATGACCTGGACAATGAGGCAGACTGCACTCTCAGCAGGAGTGATGATACACACTTGGGAGGAATGACTGATATATCCGATGGATGCTCTCCCATTCAGAGGAGTTTCAGCAGGCTGGAGACAGAGGCTGGCAATGAACTCATGGAGGTCAGCAAAGTAAAATACTAAGTCCTGCACCTAAGTAGGAACAGCCTGGTGCATTAATGCACACAGTACAGGCTAACAAGTTGGAAAGCTTTTTACAGAAAAGATCCTGGGAATCCCTCTAGACAGGCTAGTCAAAAGCCATCAATGTGACCTTGGAGAAAAGAAGGCTCCTGACAGGTACTAGGAAGAGTGTCACCAGCTGTTTGAGGGAGGTGACCCTTCCCCTCTAGTCAGCTCCAGTAAGACACATCCCAGTACAAGAGTCATGGACACCGACTTCAGAGACAATAACCAATCTCTTCAGAGACAAGACAATGCTTGGAGCATCTGACATACCAGGTACAGCAGAGAGCACTTGCAACATTCAGACTGAGAAGCCCATGTTCAAGGAGTTCTTATCCATGTATATAAATACCTGATGGGGAACTAAATAAGATGGAAACAACTCTCTGTGGTACCCAGTAAGGCAGCAGGCACAAACTGACAAAAAGGAAATGCTTCTTAAACATCAGAAATATCAGTCTCCAGTCTTGCAGATATTCAGAATTCCACTGGATACCTTCCTTATCAATCTGCTCTAGCTGGCCGTGCTGTGGAGTTAGACTAGAGGATATCCAGGGTGCCTTCCCACCTCAGTAATTCCATACTTCACTCATTTGGTCTCTTATAATGACCCATTGTTGCAGACTTGTTTCTTTAATTTACTTGGGCTTAAAGTTTCTACTTTTCAAATTCTATTTTTGTATGAAAAAGTCATCCTCATTCTTTTGCAAGGGAAGTCTGAGTAAAGTTGTTCTTTTCCATATGGATAACTAAATGCAACCTCATTGCACAGCAATGCTGATGTTAGTTCTGTTGCCATTCAGATACAATAGGAATATATTAACAATGAGGAAAACATTTGAAAATTAAAAACATGAACCACAAATTTACTTTCTTTCTATTTTTAAATTTATTTCAGCTAATTTGTAGTTAGGAATCATATTTCTTATAGAATGGAAATGAAAACAGATATTTGTTGTGGTTGAAAAATTATCTATTTATGCCACCAGTGCACAAAGCTGGAACTGGAAGTCATATAGCAACAAGTGAGACACCATTCTTAAAACAAACATGACATTGCCATTGGTTTTTCAACTTGATTTTTGTGAATTACAAAATTTATTTTTGTGAAAAGAAAAAATTACACCAAATACAAAACACCTTGCTCACTGATATGGTGAGTAACAGAGTTTAAAAAGAGAAATAATAATTTGGGAAGAAAGTGAGAATATTTCTCATTTGCTGATGAGTCTGTTCCCACAGGTTGCTTCTTGTGCAGTCATTTCTGGTTTCAATTATGAAGAGCTTTTAGCTCTGGAACCTCAAAATCTCTATGATGAACATTTTTCACTTGCTCCTAGTAGCTATGAGCATAAAACAAGTCTTAAAAATATCCCTATATGACTATGGGCTACCTTTACTAAGACCTGAGTCTTTTATTTACAATATGGCTGGGCAAAAGGATGCAAACCAGCTCTAAGCCATCTGCTAGAACTAGATGTGGTTTTCGCCATAACAAGTCAACCACAATAACAATAATGCAGCTGCATGGCTTTTAATTCAATACCTGTCAACTGAGATCCTGCACAGCTGCATAGCTGACTCCTACCTGGCCATCCAGGTACATCTTTCTGCAACAGCCCAAGTAGATCTAGTGCTCCCTAGGCAAGTACAGGCAGTAAAAGACAAATGATGTAGCATACAATTGCTGCACAGCAGAAATGTCTAGGGAAACAAGTTTTCATTGTGTTTGCAAAATCTAGTGAACTTTAATATGGCCCGAAGCACTCACATGGAAACACCAAAAAGCTGCTGTAAAATACTGCCATTTATTTTTGTATCTTTCAGATGGTGCCCACCTGCGCTATAGCTAGGCTGGGAGATGAAACTCCCTGCAGTAGTTTGCTTATGTCAAGCAGATCTCCTACTGTGCCCTGTGGATAGCAGCAGGTGACAAAGGGCAGAGTCTTTGGTCCAGGAGGGTATTGGTTGCATTGTAAGTCAGTTAAGGAAAGAGTTTGAGCTGATGCACATTCCCTGCTAGCACAAGTCCCCAAGAAAAGTCAGCAGATCAGCATAAACCTGGCAGATACAGGAAAGGAGCCAGTGCTTGAAGCAGCAGGAGATCCCCTTTCCCATCACATGAAACCCCAATAAGACAGTAAAAGTATTGAGGACCGAAAGGCAAATTTAGGCAAATAAGTTACTACATAAGCCTTCCCCAAAGTATATGGCTTGGCACAAGCCACAGTGAGACTGTGCTGCTCTTAGGAAGTCAGGGTTACAACCAATGGCCAGGCTGCTCAGAAAACATGGCAGTGTTGGTGCTACAGACACACACTTTCAAAAATGATACAAAATATTTCTAAAAGATCTATACAGAAAGGTAGTAATAAAACTAGCAAATTAATCATAATGAAAATTAACATCTAAATGCAAAGATTTATATCTTTTTGTGTGTCTTTTTACAGTTTATCTAAATATCAATGCTCAGGTGGTTCAGAGAATTTTTGAATGACACACACAGTCTGTAAGTGTCATATTAGTACATTTATGCACCAAGAAATTGTTGTGGTTCAAGCTGAAATACGTCTTTCCAGAAACTTTAGAAACCCTCCAGCTTTAACTCTCTCATTGCTACTAGCCTATTAAGCAAAATCATTTTGCCACTCATCTGGAATCACAAAGAAAATGAAAACAATATGCATGCTTTATTTTGTAAGTAAATTGTCATAAACTATAGCACAGCTCTGAGCACTATGATAAATCTGTAGATAATGGTTTCTATATTTATTGACATGATAAAATAGACTAACATATTCAGCTCTAAATGGCCACCTATTTTTGTTAAACTGAGTACAAGTTCCCTGTATGTAATATCACATCTGAATCATTATAAAGATGCCTAATTCACAAGTTCTCTATGAATGCTGGGGGTGACAGAATGCTCCAGATTCTTATTTCCAGAGCCAGAAGCCAAACTTATTTTTAAAAACTCCCATAGCTCTAAATCTTAAACTTGCTTGTTTAATGACCTGAGTTATCTGAGAATCCATACTAATTTTCAGACAACAAAAAAGAGGTCTGTATTTTGCCTGGTTTGAGGCAGCAAGAAACATTAACATTTCTGACTTCTGAACCTCCAGCTCTTCTGGGAAAAAAAGTGAGTGACATTACTGAGGCATGACATTCAATCCCAGCATATGTTATCTTCAACTTGACGCCAGCTGACTGATCAAGAATGGCAAAGAATTCCTGACTCCACAAATAAGTATAAATTACAGAGTAAAAAAAAAAAAAAAAATATTTCTACTCAGGGACTATCATATTTTAGAGGGAGAGTCATGCAAACACTCACTTTCAATGCACACCCATTTCTCAGGCATCCTTTATTCTGCCTCCTTAAATTGCTCTTCTCTCCGGCATCCCTTGACTAGAATTCATTTTTAGTTGGAATGAGGAGAACTGGAAAGAGGCAATGGACAGACAGTAAGCCAGATAGGACAGGATTCCCAAAAACAGATAAAAAGTATTACAAGGGTATTTCACCACTGGTGAGAATACTTTATTATTCAATAAACTATTGTAGTGGTTTGAAAGGAAAACAAGTGAGACTCCAAGTCAGAAATACAATTTAATAGGAAGAAAAGAAAGAAAAAGGTAAAATAAAATAAATGCAAAGAAATACAAAAGACCCACTGACAGAGTCAGAATACAACCTGATCAGGGTGATGGAAGCAGTCCAGATGAGGTGGTTTTCCTGAAGCAGTGATCCCGTAGAAAGGTCTGGTAGCTCGAGTCATCTGGGAATCCAGTGGGTAAGCCCCACGTATTGTCCCAAACCCCAGATTATATCCAGGTGAGAATGCTTTGTTCCTCCCCCTGGGCGGAGCATCTCACAATAGGATGTAGGTCCTGCAGGGGGATCCTTGATGAGCCATTAAACAGAGATAACTCCCTCCACGAGTTATCTATGAGTCATGGGCAAGGTGTTGATGGCCCATTAACAGAAAATAACCCTGAGGGAGGGGCCCCCGGGAAGGGCACAGTCCCACCTGGATTTAACATGAAGGTGGTGATAGAATACTTTGTGCCCAACCCAGGACAACTATATGGACTGATTCTCTGATAGTATACAACATACATGTCTTAATTTCATTATACAGGTTATTAAAAAAAAAAGAAAAAATCTTAAGTAAGACTGTGAAACAATTGATTCTTACTAATCTGACAGCACAAAAAGCAGTTAAATAATGCCTGTGAAACTGAGCAGCATCATTAAGTACAACAATGAGATACAAGTTTAGACAAGTTTCTCAAAACCCCCTCTTTTTTACCAAGTATTTTCAATCTCTTTTGTGTGTAAAACATTCTGCTCATGCTCTGTTCTCTTTCAGACCACAGAAGCATTTCCATTTTAAAGAGGTTAAGGAAAATTTTTGAAAACTCTAAATCATTTGGCCAGCACTGACATACTAGCTTCATTGGTAAATTTAAAAAAAGCCAACTTGAAAGAACATTGAGCTATAATGAGGAATGCTCTTGGTGTGTTTGGTAAAGGAAATAAATATTCAAAAGAAAGAATGTTCATTTAAGTTGATCACTTATCAGCATTAAGCAGTAGGTACAATAAAATAGTATTTAACACTGTCCATTTTTTCATTGTGTATAAGGAAAAAAACCCTCTGAGGTAAACTGTCTGTAGTCACTGTCTGTTTAATGGAAATCATTATATAAAGAGAGGCTATATGTAATAGCATGAGGTGCACAGGCAGAAAGGAGAACCAGCATAAGAAAATAATACAAGATAGTCATGCCCTCAGATGAAGGATCTGTCTGTTCTATTTTCCTGCCTCTGAGGGTGCCCCACCTCTGACAGCAAACACCTTGAAAAGAGGTTAAAGGAAAGATAAGCATGCAGTCACACAGGATTTGGTACAGTCACTGTGGTCATGGAAGTGCTGAAAGGCTGGCCAGAGGATGGTATGGAAGGCTGAAACACATCAGACGACACTTAATCCCAGCTGCCTTTTATTTATGCGATACTAGTATCCTCAAAACCCTCATTTAACTTTTGCTTGACCCCATAAGAATGCAGTTCTAGTCTCTAGTGATTCTAGCAACCAGTTATAGATCTAAAACCACTAGAATCCTATCAAGAATTCAGCTACCAGAAACACACACCATGAGTGTCCCATCAGAGCAGTGCTCTGTAATGGAAAGGTTTGAAGCCTTTTAGGTTTGAAGTGCTAGAGGCAGAGTTTACACAGTAGTTTTATGACTGAAATTCTATTCCATTAAAATGGTTTGCAATTGCTTGAAAGCAGAGTAAACAGGAATTCAAACCAGATAGTGCAAACTTGCAATTTTTCAGTGTATGGATGATATTTACTGTATTTTCTGCTTGATTAATTTATAAAAAGAAAAGTAAATATATTTTTATATTTTTATTTTACTTTTTTTCCTGTGAATATGTGATTTTGTAAGGCGTCATCTTTACTGTCATGAGTTCACTGGAACTGAACAGATACTTTTTTAAATGAGTCTGTCTGCATCATGAGCAGTAATATCTTAAACTGAGACATCCTAAGCTGCATGGGTCCTTAACTAAATGTCTTGCCACAAGGGGCTTTCATTAGTATTCTGTATTTCAAAAGCCCCTAATGAGGCCTCTGTGGCAGAAGGTGTCCTTAAAATTGTATCCTTGACAAACATATTCTTGATGTTAATTTCATTAGGAGACAGTATTAGAATGGCAAGAAATCTAAAATGGCAACAATGAAAATGATGTACTAAAGTATGTTCCAAATCACGTAAAACAATTAACGCTTACTGAGCATTAACGACCAACATTGTCTTCAGCCAACTCATTAGCAATACCATTTTTAATGAAAAAGACTGCAGTTTCACTCCTACTGATTCAGTAATCCTACTGAAATATAGGCATGAAGTTTCTAGCTTAGACACATTTGAACACTTACCGACTACTTTCATTGCATGATTTAGAAAAGTGTAATTTTCTTTCATGCATCAGAACACCTACCTTCCAAATAATTCTGCATAAGAATTTAAACAGAGATGTTAAGAAGGGAAAAGTTTTCTGTAATCAACAAAACAAGGTGGGGAGGGAGTGGTGATGGAGGCAGAGAGTTAAGTATTAAATCTAGTTGAATTTTAAAGTGGTTGTGGTTTGCTTTTTACTGTCTTGGGTTGTAATACACTATTCAACACACAAGAGCATTTAAACTTAAGGGACTGGAGCAAGAATATAAACCACAACGGCAACACAAGTCTAAAATGTCCTTTGAAAGACTAGAAGGAAAATGTTTTCATTTGAATAGAATATACAGAAGTATAAAATGCATGAATGCTGTAACAAATGGCTGGAAAGGGAATATGTGAATTGGATTGCTCTGAAGATGATACATTTACAGTGTCATTACTGAGTTTAGCTGCTTAAATTGCCACTGAGGTGATGCCTAGAAGTGTAATTCATTTTGTGATTTTAGGCACAGCAATGTAAGTTTACTGTGTATAAAGATAAAATTTTATCTTTCTTTGGCAATGAAGTTCAACCAGAATGAATCTTAGATGGACAGTAGGGAGTGTTCTACCTCCAGTCTCTTCAAAGTATTATTCTAGGAAACAGCAACTTTGATTCTACACAGAACACTTGATAAATCCCTTTTAGTGGCTACTTTGTAAGATAAATTAACCAATGAATTATTTACCTATATTTATTCTTACCATTCTATGCAATTTAAAGACACACTTTCCTAATTTGAGGAAAAATATTCCTTTGTATAGATGCAGTGAGTACAGACATTCAGTAAACAGGTCTTGTTTTTATGTTAGAAGTTGCTGTAAAGAAGGACTAGAGGGTAAGACTGCTCATCAGTATTTTTCTTTAGCTTCAGAATCCTCCTTCAGAAAGAGTGAGCACTGTTTGTATGCTTTGAGATTGGAAAACTGGGCTTAACATTGGATTGTGATGATTGGATTGGATTGGATTGGATTGGATTGGATTGGATTGGATTGGATTGGATTGGATTGGATTGGATTGGATTGGATTGCTTGCTACTATTGCAAAGTAGCAAGCAGATAAAATGAGGTGAAGAACAGGTGATTCTAATAAGTGAAAGATCAGCCTATTGTGCAAGCCAAAAGGTTTTTCTAGAGCTCACCAGTGCTCTAAACAATATTGGTTTCTGATGAGAGAAAAAGAACAAAATATAAGGCAGTAATAATAGCTTTATTTCATTTTCATTACCACTATGTTGCAAGATGTGTTCTTGTCAGTTCTCTAATATGCCTCAGCAGCTCAGTGCAGAAGAAAAAAACAATTTTATGCAATTTTCAAACAATGAATGTGACCCTTTTTTTTCATTGCTGGAAAAACTCTACTTGTGACATCAAAAAAAAGGAAAACAAAGTACATTACCTATACAGTTCTTTTTACATGACTGTGAATTCTGAGAAACAAAAGGAACTGGGATTTATACAGATTTCCTTGGTGAAATTCCTTCTTTTCTCAAAGCTTGCAACCTTGTAATGCCACTTACAATTATTGCAAGAGAACATATATGTCTGCATGTGTATAAACTGGCTTATTTATGCCTGCCTATGCCTAAAGCATAAATATTTTTTTAAGCAATACACCAGGAAAAGAAAGTAATAGCCAATAAAAATAGCTTGGATTTTCATGTGTTCTTATTTCTCGGATATGAATATGCACGTATATTCAATTTGCAGTTGACAATTGAAGAAACGTAAAAGCTATTCAAAAACCAGTAGAAATCAGAATTATAAGAAGAATAGGGCAGTGGTAAATAACATTCTTCATTCTGTAACACAATATACATTGACGTGTCAATTTTATGTATATATTTTATGATGGTTCCTATGAGATAAACAATTATTCAAGGTGGGTTTAGAAATTTATATATTCTGAAACACTTCAAGAAAGTCTAGTAGAATGAAGAAGTTGTAGCAGATTATACTTCTTGTGGGTGGAATGTGCTCAACAGTCTTAAAAAGGCACAAGGCATATATGAACACTTAATGATGCTTTTAGCTAGCAGTAACAGAGATGAGAAGCAAAATATGAAGTATTTGGTGTTTTTTGGACATTTTAGGCCATAGCTAGGCTTGGAACATCATCCAGGACCAGAGTACTCTGGTCTCTGGTCAAGAATTTTGATTTCAGAATTCCTGTCCAGATGAAGGAAAATCCCACCAAAATGTTATGTAATAAAGGTGCAGGAAAGATAGGTCCATACCTATCCACACCCTGTTTTCTTTTTAATATATTAAGATATCAAACTTTGAGTTTAAAAAAAAAACATGCTTTAGAGATTTTGAAATAAAGTATGATATTCAACCCTGCTGTATCTTCTGCGGCACAACCTGTCTGAACCTACAGACACTATAGTCACTGCACAGAGGTTTCAGCAGCATCAGCTGTCTCTCCTAAGGTGCAAAGGTTCAAAGTTTCAAGAGTCCCTGTAGCAACACATGCCTGACTATGGAAGTGTGCCTGAAAGAGAGCAGTGCTGTGGATCTACCTGACTTTATTTAAGTAACAGTTGAAAGTACAGGGAGATCTTGCTGACATGCCTGTCTTTCTAAGAATCCTCTGTGGATACTTAAAATAGAAGGGTCAGGGCATTTATACTGTGTTTTCCACACAGAAAGGGCGACAGGGGGATGTAACTATCACATGTCCAAGCTGAGAGAGTGAGCCTGAGAGGAAATGCACACAATGCCATATTTATGCTTAAAGACAGAATTATCCCTTCCTTCTTCTGAGTCCTTCCTGGAAGAAATTCTGGAGACATTCACAGAAAGTGTTTATAGAAGACAAGCTGATGAGCTGCCCTATTGTCTAGTGCCTCTCTGCTGTCTATCAGCAGCACCTATTCAATATCATTTGCCATGACATTATGATTTAAATGATCAGAAAGTTGTCTTTTGTTTGTATTTCCTATAGATGAGGTTGCAATCAACAGAGTGCTAGTGTCTTTTAATTTTACATCACCTCAGTAGCCAAGATCATTATAATCATTTAAGCACTGCATTTGTAACCATACTGAGACAGTTACCTTCAATCTTTCAAGACATGGCTGATGTAGACTATATTTTGGGAGTCAGTACAAGTACTTTGCTTTTTGTGGTTCAGAGTTATGAATGGACAGAGACACTAGTAAAGGGTCACTATCTGGAAACTGCCTACAGTTTTGGGAGAGTTCTGATGAGATTCAGTCTGTAAGGAAGAGACAAGGTGCAAGTTCTGAGCAGTAGGAGAACTTGGCAGTACAGTTGGGTCAAACTAACTGATAGTACAGCAGCTGAGGAAGAAGTTTTTTACTCTCAGCATATGAATCATGAAAGCCATTAATCCTCCAGGCACTTTATATAACTACTTGAAAGCATTCAAAAAAATGAAAATCTTTCTTTAAGCCTTCCAGGCCTGTTTACTACTAAAGAAAATATGTGCTGAGCAGTTAAAGTTTATTGGTTGGGCAGGAATGCACCATTCATCCCACAACAAAGGTCAGCTTCTCTGGGCCTCTACAATGTAAAATATCTACAGGGGGCTGACGGCTAGGAATTGGTCTTAGGGAGTTCTGCCCCTCTGGTGTGCTACCAGTAGACCAAAATCATATTATATTATATTATATTATATTATATTATATTATATTATATTATATTATATTATATTATATGTTTAAAACACTGACACCCTGCTCCATGCCACCCTGCACTTTACCAGCATCAGGATGAATAATAAGATGACCCCAGCATTGTGTCTCTGACAGTCCACCAGAGTTATGGCATCACTTACAGTCCCACGATTGCTGTCAGTGATCCAGTAAGTCACTGTGCGGGTGCACTGTTCCTCATCTTTCTCACTGCCTTAATAAAATTTGAATTACAATGTGTTATCTAACAATATTACCATTCAAACCACATCACCCTTCCTATGATACTGCTCATGAAGCCACATCTGACCTGATAATGATGAGTGTTCCTCTAGTATGACCAAACGAGTTGCTAAGTCTCAACCCCTCTGTGTAACTGGTTGTGTCAGGGGACAACAATCTGGAGATTTTTTTTTTTTTTTTGTCATGAGGATTTTCACAAAAGAGGAATCTGAGTACAGATTCTCTTGGTCTCTAAAGAACGTGGGAATTTTTACTAGCTCTTCAGCATCAAACACCTAAGTTACCCTCCTCAGAACAGGATCTTTATATAGCCTGCTATTTTAACTGTGCTTCCAGGTTACTATCATAACTTTTTTCCCTAAAATTACACATTACAGAGACAATTTTTGTTTTCAAAGCTTTTTGTGTCCACCTTTACCAAATCTTTGCTTGTTATTTCCCCATTCATGGACAATGGTATTCATTAATTTTAAATGACAAAACAGAAATAACTCTTTGAATTGCTTTCTAAATAAAGCTGACTACAGAAAAAATCTAAGAATACTAGCCAGTAACTAATTTTTAAAGATCAGCCAAATTTGGAACTCTATGGGGAAGAAATTTTTCTCCACAAATGTTGTAAGACCCTATAACTATTAATTAATCCTGGTGTTTACTTTAGATGTAACAGTAAGTTCCTTAACCAAATCTTTCTTGTAGTTCAAGAACACACACAGTCTTTTTATCCATGCTTCCTAACTTAACATTCCCTCCATTCCTCAAGCCACTTTTAGCAATAACCATATAGTCATGTTTGAAGCCTCTGTGAGTTTCAGAAGCAGAAGGTGCTGCAAAATTCATGGAATATTAATCTCATAAAATGACATTCCAATATTAAAGTTTCTTAGCTTTTTCTTCCCCCCTAAGCTTCTGAGGTGTTACTGTATGAACTTGCAAAATACTAGAAGTCACAGTTGTAACTGGATTTTATTAAACTTCATATGTGCAAAATGAATAATTCTTGTAGGTGCCATATTTTAATGTGACTAACATACAGGTTATCTGTAAAAAAAATTTTGTTCAGTAGTGCTGAAAGTTATACATATGGATGGGTAACATGAGGCACATTTTTTTGAACAGAGTATTTTCTCTGACATAAAGCAGAGTTCATTTCTCTCCTCTTCCCTGGCACTGAGCAGAGTTCCTTGCCCCTTTGCAGTTGTCTCAGGAATGTCACTGCTGAGCTGCAGGAGCACCCACTATCTTTTTTGTCTCAGCAGCCGTGCAGAACTATGTCAAGCTGGTGAACACCTTTTGCGTGTAAAGCACCTTCTCTTTTTTTGTACTTTTATTATTAACGCATTAAAGTCTCTGCTTTTGTCACTCTCCCACTGTAGGGAGGTGGGCAGAAAGGAAATGGCTTACTTGGGGTTTAATTCAGGGCAAAGTGACTGAAAGTGACCAGAACCATACTTTGTTGCTAATATTTATGTTGGAATCCAGACAAATATGCAACTGGTTGGGGTGTGCAAATCACACAAATGTCCTTGTGTTTAGCATTTCAGTCTCTAGAAAATAACTAATAAGCCCACAGCCACACAGATGGCCTAAAAATCATCATTTCTTTGATCCATCAACAGAGAAGTAATTTTAAAATGCATTTAAAATCACTTTTTTTTTTTTTTCTCCCTGCATTGTCCCTCATATACTACTTATGCAATGTTCAGCTTTATTTATGCAAACTAAGTTTTGTTGTGTGAAATATAGTGATTCTGAGTTTCCTCTTGGCATTCTGGAGTGAGTATTTTCTTTGAATTAATTATTTTAACTCAGTCAGTATAATCAAATTCAACTGACTATCATAATTTATTTTAAGGATTATTCTGTCTAATGTATTCCTTACCACAGCAAGTAACCCTTGTGGGTAGGTCTTAAAAGTTTCAAATGTCAGAAGACTTTTAAATGTTCTAGGACACTACTTTGAAAGTTTAACAGCAATCTACAAATTCCCTCTGCTCTTATTCAGACTTCTAAACACCAGAGGGATTTTTTTAAGATTCTCCAAATGTTTTGCCACAGAATTGTTTAATTAACTTTCAGACTTGTTGCTCAGATACTTTCACTCCAGGAAATACTTTATTTAAATAAAATTAACAAATATTTTATGCTTGTCTTTCAGTTCTATTTCAAAAAGTCTACTAAAATGTGTCTTTAAAGGAAAATATTATTGGCATAGGATTTTTTAATAAATCACTTCAGAAACAAAGCAAGAAAAAAAAGACCCAAGAATCTTATATTGAAACCTTTGTTTTAATTATAGTTGATTTTACCAACTTTCAAACACACTGTGTAGAGAAGTGACTGTCCATAACTAGGAAGAGAATAATATTATATTAGCAGGACAGAAAACTTCAAGAAAATAATTGTAATTTGATAATTTTTAATAGTAAAATTAGAAATCCTAGGTGTGGTGTTAAACCTCCTTAACAAATTTGCATGCAAACAAAATTAATTCAAATATGTTTTTGAATCACTGCACCTTTAGAAACAGTTGAGCTTTCTTCTAGACCTTTAAGAAAACTATTCCACATATTGGCAAATTCTTATATATGGAAGGACTCAACAGAAGAGATTTATTGCAGCTTCTGTGAGTCTAGATCTATTTCTCCAATGTCTACTCTTAAAAGATTCAAGATTCTCCTGAGTCACACAGTTAAGTACAGTCCCATTAGAAAATTGAACGAGAGTACAAGTCAATAACTTTATGGAAATGAGGTCCAAAATGTTTTATTTTTATAAAGGACATTACATAAGAGTGAAGAATCTTTTGAATTAATTCTTACCTGTGGATGTGGAAGGCAACCTTATCTCTTTATCATAAATAAGCTAAGAGGCAAGATTAGGTACCAAGATATTTCCAATAATTACTTGCAGTATCAGATAAATTTATGACTAAAACACAACATGCTGGACAGACTCCCATTTGTTAACAGGTGAAGGACACTCAAGTGGGAACACTGAGAAAAGACTAAGATGATGTGCTGGAAGAAGAGAGAACAAGTTGAACAGTGTGTCAGATTCCATTCTATTACCTTTAGGGTTTGTATTTTTCTTCAAATATGTTAAAGAAATCCCTCAGTCCAGCAACGTCCTGCTGTCAGTAACCTCTTTTGAGCTCTTCATTTCACCTCTCCCTTTTACAGACTGGTGTCTGTGGAAGGAACCAAGCCACTTATGAGATCAGCCCGACGTAGTTTATCCCTGTTGTTGGACTGTGCAAGGAATCATTATGATGCCACATAAGTACACTTTTTTATTTTATTTAAAAATTACAACCTCAAAACCTAGGCTACATTAAGCTACTGAAAAAAGCATTATTTTTATAGTTGAAAAAAGTATTTCTGTTATAATGTCAGATGCTCATCAGACACTCAGTCAAGAAATTCCAAATTCAATCGCCAGAGGTGAATATTTTGAGTCATTTTTCTCTTTTATGGCAAAATTTACTCCTTACATGTCAGATAATCATAGTTTACAGTAAATCATTTAAGATCATGGGGGATGGAATAGTATGTCTCTCTTCAAAGAAGGAGAATCTTTAAGTCATATATAATGAATGACAGATGCTTCTATCTGGCCTTATTGTTCTCAAATGCTAAGACTTTTTGTAAACAGTGTACACTATGTCAGACTAGTAGTTAACTTCTTTTTCTTGTCTTAGTCAGAAAATCTTTTGAAATACTCCTTTCACAAATTCTACAGTAAGTCTCAAGGGTCTGTTAGTTCTCTGCTGAGAATTTACATTAGGATGCAAATTTACACTGATATAGAAATACAGAAATTACATATGCTCCTTTTGGAGGCATTATTATTCCATTATAGCAAGATTTAAGTGAACTTGTACCCCACTGAGTAGCTAGAAGGCTATAACTACCACAGTGAATTTTTTTAGAATGTAGATAGATAAATCATGGAATTTAGATTTCAAACCAATGTAAATTAATGTAATATAATTTAAAATTTCCATTTACCATTTATTTGAATATTACTTTCACTGAAGTATCCTCCGTATTTCCAGCTGGTACTGTCAAAGTATTCTACCAAACACAGCAGAGTAAAAGTAGAGTAAGTCAAAGTTGTCCCTGAGAAGTCAATCAGACACATAAAATCACAACTGATATTTTCATATTAGGTAAAGCTCTACTTTCAGGTGAGAACTACGGAAATTTTTTTAAAAGCCTTGATATGTAGAAAGTAATTGAGAGGTAGAGGTATTTGTTATTTGTAATCCCTAAACCACAGTCAAAATTAGTGGTGTGTAGCTGTTCTTCAGCTTGTTTTCTCAGGAACAAGAAGTTTAAGAACTAAATTCTTTCTTTTCATCTGTATATTCCTCTAAATCTCTTTAAAAAAAATCTTGCCAGTCTTCATCTCTCTCAACAAAGGAACAGAGTTTTCAAAAAATGTTATGTTCACCACTTTTGGTATAACAGAGCCTTTTGTAGCATAGACAAAGGCTCTAGGACCAGTTCCCATCTGCTTAGATTATTTTGCACCAGGCAGAGCACTTCTTGCCCCAAATTCACCCATAATTTCTGTGAGCAGGAAAGAAATGAAGTCTCATTTTTATCTACCACTCCCTGTCTTATTAACCCACTTCTTGGCGAGCAAAGGCAGACAAACCAAATGGAACGAATCAGTGAAGATTTTGAATCCCCAGATCACAGACCTAGATCAAATAAGACAAGAAAAAGAAAGAAGCTACTCATGAAGACAATCCTAATGACCTTCCCTACAGCACTGTTGTAAGGGTAACTGATGTATGAAGATAACATAAGAAAATAATTTGTGGTGTTCTCTGCTGAATCTGTCCAGCAGATGTAACCAAAACAAGCCACATGTGAATTGTTCTGCTGATACCCAGCACTGGAACAGCCTAATGAAAGGTTGGTCCATATCCCAGCTGATTCCAAACAAAATAAATAATAAAGCAACTGATTTCTGTTGCTGACTAACCCAGAATTAGAGTCACTTAACTATTATGAAAAATTTGGCCCTGTGAATTCAGAAGGCATTTAAATAGCCATTATTTTACTCCCTAAAGCAAAACACTTTTTGGCTTGTAGACCATTTCCTGTCAATACAGGATTATTTTTCTTCTTTTGCATCCTTAAATACTTTATTTAACATTTTTAAGAAGCGTTGTTTGAGATCTTACATTTATTTATACATTTTCTGTAAAGATATTGAATATTAATATGTTAATTGGCATATGCAGTAAATTAGAAATTAGCAGCTTTGTATGTAACTGCAGCAACATACTGGAAACACAACTAAAGCATTTCTACCCCATTTGATTAAAATTAATTTTGAGTCCACTAACAGTATAATAAAATTTAGTGTCAATCATTTTAAAAGTATTCTGTGTCATAGGGGAAGAAAGCTATTATGAAGTCTAGGAATTAGCAGAAGTGTAAAGCAAAAAAATAGTCTGCCACACAGCTGCTAATACTGATCAAAATCTAAACCACCTTCTGCTTTCACATATGATTTTACAGCAGATAGGAACTGAATTCTGTGCATTTGGGACCAATGAAAGCTGCAGTTTTTGATGCCAAAAGATCATGCAATTGGATAATATATTTGTATCCTTTCATTTTTCCCCATTTTTTGCCTTATCTCTCTACTACTTTCTTCTCTCTAGTAAGTTCATAGATGTAGTCCTTCTGCTTTATGTTCCAGGTTCAAGTAAGTTCTCCTAAAGACATAAATATCTCAGCAAGCTGTTCTCTTCTCCACTTTGTTAACACCTCATGAAGGCATTGTACTCCAGAACATTTTCTGTCTACTGCTCCATTCCTCTTTTCCTATGCAGAACCTAAGCCAGCTTCCTTACACTCATATGCTTCTCTCTTTGCCATGACATCTGTGTTGCAGCACTGTCTGGCTACTGGGACAACAAAATGCTGAGTTTCAGTACACCCGAGTACTGGCAGCCTTCCAAAACAATCTCAAATTCTTTTTAAAATGATCTTTGGATATTTCTTGTGAGTTTCTTGAAGACAATGGGCAATTACTGAAATAGATTTCTGTGAATCTTGTGAGGAATAAAGTTGTTCATGTGGTTCCTACTCATCCGTCAAAAATTCAGCCTTGATAATATGTAGGGGTTTTTTGCCATACACCATAGTCCCTTTTCTCCTTCATGTCTTATCCTAGATGCACCAGAAAGAAAATATCTTTAGAAATTTTTCTTGTTCATTTACACTAGAGTAATTTTTACTACTTCTTACCAAATGTTATTTAGTTATAGCGGAACATGGTGGTGGTGGGGTGGTGGTGGTGGGGTGTGTGTGTATGAGTACAGCATGGAGAAAACAATGACATTTCTTATCATAATGAACAGGCTTATACGAGACTAGAGGTACAACAAAAACATACTTCACAATAAAATGTTCTTTTATCACAAATCATGTTCTGTCATAGTCTTTTTCTTCTCTCTGGAGGCTAAGATGCTAGACCTAAACGTCCAGGAGAAATCCTTTAAGCAGAGAAAGAAATATTATAGTGAGAACATTTACATTCCTCCACATCTTTCGGTTTATCCTCTGGAACTTTTCCAATCTTACATTAAACTTTTCCAAAACAAGATTTATTTAAAGAGCTAAACCACTTTGTCTGCTTTACTTTTTCTTTACCTCCAAAGCCAAAAGCTGGGGGAGAGAAAGATAAGGTGTAAGAATTGAAGATTGTACAGAATCTTTGAGTGATTGGATAAACATTGATTTTCATTTACAAGACATAAGGAAGAAAGATGAGTGAATGTCTTCAACTAGCAGCTAAGTCCTCCAAATGGTGCTTCATAGTGAACTTAGTTAGAAAATTTGTATTTTCTAAACTCTTCTCAGATTAAAGGAGCGAAATTTTAGTGGAACACTTCCTAAGATGATGAACCACCAGAAGCATAGAAAAGAAGTTCATACAGAAAACCATGTGCATAAGTCCTTCTGTGTCCTACATCAGAAGGTTTGCTGTTTTATAAAATTCTCTTTGACAGTTTCAGGAACTCCTAATTTTTATATTTTCAGATTTTTATATTTTAGATTCTAGATTTTAGATTTTCAGCTCAAGCTGGGTCAGTGATGAGTGCCTTTCCTCAGGATTCAGTATTGAGACTGGCATTTTTTAACACTTTTGGCAGTGACATGGACATTGGGATTGAGAGAACTTCAGCCAGGTTGCTGACAACACCCACCGGTGTGGTGTGGTTGACAAGCTGTTGGAAAGCAATGACATCAAGAGGGACCTTTGCAAGACTGAGGAGTGGGCCTGTGCAAATCTCATGACATTTAACTAGACCAAGTGCAAGGTCCTGCACCTGGGTCAGGGAAATCCCAAGCATGAATACAGGCAGAGAGGAGAATGGATCAAGACTAACCCTGAGAAGAAAGACTTGGGTGTGTTTGTAGACCAAAAGCTCAAAATGACCCAGCAATATGCACCTGAAGCCCAGAAGGCCAATTGGATCCTGGACCGCATCAAAAGAGGAGTGACCAGCAAGTCAAGGGCTGTTCCTCTAGTCTGTTCTGCTAAGACCCCACCTGGAGCACTCTCTCCAGCTCTGGGGTCCCCAACACAAGAAGGACATGGACCTGTCAGAAGAAGATCAGAGGAGGGCCACAAAATTGATCACAGAGCTGGAGAACACTCCTATGAAGACAGGATAAGAGAGTTGGGGCTGTTTAGCCTGGCAAAAAAAAGACTCTGAGGAGACCTTAGAGCAGCCTCCACATACCTGAAGGGGGCTTAAAAGAAGGCTGGAAAAGGATTTTTCACAAGGGAGTATAGTGGTAGAAAAAAGGGGAACGGCTTTAAGCTGAAGGCAGATGAGTTTATGCTAGATATTAAGATGAAACCTTTACTGTGAGGGTGGTGAGACACTGGCACAGGTTGCCTAGAGATGTTGTGGACTCCCTGAAAGTGTTCAAAGCCAAGTTGGATGGGGCTGAGTAACCTGGTTCTCTGCCCATGGCAGGGGTGTTGGAACTAGATGATCTTAAAGTTCCTTCCAACCCAAACCATTCTATGATTCTATGACTTAATTGAAACTTTTAAAAAATAAATTATGCAAGGAGTAAGGATCTTAATAGAATTTTTTTATTCTATCCTATTTCTAAAAGAATGTTAAGGCTGTTAATTTTGGTATGACTCAATCTTCTCTTTCATGGTTAAAGTTCAATTTGCTTTTAAGTCCCTGAAGTTCTAATTCTATTTTATATGAAAAAAGAGAAACTGCTCATTGTGATTCTCATGCATACAATCTGATGTTACCACGGTTACTTCTAATGCTAGATCATTGTTGGTTGTTCATTTTTTAGTGCAATAATATTTGTCATGAACAAATATCTCTGGTTTAAAATGTGCTCCTATGTACTTACTCCTTTACCTTATAGCCCCACAATACTTTCTCCATCTTTATTCTCTCTCCCTTCCTTCCTCTCCCACAATACTTCAGTGGTGTTGAAATATACAGAAACAGAAGTTTTCATAAAGGCTCCAAGATTTGATGCCTTTTTTAAAAAGTTTGTGATTTTCAAAAATATCTGACTTCAAAGGAGGTCAAGGGAATAAATCCCATTGAAATTCAATAGAATTGGGCATTTTACTCTTTAAAAACTCCAACCCTAGGTAATAGGAACTCCAAATCTCAATGAATTAAAACACTGCCCAAATGATATTTTTACTGCCCAAATAATAATTTAAAAAGCCATCAGTACATTCTGCCTCAAACAGCTCTTTGAAAAGGATATCAAATTCTGCTCATATTGAGATCCTGACATTATATTCAAACATCCTAACATTGTTTATTCATCAAGCTTTCCATTGAGAGAACTGTCTCTGCAGTGCATTGTTGCCATTTTGCAGTGCAAAAACCCAGAAAATAATCACAAAAACCCAGGCAAAAACAGACTCCCATCTTCTTTAAGAGATCTTGCTCTTTGCATTTCTTTCTCTTAATCAGAAGGAAAAGCTAAATGCCTCTTCTTTTGGGGAGCTACACCCTGATACTATTAAAAGAGCTGTCCCTGAGTGATTCTTACTATTGTCACTGAATTTCACACTGAAATGGAGGTTTCCAGCAGTGGTCAGCCTCATCTCTGAACCTGTAACAAATGTAGAGAGGTTATACAGAGTTTATAGAAGAAGGAAGGAATTCTGAGTCAAGATGTAAAAATATCAGTTAATATCAGTTCAGTCCAACTGAAGCACATGTGTCAAAGTGTGAAGATCACTCAGCCACAGCATTAAAACCCACCAAGCCAGAGGCTGACCAGGGTGAGGATCACTCAGCAGTTGGAAGAAGGCGGGCCAAGGCTCATACCTGACAAAAAAAGTAGAAGCTATAAAGTGAGCACTGAATGTCAGTTGCATTTCAAAGTAAAGGAATCAGTTAGAAAGTCTCATTTATCTCTCCCTAGTCAATAAAAGCACAATGCTAAGCTAATACATAGGACATAGTACCTACATTGCTTTAGTGTCAAGATGCTCCTGTGAACATTGGGCCAAGATATAAATCCAGAGTTATAAAAGTGATCAGAATAAAAAAAATCAACCAACATCGTACATCACAAAGAACTGGTTATTCTGCATTCTTTGAAGGAAGAATATGCACAGGAGATGGACTGAATATGTGCTGTAGAAAATCATCAAGTTTAACAATGAAATGAGGACTAAGGACCTTTCTCAATGAGAACAGCAAGAGACATCTTGCTGAAAGACACCAAGGAAGAGCATACTACCTGTCAAAGAAAGAAGCAAGAAGGACAAAGCTTCCAGTGTTCTAGCTCATTGGAGATGATTTTTTTATCAGGCAATAAATGTGGCTATTTAAAATATCTGGAACATTCTTTAGTTTTATGTTTGTTAAACAGAATTGCTTGCGCAAAGAAATATATACAAGGAAAAATTCTTGTGATGACAGGGAAATAAATGAATGGCAAAAGAGATGATACACCATATGATGTCAGACAAACAAACGGAGAGCAAAGGCATGTTGCTTGATAACTTAAAAAATAAAAGAATGCATACTGAGTAAATATTTTCTGTGGCACATTGTCACCTACCTTACTCATTCTGCATTTCCGCCATAATCCTAAAGTCATCATGGCATCATAACCACCAACATCTGAGCACACATGCTCAGACATCTTTTCTAGCTGATGAAATAGCATAAGTACATGAAAAGAACAAGTCTATTGATTTATTCTATAGTTTACATTAGGGTGAGATGAAATCTGAAAGTTGCCTATTTCAATTGATAATACAGGTAAAATTGTCTAAGTTTACTATAATCTTGTCTTAGTCTTTGTTCTGTCAGGTCACATGGAGGCAATTCTTCTGTTTTGTAGCATTCCTGTGAACAGAACTAAGTCCATTTGACAATGTACTTCGGTGCACAGTTTAAACTCCGTTATTCTTGTATTTAAAAGTTTCTTTTTTTAATAAATAGTTTATTGATTTGACAGTCATACAGATCTGTCAGAAGTTATTAAGCCTTACAGTAATACAAAGGAATTCATACAAACTGATATATCTTTTTGTGTGTGTACATATCACATATTTTTTAAAGAAAACTAGATATCTATACGTGGAAGAGAACATATGCTTGCATATCCATTCCCATTAACTGTTAACAACTTTATATGCAAAAATTGGCTCTGGATTATATGGAAATTGGGTGAATTAATTAAAGCATAAAAATTCACCCTCAGAGACTTCTACCAGAATTTAAATCCACTTAAAATATATTTATTGGACTGATTTAAATTTCACTTCCTTTCACTTTCTTTACGTTTTAATTGTCCATGTGAACAGTGAATTGAAGTTGTGATTGATTGCTTATATGGACTAAGCACTCAAAGAACTATAAAATAGGAAAAGGGCTTTATAATTACAAGGTTTCAACTGCAGGTATTAGTATTCAAGAAGTGTGAAATTTCAAGGGAAGATCAAGTCTAATAACCATGAATTAGGCGTCTTTCTAAACAAAAGTGACAAGGTAACTGTCAGGACCAGTCTTGAAAACCACAACACCTGTGAAATACCCTAGCTGTAACTGCGGCTAGTGACTGTCAGTTGCTCTATGGCTATATCTAGCTTTATTTCTATATGATGCTTATTTTGTGTTAGAAAAGCATTACAAATCTTGACAGTTATAAGGTGCAAATTTATTTATTTCCATTTATTTCTTAACTGTCTGAGGCAGAAACCAATTTCTTTCAACATGCTTGAATAGCACCTTTTAAAAAGGACCTAGATCACCCCTGGAAACATTTCATATTATGTCTAAAGAAATTATGTGCAACTATATTGTTACTATTGAATTTAATTTCCTATGACCCTTTGACATATTTTGGATAGCACACCTGACAACTTGTAACAGGAAATGTAAAAAGGCTTTCATCCCAGGATGAATGCTACAGACACGTAGATACAGAGTGCAGATCAGTATGTTGATGGCCCCTAAAACTATGACCATTTCCAATTCTCCATGTAAATATAGCTCTAGAAGATGTTCAAAGGCACCCACCCATGACAATAAGACCCGGCTGAAGTAGGGGGCAGAGGGAAGAGATATCTTTCAGTAATCAGGGTTACCCCAGAAAGGGTTTTCTATGAATACTTGAAAAACAGATTATGAGAAAGAAACAGTACACTCTCTAATAACCCTATATGCACTGACAGGATCTCATAACAGAAAAGAAAGGCCAAAATAATAATTTTCAAGCACATGAGTGGAAAACTGCAAATATTGGGGCATTATATGTGGCGTGATCATCTGATCACTCTTCACTTACCTAGACCAAACTTGGGAAAGCCAGACACACACCAGGAAGGAAATATCAAAGGAAAATAGCTCTTCTTCTATAAAGCATTTTATTCTGAACTTGTAAAGCCTTTTTGCCCTGGGCACAGCCTCTGAACAACTGAAAGTCCCATACTGTAGCTATCAGCTTGGCTTTTCAGCCCGAATCATCTTTCTTTCAGGAGAGGTCATAATTTTCTCTTTGTTGGTTGGTTTTCTAAAAATTGTGACACCTTTTTGATTCACTATTGGCCTTGTACACAAAAGATCAAAGAGAAGGACAGGACATGCTCCATAAATCACAAAGCAATGGTGTAAGATCTTGTTGCCATGTACACAAACAATTACCATAAAATTGAAAGAAAGTATTTTTGACTATTTGTTTTATTTTGTTTTGATATACTGTTATACCACTGACTTTCTGCTGAAAATTTGTTACTGTAGAACACCTACTGTCTTTGTCATTTATTAGTTAAATGGTATTCTGACACAGAAATTGGGTATTCAATCACCTCAGTTTGTTCATGATACTCTGCCCCATTATAGGAAGATGTCTTTTCTTCCTTTCTGTTTCCACATCTGCAGTTCTTCAGAGGTTTGGGGTTTGGGGGTTTTTGGTGGGTTTTGCTTGCTTGCTTGCTTGTCTGTCTGTTTGTTTATTGCACTATGCTTTAGTTCAGTTTCATATTCCTGTGAGCACAATTCACGATTCTTTCCTCTGAAAAGCAATTTAGAAAGTTAAACTCTCTGAACAAAATCCCATGATTCTCAGAAATTAAAAGACCATGAGGTTTGCTTCAATTCTAGTAATCAAAGGGGGTCAAGAAGGTTCCTCTAAACTCTGCAGGGAGAATCTCACTGGCTGGTGTGCTGCAGCATTGAGCTAGTTATGTTCTTGACTGTTGTGGTGTGGAATTTAAGTTTACCAAATTTCTGTAAAATGGTTTGTTCCACCTACCCTCTGTTCAAACCCCTTGATCTTTCTCTGGTGGTGGGTTTTGTCAATCACCCTGTAATCCTGCCCAGAAGCCTGGAAAATTCTGGTGATTTGGCAAGTTCTCGGTTCCCCCTCCCTCTATTATGCATGGACTGTTCTGTGAATTGTCCCCTGTTCTGGGTCACTCCCACCCTTCACTGAGATTGGTTCTGGATCACCCCCTGCCCCTTTACACACCCCCTGTACTTAAGCCAAAACCCAAGGGCAAAAACTCACTTTGTACATGAGCAGCCCTCTGGGTGGAAAAAAGCTTAGTTGGAACCCATGTGGGAGTCCTCCTTTCTTCCTCCAAGCCGTTTGCACGCTTCTGCCTGAGGCTCAGACCCACCAAATCAGAAAGGTACTGAACTGTACCCTTGAAGATAATCAAAAATCTGGCTTATTTTTAATGCAAAGTAATGGGGATATAGACTGTTCTTAGTTTAGTCCAATACTTCAGTGGTATGTCCATAGCATCATTATTAATGTACACAAAAGCACCACTATTTTTACAGACAGATACTTTCATTGTATGAACTGTTCTCTCAAACATATATCTTCATAAGAAATCACTGTTCTATTAATATTCACAATGGATAAAATTCAGTCTACACTGTAATTAGAATCAATACATTTATGGCTTTTAACTTAAGGCAGTTGAAATGGTTGATACAAATTTTTAAGACATTCTGTAACAGAATCATAGAGCAGTTGGGGTTGGAAGGGATCTTTGGAGATCACTGAAGCAGGGCTACTTAGAGCAGGTTGCCCAGGACCATGTCCAGATGCCTTTTCAATATCTCCAAGAATGGAGACTCTACAACCTTCTTAGGCAACCTGTGCCACTGTTTCTTCATGTTCAAATGGAACATTTTGTGTTTCAGTCTGTGCCCATCACCTCTTGATAACAAGTTTAAAGTCAAAGTGTGTTTAAAGTCTTGTATCATATGAAATTCAAAATAAACATAATATTTGAAATTTATTCCTCAAATAATAAAAAAGTAATACCTATGAAAGTTATCAAGGCATCTATGCACTCAGAATTTGTTTTACTTTCCTAAAATGCAGATGATATAAAACCCGTTATTCTTTTCATCTACAATGTGGTTCATTTGATACAGCATATAGGCTCAAACCAAGATAATTATCTCTGTACTCATTCTTATAAGAAATTTTTAGTGGCATTAGAAATTAAGAGAACACTTGTGATAATGGAGAGAATAACAATCTGGCATGTATTAAAAATGTGCCAAAAACTATATACCAAATAAAACAGCTTTATACATTTCAAGCGCCGTTCCCCAAACAATCAGAGCTTTCTGAACACAGAGGTTATAAAGTTAGCAGACTGACAATTGTTCTGCATGTATATCCTTTGCTTGACTATTTTTCTCAGATATAACTTAAATAAAACTATTTTATGTTAAATAAGAGGATTATTTGTTTTGTACATCTAAAACATTTAGCCAGAAGTATGAAATATAAGAAATGGTTAAATTTTATTGTTTCCAGCAATCAAGGAGTCTTTTTTTCCTCCTCAGAAAAGGACTTGCAGGGTTTTGGACTTCCTTGAATGAGTGAGAGAATGAGATGAAGCAGGCAAAGCACTGATAAGCTGTACTTTAAGATTTTCAGGAATCACATCTTAATATGGACTCATTGAATAAATATTTAAGTGTTTATATGGAGACTAGAAATCTAAATTTAGATTTCCATTTTTTTAAAAATGTGTACCTGTGAAAAAAAAAATTACATGATTAGCAGTGTTTACAAAATATCGAAGCAGTTTCCAAATCCCCTACAAAAATACCAAACAATTGTCACATTTCAAAGAAAATCAAGAAAAAGTGATTGAGTATCTTTAAAAAAATAATAAAATTAATAATATATCTTTTTATTAAGGAAGTATGAAACAAAACCATGATTGAAAGCAACTGTTTCCATGGCTTAGTTATAAAAATCAGCATGTGATCAAGAAAAGCTCTAGACATTTTTTCTCATTATATATGCTTTCTGAAATTTGATTTTCATGGAGATCTTCAGATTATATTCCCTGAAATTCAAGTATCTGTTAATATGAAGGTGTATGAATGCCTTCTGACAGATCTGGTAACCATGGAAATTTAGTTGCATATTTTGATTGGGTCTCTTTAAATGAGGGACTAAAAATGAGGTAGAATCAACAGATCTATAGTAGATGTATGTTTTCTGCAGATTAATTTACTGATTTGTTAGTTAATTTAAAAAAATTATTTCCACTGAAAAGCAACTACCATAAATCTTTAGCAAAAGCAGCCAGCAGCAGGAAAATCAATTTATTCAAATATGTGGGCAGATTTGTGTGATAAAAAGGATAAACCCAACACTAAAATTTCAACAGTAGATTTTCCTGAGGACAATTTGGCTACTGCTCACTGTTAACAGAAGTATCTCCTAGGTACTATACTGAAAGATTTCAGCTTATTTTTCAGTGATAAACCCACAGTGTGGTATATGGAAGTAAACCCATAAGTGTTTCTGGATTCCCAGTCAGGTCCAAGAGACTTCAAATCTACAAGCACCTTCTCTCCTGCCTATCACAATGGAGTTTGTGCAGGCACAGGTCTGCAGTCCTAGGCCTCACTCTTCAGGTCAGGCTGCTCTCACTGTGACATCTCTGAACCTACTCCAGACTGACGTACAATTTGTCTTCAGGGACCTTTCAGAAAATGGATGTAACAGAGACAAGAAATACCCTGCTGGGGGGATGATCCATGAACATGCAGAGGCTCACGCATCCAATAGAAAGGGAAGGCACAATCACCCCCAGGAAAATACGGTCAATGAGGTATGAGGAAGAAAATTCAGGAAGTTTCTACCCTCTGGTACTTAGTACTTCTCACACAGCAAGTTTTCTGTGCTTTGTGGTGAAATTTTGTATTAGGGAAGACACAGTTTCAGTGGCAGTCAATGATCTTTGAGGATTTTGTTGTTCCTTTTTATCACAGCTAGATACTAGATATGGCTTTCAGCAGAGAGATGTGGGATTATCATCACTTTTATTTATCAGGAAAGTAAATTTTATGATATAAATCTGATAGAAATAGTAAAGGGATTTATAACTTGGCATATTTTTGCAATGACTACACTTCATTCTCCCTAACAAAGCCATCTTTAGCTAAGGGTGCAGTACTAAAAATTTGTGAGTGAACATTAAACACAGCACGTACTCAAGGATGAACTGGTAGTGTGATTCAGTGTGTAAAGGGTGTTTTTCAATTTTCTGCTTGATTAAAATATCCTTTTTCTGGTTTTACTCTCCTGCCACTCTATGTTCATTACACTAATGTAGCAGCTACAGATTCTGAGTCAGTGTTGCTTTACTGTACTTAACTAGATGCTTTTGGTGTCAGCAATTTTCCAGAAACCAGTTCATCATTTATGGGGATAAATTAGTTCCAACAAATATTTACTAATTAATTTTGTCTATGAATGGAATATATCCTACTATCAGGGTGGAATCTAAAAATCTCTTAATGGTTATATAGTCATGTTAATAAAATTATTTATTTTCCTATTTATTAAACTTCATATGTTTTTCAAGTTTAATTATTGGCTCAGAGACTTAACTTTGTCTGTGAAAATATCCTTCCTAAAAATAAGTTTATGTGAATATTTAGAAATATACTCAGAAAACAGCTAAATGCAAACTATACCTTTCAGAGTAATGACTGAAAAATACAACTAATAGTATGCTTTGAAGAAAGAATTCTACAATAATTTTAATCCATTCCTCACATCAGGATAGCCACAATAGAAACCTACTGTCTAACTCAGAGATAGTTTCACCATTTAAATTAATAAATTCTCATAGATTTTAGCATTACTAGACCTCGTACTTACTGCAGTTTAACATGACATTATAAAATGGAACAGTAACTGTAACAGATGGTAAGTCTCTAATTTGGCCTTCTGACAGTTCTGGTCAAAGCAAACAGGATAATCACAAAGGAAAATGGTACCCTGATTTTCATGAGCATCTCCAGGGGCAACATCTCCGCTGTTGTCATTCACTTGTTCTGCTACAAACACTTTAGTGCCACCAATGTGGGTACGGAAACTCAGAGCTTACAGACACCACAAGTGTTCCGTTTTCCTACACTTTCTGAAACTCATCTTGAGTCTCCTCTGAGGACACAATCTCTGCATCTCCTGAAATTACTCACATATGACAGCTTTCTCCTTTACAGATGGAATCTAGTATTAGTGTTATAAATATCACTGATAACATTTACTCTTTTCATATATCTTTAATTCAAGGATCCTGTAATAATCAATAAACCCCAAAATTCTTTTGTTGAAATAGAGTACATCTTCTTTAATTTGCTGAAGTAGGCATTTTGCTCAAGTGAATTAATCTCTTCAGTTTCCTGGCTAAAAAACGAACAGTCTGAACTTTTAAAGTGAATTCTTCTTCAATTCCTTATCATAATTCAAAGTTTGTCAAAAGTAGTTTTTTCCACCATTGAATCCCACTGAGTTTAGGATCTGGAATACACTGTTTGTATATAGGCAAGTACATTCAGCTTTCACCTGAGACCAAGTATCTAAGTAAAAGAGACTTTACACCTCATATAATAATTTTGGAAAACCATTAACTCTTCTCCTGTCCTTCATCCAGTCAGATGAGTGTGACCTCAGCATGTCAGTGAAGGTTTTTTGAACAACTGGTCGTGGTTACTGAATACATATTGTCCAGTGAGTCCAGCAAGGTATCATTCTTCATTCTGCCAGTGGGTTTCCCTTTAATAGGCAGAAAAGATTTATGATTGACAGATGATACATCCAAGTTATGAAATATTATTTTGTCATTGCAAGCCACATGATGGGTCTATTGGGAAACAAAGAAATTACAAAAGCCACAACAAAAATGGCCAATCTAGCCCAGTTAATAATGCATCATTATATGCTGGACAAAGTAATTTTCCCTACTCTTTTTTTCCCTACAACAATAATTTTATAAGTAATATCAAATAATCATTTATCCTCTCATTCACATATAGATATCATTAGGGTACATAGATATCCTCATAAGACAAGGAAAACTAAACCCCATTTCCACAAGTTGTTGGATTGCAAACCTTGCCTAGGAGGGATTACCAGAAAGCTGGGAAATCGGGATATTTTTCACCTAATCGCTTAGCTATGCATAGGTTAGAAGCGGAGTCAGTTTACAGGGAAAATAAAATTATATTCTCGAATAAGGTGCCAGCATTATTCTCAGTGATAATAATTTCTGGGCTTTGGAGATAAAATCCTTAATTAATTCATTTAAAACATGTCTTGAAAAAAAAATCTTAATTAGATTAAATCATTATTTCAGGAAGCAAATTACGCAAAACTAATTAGGGTAGTGAAGAAATCAGCTTATCCACCGATTTACAGGCAACATGGGCAGTCTTTTATCTGTAACTGTCTCTGCCAGCAGGAATAGCACTTTTGTGGAATTTATCAAAGACTGTGACATAAAAACAGCAGAATAGTCTCCCTAGCATAGTGAAAACTGTTTACAACAGGAAATCATTCAAAAATACTTAGTAAATACATAAGGAATAGTGATATCTCAAAACAATAAGTTTTATTTGAAATATCAGTTCGCCCTTTTAATCCAGTAAAAAGAGTAAGACATCTTCTTTGTCCTATTATATGTGATTTTAATGTTAATGGTAGCCATTAATTTGGAAGACAGGACAGAAAGTTTTGAAATTCTGATTTGTTTGCACATATTTGAACAACTTGAAATTAATTTTCTGAATTTTAGCTTTCCAGCAAACTAGACCTGTTCTTTTAAAAGAACAGCACTGGTTCATTATTAAACAATAATAGGTTAATTGTGTCTCATGAGAATTCATGCTGTTAAATGAAATTTACTAATGTACTTTCATTTCATTTGTGAAACACCAAAGCAAAAACAGTTTATGACCACACATTAAAAATGAATTAAACATTTTAAAAGCTCACGAACAGTGACAGTACCTTGTTCACAACTGTGTGAGGATGGCCTCATAAGAAGTAATCCACAAATTATAAACTGGTGAATTTTTAAATATTTAATATTTGTTACTTAGTAATGACTTGAAAAAACCCATCCTTCTGGAAAGGAATAATATGGAGTTTATTTCTTGTGGGTTAACCCGGGTAAGCAGCTAAGCACCACATAGGTTCTCGCCCACTTTCCCCAGCTGGGATGCAGGCAGAATCAGAAGGGTAAAAGTGTGATAACTCATGGGTTGACACCAAAGGAGTTTAATAGGTAAAGCAAAAGTAAAATAAGTTATTAATTCACTATTTCTTATCAGCAGGATGATGTTTAGCAATTTCCGGGTTAACAGGATTTCATCAAAAATTACAGTTAATTGGGAAGACAAATTTAATGACTCCAAACATCTCCCCTTTTTCCTTCTTCCCCAGCTTTATGTTCAGTGGGGGTCAGCATTGAAGGAAGGAAAAAGACCTTGATGCTGTGTGAACACTGTTCAGCAATACCTAAAAAGTCCCTTTGTTATCAGCAATTACAAATCCAAAACACTTTCTGGGTCTCTAAGATTATAGTTTCTATTGCTATAATGGAACTACTAAATCAGATAAATGATTAAGGCAAAAAAGCTCTTATTGGGCATTTCACTGGTACTTAGGAAAAAAAAAAATTGCAATATAATTTGAATATTTGTAATCACTTCTAAAAAGACAAGAAAACAAGGGCTTAAGTAAGCAAAGTTCCTGCAAACCTGTCACTATTATTTTTCCCACTCAGTGCCTGGGTCATCAGTCAAACAGTTTCTCTATGCCCTCCATGTCTCTACTTTACTTGAATGACGGTAGATGCCAACTGAGTTATTATTTTCATGTAGTGATTTTCAGTCAGCGGGACTCATATTATTTGGCTGCTAGCTGTTTAGTATGGTGGTTGAACTTTCCTGGAATTTTCCTCAAACCTTCCCTTATGAATCCCATTAGCTCCTTAAGATAAAGGTCTAATAACTCCAGGGAGTTGATACTTGACTGAAGCGCATTTAGGTGCAATATAGAATCAGCAGAGTCCCACTAGTAAGATGAAGCAAGGGATGAATCATTTCCCGTGTAGGAACATGCTTGCCAAAAATCACACAAAACCAGGAGATAAGGCAGCCAAAGTGGATATGAATCTTTGGTAGTTTGGGGTCTCTTGGAAAAAACACCTTTTAGATCAAAGAGAGGTTCATTTCATGTGTTTTATCTTTCAACAAGAACAATTAAAACAATAATTTATAGAAGCTTAAATATTCATTGTCAACTGTAGATATACTGGTATCTGAGCCTCAATTTATACAAATACCACTAATGTAGGTGCTTAGTAATGAAAAAAGAAATGTGAAACAGTGAAATCAGATATGGCCAACAAATCAGAATGTAGAAGCCTGCACTCAGGAGTTATAAAAGATATAGCAACCATAAAACAGGTATGCATCATGCACTGGACCTTCTAGAGTGAACAAAAACCTTGCATGATTGATTATCCATTCATAGGTATACATTGTGTCTGTAAAATATTATAGGTATTAATAACATAGTTACCTCACTGTGTATCAGTTAAAAGGTGGCCATATGGAATGAGCTTGGAAACAAAGTCTTCTCATTAAGGATGACACATTCTGTATTTATAATACGTTTGTCTCTCCTTTGTTTATACCTGATGTTTTTTTAAAAAAGCTCTGCCATGAAGTCTCTTGTTTTTTTCTTTCCTTTACTTGAAAGTACTATGAATCTGCGTAGCTGACTGAATGAGTTTGACCTTCCAATTACATATCTTAGCAATATCTGTGACCTGCTCAATAGAGTTGATTCGTACATGATTCTTTTCCCATGGGCCCCCTTCAACGTACAGCAAATTCTTAGAGTGTCATTTCATGAAGTTCAGATACTGGAAGCAAGCGTCATCTGTCTTTTCTAAACATTGCCACTTCATTTTGTATCAGCCTACATGGTAGCTGGTATAAAATGGTGTTCAAATTCAAGGTCTGGTGGTCAGCAAAATGTAGCCATGAGTGTCACGAACATTGACAGATAAATTCCCTGGGCTCAATGGTAATTTACGAAGTCCCTGCCTTTCAAGAGATAAGTAAAATCTGAAAAACCAAAGAAATTTTTTCCATCAAGTGTTGATTTTCATGAAGTGGGTGATTTCTGGGAAAGGCTTAATACAATCTATCAAGCATTCCCCAAATGACCATTTTCCCAATGAGCTTTACTATTTTTCATGCTGGGGTGAGGGAACTCAATCCAAGTACATATGTCTAAGTGAGTGCTGTCAAAACTGTCTTGTTATTTATCTGTTCTTCAGCCCATTCTACCTACCCTAGATCAAGCATTAGAGGCCCACAATAAAACACACTGAAAAACTACATTGCAACAATCTAGTTAATACTGTTTTTTCTCATTATTGTTCTGATACATTTATTCTCCTGCTCTTAGATTCTCCCACCCAGCTGGCTCAAGTAGATTATTTCTCTGTGTGTTCATTCAATGAATTATGTCAAATAAGACCTTCAGAGACAGTTTTATAGAGGGAGGAAGGGCTGATCATTAATTATATCAATTATAGGACACTTCAGCATGGTCAGTATTCTCAGACTTCTGGAGACATCTAGTGAATATTTAGATAGAGTATGTTCACTGTTGGCATTAACATTTCCACAACAGCACTTTTGCATTTGTCTAACAGAGTCAGACTTGATGCCTACCCTTTTAGAACAATATTTTTGAGGATACATGTGGGTAATGAAGAAGACATTATGCATGTCTCAATGTACTTGATCTGTTCTGGTAAGCAGTCACAAATCAGAAGTCATACCAAATTCTTTTATTGTGCAATGGACTTGCATGATTCAGTTCACTGAGCATTAATTAGAGACCCTAAGAACCCAAGTTTCTCACTACTGTTATGTATTTACCACATTTGACCTTGAATCTTTTACCCGTATTTTGTACTTTGTGATTAGTAAAGAAAAGCACCCACTAAGTGCTGTTATTAATTATAAATTCAAAGGCTGTTCAATGTTTTGTTGAGGCTTTTCAATGGTGAAGTGCACATTTAACCAATTTTTCATATGCAGTACTCTTTTAGTACTCCCACCAGCTCCTTTGTTAGAGTGCATTATGACATTAAATGTAATTTCAGGGAATTGAAGTTATCCTATGTGTAATTGACTCCAGGATAAAAAAATTAATCATTTCACAGTCCATGTTCATTTTATTTCTCTCTCTCTTGAGTACAATTATGTCTTTATACTGGATAGACATGCGATCTAGGAATGAAATTAAGAGATTAATTACTTTCTCTGATTTTTTTGAGATCAGATATGGCACTTACCATAGGACAACCTAATAAGATCAGGGCAGATAATTATGAAGCTTTAAACTGTATTGTTTCCTGGTTTCACTTTTAGATTATCAACAGACAGAAAATTGTGTCATAAGTTTTGAAAAAAATCAGAGCTCCACTTTAAGGAGCCTCTTTGATCAGTGTCAACCATATCCTGTACTCTGGAATGTATAATACACTTGATTCCAGAGAGCAGATAGGTGACAGATGATAGGACACAATCTCATGAGGTATTAAGATCTCAGACTATGTTTATAAAAGGGATTATCATGTTAGAAGGAAAACAAAATCATATTTTTTGCTAATTTTTTATCATTTTTCAAATATATTCTGTTAATAATGTTTAAACCTAATTGCAACATTGATGCTTTTTTTTTTTTTTTTTTTCATTAATGCTAGACTTAAAGCAGCTGTTTGACACAAGAAAATATTTGGGATACTCTGCATTGTAAAAGCCATTAATTTGGTCCAGAAATTTTTGGTTTAAGTTAAAAGTGTTAATTTAAAGAAGTGTCTGTGTCTCCTTGCAATGCTAATCCAAGCAGGCTAGAAAACACTTATTTCTCCTGGTATGGAACAGTGCCACAAAGTTTGGAGGAAAGGAAAAACAAAAAAAAAAGAGGAAAAAGAGAGAGAGAAATAGCTGATACACCTTATTCCTCATAAAGAAGGTAATTCAAAGAAAAGAGAAATTTGGATAGGTAATTCTACATGCAAGGTAGACCTTGTTTTTCAAGCTCTCACCTTCCAGGCTGCTACAAATACAGAGGGAAGGGGGAAGGTCACCTTAGTTCTCAGTGCCTCCAGAACTTTCTTATTCAGTAGAGCAGAAATAAGCTGTTTTACAAGATGTCAGAATACACAGCTTATGAATAAAAATGAAATAAGTAGAGTCAGCTAATATAATTTACTTTTCTCAGAAAGTGATAGTGATGCTTGTTTGGGATGAATACCTTTATCTTACTTTGTATCTGCAGGTCAATGAGAATCCATTTGTGAGACTGTGAATACTCTTTCATGAATTCAGAATAATTCAGGAACTGTTCTTCCAGGTGAATTTCATAAATATGAAAATAGCTGCACCAATTTTCACAATGTTATTGGATGATTACTGTGCAGCTGTTAAATAATACATTATGCAACCAAAATACTTATTTCCCTATAGCTTTGAAATAGATCTGCAGTTGGCTTGTGTCCTCAAATCTAAGGTTGAGCCTGAAGAAATACTTAGTTTCAAAAGATCTAATTTGTTATTTCTGAGGTCTTCAAAATAGGATACCAGGTGGTCAATGAGATGGTTGACTTCAAAGAACCCACTGCTCCCAAAGTCAACCAACTGTAAGTGTACTTGGGGTCCATTTTTGTTCAGGTTTAGTTGCTCTCTGTGAAGATCCAACCTCTCTTGATTGACACTGCTCCTTTCATTTCATTCTTTTTTATCATCACTACGACAGTTCAGATCCACTCAGGGTTACACTAGGACTTGTTTTGCACCTTGGATTCAACAGAAAAGATATCCAAAATTAAGGGAAAGTATTGATGCTGCTCCAAGCTTTTTGTTTAGCTCAAATATTGTCCAGGACCAGGGTGTTTGAAACTAGGCTAAGGTGTGAAATGTAAAATGAAGATGGTAGGATATATATAAACAGCACAAAGTTTTTTTATAAAATGCATCAATTTTAACAGATTTCATAGTATTTGGAGTTAATATTTCATATCCATCTCTGTATGAGCCACTGTTATGTATGTCTGAAGAGTCCAATATTCATCAGAGTAATTACAAATGCCTTAAGCGCTCAGAAAATCTCTGCTGTTTTGACTTCCAAATTTATTCAAATTACTTGAAAAACATTTTGAACAGAAACTGTAAGTACTTTCTGAACATAGAAAATCCTTATTGAAATAGAATCAAAGAAATAACTGCTGGAGAAGGGAAAAACCTTGGTGGCCTTTAGCATGAGAAGAAATTTTTTCTACTTCAGGCTGCCTTATACCGACAGGGGTTCTGTGACAGTGGTTCAAAACAAACCAAAAGAAAACCCTTGTGCCTCTATATAATGTTGCTAGTGAACTGTTAAATTTTATTTTAGCGCATAGAATTCCTTTGAAGACAAATGTAGCTATTTAATAATAAATCTTCTGCTTGTAGATAGCTATGTCTATTTCAAAATATAATATACCCTTGATTTTTTTCTGGTGCCAGAAAAATAATAAAATATTGACAGATAATTTTAAAGCCTGTATTATATTTCTTAAGAGTATATAGCTCAGGTTCAAGTTGGTGTAGGGGTTGGGCTTTAATTTGGGGAGGGCTTTGCACATTTCCAGGTGGGCATATTTCTATAATTTATTTCCTATTTTGTAGTATGAATTTTGGTTTTAGCAGGAGCACTATTTTTTTTTCTCTTTTTAAAACATTAAAAAAAGGTTTTGTGAAAACATCGCAATAGTGACTGTTCCTGGAGAGTTTTTCTTGCAGCTGCTTTGGTGATATGAGAATGCAGGTCAGGTTAATACCTCAGCAGAACAGCTTAACAGGAATTGTAGACAACTTATCAATTGTGTGCAGATATAAGTTGTCTAATTTTTCATGACAGGAAAGAAAGGCTTCAGTGTAGGAACTAAGACACTTTTAAAAAATATCCTTGGAAACAGGAGAGATTATGACCATTTTGCACAAAACAAAAACCAATGCAGAGAGGAAAAACAAATTCCCAAGTGGAATAGTATCTTGTCTGAAATTGAGTATTTGAGAAATATGGTCATGGAACAGATCCTCATAGAGGCTATTGATGTGCTGAGTCACATGGAAGATGGGGACATGATTCAAGACAGCCAGCACTTGAACAGGCTTCAACAAGGGCAGGCCCTGCCTGACCAACCTACTGACCTTCTACAACAGAGTGACCACATCAGTGGACAAGGGAAGAGCCACAGGCATCAGCTGTTTAAATTTCTGTAGGTGCCTTCACATGGTCCCCCCACAACTGGAGCGGTATGGATTTGATGGATGGACTGCTGTATGGTAGATAAGGAATTGCTTAGATGTTTGCAGCCAGAGGGAAGTCATCAATGGCTCAGCATCCAGGTAGAGATGAGTGGTGTTCCTCAGGAGTCCATATTGGGATCAGTGCTGTTCAATGTCTTTATCAAAGACACAGACAAAGGGATCAGGTACCCCCTCAGCAAATTTGCAGATGACACCAAGCCGAGAGGTGCAGTTAACAAGCCTGAGGGACAAGATGCCATCCAGAAGGACCCAGACAAGCTCAAGAAGTGGACCCATGGGAAGTCCATGAGGTTCAACAAGGCCAAGGACAAGGTGCTGCATCTGGGTCAGGGCAACCCCTGTATCAACAGGAGGCTGGGGGAGGAACAGATCCAGAGCAGCCCTGCCAAGAAGGACTTTGGGCGCATGAGAGGCTGGACATGAGCAGGCAAAGTGCCCTCCCAGCCCAGAAAGCCAATTTTATCCTGGGCTGCATCAAGAGAACTGTGGCCAGCCAGTCAAGGGAGGAGATTCTACCCCACTGCTCCACTCTGGTGAGACCCCACCTGGAGTGCTGCTCCAGGAAGGACAGAGACATGTTGCAGCAGGTCCAGAGAAGGTCCAACAAGATGATCAGAAGAATGGAATCCCTCTGCTATAAGGAAAGGCTGATAGACTTGGATTTTTTCAGTCTGGAGTAAAAAAGGCTCCAGGAGCACCTTCGGGTGGCTTTTCAATACTTTAAGGGAACTTATAAGAAAGACGGAGACAGACTTCTTAGTAGAGTCTGTTGCAATAAGTAATGTTTTCAAATTAAAAGAGGATAGATTTGGATTAGATATAAGGAAGATATTCAGGGCTTAATGCAAGAGGGTTGGACTAGGTGACTTTTACAGATCCCATCCAACCCAATTGTATAATTCTGTGATTTTCTGCATTTTACCTTGACTGGTGAGCTGAAGCATGAACTCAAGTGCTGCACATGGGGTAGGCAGGACAGGATTTTGCTCACCTGTATCAGCAGAGACTCTGACCTACCTGCTCTATACAAGAACTGATGGCCCCTGGCTAGGGTGAAATAGGGTAACACTGAGCCATGGGCATGAGTAGGGGAAGCCCCTGATAGACATTGTTTATTACCAGGAAATAATAATCTTTGGACTCTGGAACTTTAGGGGAAATTTTGTTACCTTCTTTTTACACCTGTATCCATGACCCAGAGTGATTAGCAATCTCTTGGTTTGGGTCAATGATACAAATAGAAATATTGCATGAACAGTTTCAACTGACTTCAGGTGGATGTCAGAACCTGAGAACTGGTTACTCAGTAGAAACTGGAAGCTGATATTTTCATGTTGAAGTACTTGTGACTTTTCTTTTAGCTAAAAATAATTACTATTTATGTTCCTTTATTAGGTTATGTTAGGAGTATTTTCTCATTATTTTCATGCTTTTTCCCCTGTTGAACATGTGCTCCTTTTCTGTGTTTTTAAAACCCTTTTGCTTATACATTCTAAAGAAATATACTCTGTTCACAAAGAGATCTTAATTTTACCATTTTCAGTTGTTAATAATAATTAGTTATCATATGCTGTTTAGTTACTTTTCGGTTAATTGGGTGTTTAGGTGAGCAGTTTGTAAGTCACTGATGGCCTAGTGAAGAACCCATGTTTCGTATTCATTCCACATTCAAATATGACTCAAGGTTTCTTTTTCAGTTTCTTCATTTTTATTTGCATTCACTTAATTTTGAATAGCTAAAAATAGCTGAGCAGAATGAATAAATATATCGCTTGACATCAACAGCATGGGGAAGCCTATTAAGGTAGCATGAATAATTAGTCATGACTTAGTCAGTTGTGAAAAGGTGGCCTTTGAGTTTCTCACAGTACAAGAATAGCAGTGATTCATGGGACCACAAAACAGAAGTTTTTTCCTTTCAAACAGCACTTGCCAGGTCATCTTTAAAGCTGTATTTGGAGTCAGACGGTTTCCTTCCTGAATCTAGCAGAAATTCCTTTTCTCTCTGTTAGTGATGTACAGCAGACTTCAACTGTGATAAAAGACAAAAAGGGTTGGGTCCTGAGGTGTGTCCTCACATTGCCTAGAACTTGCCAAGCATTCTCTCCTTTTGGGGCTTGGAACTGTCTGTTCAAATATCAGTTTCTGAAATACCGTTCAGTGGCAGTGTTTCCACTGATAGTGTCATTTCCTTGTGATAGGCAAAAGCAGGAAAAATGCAAGGATGCATGGGTAAAATTGTAAAAATAATATTTTTTAACAGGTAAATATGAATGAAGAAGCTAAAATTTATTAAATTTTATTTCTTTGACGGTGATCTTGCTGAGCACAAAATACTTAATTCTGAAAATCTGCTGATGGACTATGATTGTAATACACAAGAGACCAATTTGGCCTTTAGAGGAATGATTTAAACTAAGTGTATTGAGCTCAGGAGAGCACAGAGAAATCCATCTATACTATTCCTGAAAACATGTACTAACAGGGTGTAGGAAGCGGGTGTAGGAAACCAGGGAAAAATTCTGGGAGAACTGCTTCAGGTCTTAGATAAGTTCCTTTGCTGAAGATGAACAGCAATTTAGTAAACTCCAAATTTGAAAGGCCTACATTTTTCAGTCAGGTTTCTCTTGAGGAAAAGTCAAGCTGGAGTGCTGAATGGCATTACAGTAACTTACTGGTTACAGTAAGTTTCTAGGCTTATTGTCAATACTAACAGGGTTTGGATTGTAATGGGTTGACCTTGGCTGGATTCCAGGTACTCATCAAAGCCTCTCTACCACTCCTCTCTACAGCTGGACAGGGTAGAGAAAATATAATGAAGGGTTCATGATTTGAGATAAGGACTGGGAGAGATTGTTTACCAAATACTGTCACAGGCAAAACCGGTTAGAATGAGAGATATTACTTGAATTTACTATGAGTGGAATCAGAGCAGGATAATGAGAAATAAAAAAAGACCTTAAGAACACTTTTCCCCCTTTCCCCTCCTCCCTCCTTCCCAGCTCCACCTCCTCCCCTCCCTCAGCAGTGCAGGGAGACAGGGAATGGGAGTTAAGCTCAGGCCATCACCCATTGCTCCTGTGTTTGCTCAGGGAGAGGAGTCCTTCCCCTGCTCCAATATGGAATCATTCCCAAAGGAGATAATTCTCCGAGTCCAACATGAATCCATCCCACAGGCAACAGTTCTCCACAAACTGCTCTGCCATGGGTCGCTTTTCCCCAGGGTGCAATCCTTCAGGCACAGCCTACTCCAGTGTGGGTCCCCCACAGGGTCACAAGTCCTATCAGGAAACCTCCACCAGCAGGGGCTCCTCCCTCCATGGGTCTACAGATCCCTGCCAGGAGCCTATTCCAGCACAGGCCTCCCAGAGATTCACACCTCCTCTCAGGCATCCACCTGCTCTGGAATGAGTTCCTCCACAGGTGGATCTCTGCGTCCCCACAGACCTCCATGGGCTGCAGAAACACAGCTGCCTCACCATGGTCTGCACCACATGGGGAACAGCTCCAGTGCTCCTCCTCCTTCTCTACTGACATTAGTGTCTGCTGAGTTCTTCCTCTCACATATTCTCACCCTTTCCTTTTCTTCTTCTTAAATATTTTATCACAGAGGCATTGCCATAATTTCTAATTGGCCCAGCCTTGGCCAGTCACATGTCTGTCTTGGAGTCACTTGGCATTGGCTCTGCAGGACATGGGAGAAGTTTCTGGCAGTTTCTCACAGAAGACATTCCTGTAGCCCTCCCCTCTACCAAAGCTTGGCTATGCCAATCCAATGCAAGGATAACAACAATGATACAGTAAATATAACTATTTACAGTCAGATCCAATTTCCCAGCTTGCATTCCAAATAAATTGGAATCACATGTAGGTTTAAACTCATATCTGCTTATGGCCCTAAAAGCTGGGCAGAAAGCAACTGGACCTGGTTGCAGCCTGTCTGTATGTGGTACATGTAGCCCTTGCAGGTGCATATTCAAAGGTTAGGACTCCTCTTTTCCTGTTGACACACAGCTTTTCTTTCTCTCAAATTCTGAGGCAGACATTTCCTTTCTTTACAAATATCTGGGGATGCTAATTAGTTTCAGAGGCAACATGACCAGACAGAACTGATGTGTTGAAAAGACAGCATGAAGCACAGACAGATGCAGCAATTCTTCTTCTAATTACTGCTTCTGCCCATGATCTGTAGTTATCACTAAGAAAGTCAATGCCTTTTAAATCTCAAGTGATAGACATTTATATATAATCATAATTTGTATACAGCCGTACCTCCAAAATCGACCTCAGCATAGTGATCCATGACTGTCATTCAAGTGAGTCACAGTTGCTTTACTAGGATTCTGTCAAGTCAAGTCAAAAAGCTTCAATTCAGGGATAATACTGCTACCTGCTCTCTGGCAGGTTATTTCAGTGGTACCCTACAGTTTCTACTGCTCCTACAAATACTGAAAGCATTCAGAATACATTAAATTTAGAAGACGAACCAAGAATAGATTGTCTTTGTTAGTGACAAAACTGTCTTAGGCAAATATTTATGATCCTTTCAGACAAAATTAATGATAACTAGGGCACATTGGGGTTTATCTGTATTTTAAGTATCAAATGATTTCCAAATCATTATATACACTTTTTCTTCTTAGCCAAGATAATAATGCATTTTCTGATACACTTAAATAGCTTCAACTTAGTAGTACTTGGAAGCCAACACCAGCATGCCTCTCTATGCCCTGGTGAGTTTCCTAGATATGTAAGTGCAGCATTTCAGACTGCATGTATGATCATGTACCTGATACTGAACCATAGAAATGCTCTGCTTTGCAACAACTAAGTAGCTGTCTGGATCTCTCGCTTTGGCCTTACCATTGATGAAGGGAGCAAAGCCCATGTGGATATTGGATAGTCTGACAAGTTTAAATAATCAGTCAATCAAAGTTTCTGTTTGAGTCTTCTTTGCTACCTTCAGTAATGAAATAGCAGGTGACAGTCAAGAGGGAAGTAGCATATTCACAGAGTGTGATCATGTTACAGTAAACAATACCTGTGATTGAGCACTCAAGTAATTGCAGTGTGTAGCACAGTTTGTACTGGCAATCCAATAGCCTGATTAGCTCAACACAGTTCTGGTGACCTGCTTGTTGCTTAAATAATCTCAGAAGTAACCTAAAGTGATGTTTATTTATACACAAATCATAGAGTGGCAAAAGAGACAAATGCATTATTTTGGAAAATAGGCGAAAACAGATAAAATGAAACAAAGTAAAACAAACCCTTATCACTCCTTAATTTGGACTCAGAGTCCAAGCAGAAGTACAAAATATAAAAACTTATTTAAAAATTATAAAAAAAGAAAGCTTGCCATCTATCATTAGCAAAACTGCTTCTATTAATAAATTTGATCCCATAAGACGCCATGTTCTTTTGGAGAACCTGGGCTTTTTTTCAGCTTTTTCTAGACCTTAATGAGTCCCTTTCTTAGCATATGTTTTTGGAAAGTTAAGCTTGAATCATTCAAAAACTCAGAAATCATAAATGAAATGACAAGTTCATGTAACCTATAAGGCTTTTAGCACAATAGAGGGACAGCAGAGTAGTTTGCAATGGGGGTGGTTCTTCTGAAACTGAATTCCCCATCTAATTCCACAGAAGGAAGATGGTGGTCTAATGGATCAGCACGGGTACTTCATTTGTCATATGCATATGGAATATGGCAGCTAGTTTTTGTATTTAGGATGAACACAAGAACAGTATAGAGGTACGTGCCTTTCTCCTAGAAAAAACAACAAAAACAACTAAGCAAGGTATTTGGCTAGTGAAGATTTTTTTTCAGACTTTCAGGAGAACTGAACGATTTACCTGAAAACCTGTGTTAGTAATGCAACTTCAAACTACAGTTTGCAGAGTCAAAATGTCAGTCTTTCCATTCTTTCTTTATTAAAGCTACTTGATATCAAAACTTTTAATGTGTGGCTAGTCATTTTCTGAAATAAATGAATTCCTGCTCACTTTTTCTGAGCTATTTTTGCTTCTTAATAGAATCAGATTTTTAACTGTTTAATCATGTATATTACCAATTTATAAAGTTTTGTACTTTTTCTTTTACACTGGGGAATGTAAATGCTCTATGAAAGATGGGCACACCAGTTGTTTCCACCCTGCTGAAATGTGACCCTTCTGCTTTTGGGAAGAAATGCCTGAAAACAGAGGAATCATTCCCCAAAATAAAAACAGGTCCATCAGCAGCCCTGGAAAGGTAAAAATGTTTAGGTAACACTCTTTTGATGAGGTTCTGTGTGTTTGAGGAGATGGTTATAAATATTATAGAAAAATTTTGATCACAGTTTTTAAACACGGCAAAATTTTAGGCTGAATGATAACAGTTAAAATAGGAGTTCTGGGGTACCAAATATTTTTTATATCTACAAATGAGATTTCATAGTTTTGAAAATAAGCAGGACTGTATAAAGCAATATCCAGATTCATATTCTATTTCTCTCTATGGAAAACAGCCTCTAATAAAACAACAGGGCAAAAAGTAACCAAATTGTTTAGTGGCTATTGGGTGGGGTTAAAGGAAGGCAGTATAATGACATAATACAAAACTGAAAAAGAATATCCTTATAGTAATTACTTATTTTCAGTATAAAATCAAAAGTCAAAGGCATTTTAGCCTCATTTAAATCACAGGGAAATTATAAATGTGAACACAGGGCCAGTAGGATTCACATTCTCACAGGTTTTTAATTTATCACTTCAGATATCGGAAACTGAATAGAATATTCTGCAATCACAGGTTTACAACTGTGACCTGATCAACGACTCTGTAGCGTCCAACCTGAAATAAAAGTTCCAGTTTAGCACAGCTATTACCCTAAATTTTTTTATCATCTTTTCCCCAAAGCTCCTACTGGAAGTATACAGACCTCCATCATCAGGCGAGAGAACTGACTGTGCTCTCAACCTTTGCTTCTGGTTACATATCTACTACAGTGACTACACATATGTGATAGCTGAAGCTTTTTCATTGTAAACTCACACACTATTCATGTTAATAGGAAATTAAAAAGTGTTCCAATACCATAAGTGTCGAGGCTTGATAATTCAACCTATATTTTTTCCCCTGCCTTTGTTTCCATTAACAATTCATTCCCTTCCACAAAGAGAAAGGTACGATTTGAAAAAGGTTGAATTACAATAGGGTTTAAATCACTAGGTTGATTACAATACCTTTATAACAGAGGTGAGCTTTAAGCAGCCTGTCTTCCCCATGGATCACATCCAAATAATGCTGGAATTCTAAGTCCCAATGTTGATAACATTCATCCATTGAAAGAAGTTTTTTCCTGGAATGAATATCTTCGTTGTGTTTTAGCCTTTTGCTTAGTTAAATGCTTGATAATACTTTTAAAAATTGATCCTTTAGGATTGCTTTGGATCACAAAAAGAACATTAGTTCATTTTTATCTCTTCTTGGCTATGTAGGGCAATTAGCACAAAGTCTTGGCAGAGAGTTCTTCCTTTCAGAGTGATTGTTAAAAAGGTATCATGGGAATATAACCAAGCTTTTACAATACACATATGATGCAAAAAGGCAATTCACCACATACAGCAGCAAAAAAGCATTTATCACCAAAGCTGTCTGGAATATGTTCAGTAGCCATCTGCCAATTAAAGAATAATCTACTGCTCATCTACAGCAGACAACACCTACTTAGCTAGCAAGCATGCGTAGAGCAGAGGCAGCTGAAAGGTGCTTTGGTGGTTTGGAGGGCAGTTATCTCAGCTGGGAATGTGAAAGAGACCCAGAAACTCTGTCCTTTACAGCATGGGACTATATGACTGTGGTGGTGGCAAGCTACAGGGCTCTGTCCTCATGACTGGCTAGAAGAACCTTCCCAGGGAGTCAGACCCTTTGGCCATGGCCCACTCCAAAGTGGGGAGGCTGCCATGCAGGGCTGGGGCTGCACGGTGTGCCTGGTGCTGCTCCCTGGGGATGGAGCTGCTGGTGGTCTCACCAGCCTGAGGCACAACGTGACCAGGTACCAGAGGAGACAAGCAGACTGGATACCATTGGGAAGGAGTTTCTTCTCTGCCCTCAGATGTGAACTTGCAGAATCAGTACAATGCCCTAATAGCCAAGGAAGTGGAACTGGTTCCCTGGGGGCTATTCAGAGTCATCTGAGCCTGGAACACTCATTAACACCAAGGCCAAATGACGGATGTTCCCGTCTGCAGGGCAGGAAGGTATTGATCAGAGCTGCTGTCATGGGATTCTTACCATTTGCTGGCAGCCCAGATCAAGGAAATTGCAGAGAGGCTCCCAGTACCTACACCTCGCTCTCACTCTTCATGGGTGTAAACACAAATGAGCACAAATGGAGGCATGGAACAAAGTCGATGAGGGACTGCAGATTTCTGTGGCCAAAGGTGGAAGGCATGAGAGCCCAAATGCTGTTCTCCTCAACTGTACAGGTGTCTGAGAAGGGTTTGGGTAGGAGCAGATGCGTTCTGCAAGTTAACAGCTAGCTGCAAAACTGTTGCTGTAGTTGGTGCTTTGTCTTTTATAACTATGGTCCCTTCTATGGGATACGAGCTGTTAGCAATGACGGGATTCCAAGAATAGAAGCACAGAGATTTTTCTGGACAAATATCTGATCAAATTTCAGCTCAGAACTCCAGACCTCAAAAGAGTTTGGCCCTTACAGTACTTATCATCATGCCCTGTGATACACAGAATACCCAGTTTCAAATGACTCCTGCACCATCTCACATATCTACATTCTCTGAAAATGCCCATGGATGCAGAGTTAACATCTGCTCCAACAGTATTATTTGTTATTTATACAAAATAGAACAATTTAAGTTGGAGAAACCAAGAAAGCAACAAATGCTGAATAGTGTGATTACTGCCCACACCCAGGACAACAGGGAACAATTCTCAGGACAATAATTTTTTATACAAAATGGAGCAGCTCAAACAGGAACACTTGAAAAATACTGGATATTTTGTACTGCCCCCTCTCTCACTCTGAATATTAGAATATTATTCCCCCCTTATCCCTAGTCCGCTTTCTTTTTTCTCCCTAAATTTTATAGCTGCCCTAAAAGTGTCTGATCTGTGCAAATGTAGCTCATGGGAATTTTGGGCATTTAAAACTATTCCCATCTCAAAAGTTACTTGCAATATTCCTTATATAGACTGATATAACTAAAGAACAACATGCAGAACTCTCTCTTATATTGTAAAATATGGAAATATGAGCAATGAGGTTAACTATGAAAAGATAGAAAGTCTTAGAAAATGACAAATGCTGATCTAGGTAATTGGATGCAAACAGTAAAATGCCTTCTGCAAAGCACAGGTGAAAACAAGCGTAGGTAATTATTATATTTTGGTTCCCATCCCTGTAGCTATAAAATACATGCCATCAGGATCATGAAATTGGAAAACAAACTTATGTTCTAAATCAAAGAAATAGGCCTTGATCTGAACTCCACAATTTAGAAGACATGGTATCACAAACAACGTTAATGTTCTTTGACAATGTTCACAAGCATTAGAAAATTGAAGTCATAATGAAACTGCAGCTAACTCACAATCTCTGGCCCTAGGATGTACATTGTTGATGTGTGTACTTTGGAAGCCCCATCTGTTACGAGCTAGGCTTTATATACTGAATAATTGCTAAATTCCAAGGAGACCAGGTGGCAAGGCAAATTAATTTGGAAAGAAATAGAAAAGTCATGGGGGAGGGAGCCGAAAAATTGTAGGAGAAAGTTAATTCAGCATTTTCTGAATATATTGAATGAGGACAGGGATAGAGAGAAAGAAAATATACAACGAAACATAGAAAGGAAGGGAAAAGGCAAGAAAAGAAAGGACATTTTCACATCAAGACATGTTTATAGACATATTTCTTGGACCCCAAGAAATGAGAATTTAAGGGCATGGAAAACACTGAAGATTTTGCCATGAAATTTTCTCTTCAAGGCTATTCATGCTCTCAATAATTATTCATATATTTGAAACATCACTCCACAATGTCATGTGTAAACCAAAACAAGTTTAATCTTCCTTTTTTGTGAATGGTTGACAACAGCTCTGATGTGGAAAGGAGAAGAGAGGAGGGTAAAGGAAGAAAGACAGAGCTATTTTAGGTTCCCAGTCTGAGTGGCAGATTCCCAGTTTTTCTTGTGAGAAGCGCTCACAGAAAACTAACCAGATAGATACAAACAGCCAAATTGCTACTATAAACACAGGGAGCCCTCTGTGCAAGAAATATCTGGCAAGAATACAGGGAACCATAAAGCTGGATTAGGTTTCTTTAAAGAGCAGCTGGTGTCAAATAGAGTTCTGTTGTCTTAGCCCTCATTTGCTCCTATTACCAGCAGTGGATGAGACAGAGAAGTTAGGTTAAACTGATTTATTAAATTTTGATTATTGTACTAGTCTTTTGGATCTATATAAAATCTAGATCTATTATATATAAAATCTAAATCTAAAAGTAGATTGCCTAAGTACAGAAGTAGATCTGTAAGCTGGCAGCAAAGCCAGTGCAGAGGCCTATGACACCAATAAATTACATGTGCCCTACTCAGATTAGAACAATTATTATCTCACCTTGAATCCAAACATAGTCATTTAAAAACTATGAAATAAACCACAGCACAAAAGAATTTATTAGCACTGTGATAGCATAGAAAAATGCAATATATACTTAGGTCATACTATTTTACAGAGGTCTGCACTCAGTGTGACCACCAAAAGGGCAAAATGGTATGAGGTGACTCTCAAGTAAAAGAAAGTTACCAAGCCAAAAGCAAGATAATCACATAAGCAAAACTGACTCCAGGTAGGTAAGATATCCTGCTGAATGCACAAGGATTATTGACAACATCCAAAAAAAAACCCAGAAAAACCCAACCAAAAATATCCCTAAATAGCAAATAGAACAATAATACATGTGCATTGTTTTAATTAAAAGTTCAGTTTCTCATCAGATGTGAAATGCTGTGTTCTCATATGCAGACCAGACCATAAATAAAGATATCAAACAGCAGATAAATATCTGATTTGTAAGGTGTAACTGGGAGTAGATAAAAATACATGAAAGACCACAATAATTCAAATCAAGAGCCTGTCTAGCTCATTATTCTGTCTCCAACAGTGACTGCAAGTGGACCCTAGGGAAAAAGAAAACCAAAGAAAGCCTAAACACGTAAGTATAATTTTCCTAGATTTTTACTATTTTCAGCTCATATTTCCTGAGTGTCTTCTTCTCCATTTACTAGCTCCCTAAAGATGCCTTTTCCAAGCGCTTGTCAGATCTGCCCTTGAACACAAATATACTCTAAGTATAGGCAACATCCTTTAAAAAGGAGTTTCACAGAATGCGTGCTAATGTTATGAACAACTGCCTAATTTATTTAGGAGGATCCTAAGGCCCTGCTTCCTATTTTAGAACAGACAGTGAATAATCAGACATCCTAAAGTCTTATGTTTTCATGCACAGGAGTCCCAGGCTGCTTGGTTGCTCTGCCCATTTCTCATCAGCCACACTGCCCACTCTGAACTGTTTGCAGTTCTCTTAAATCTCCTTTGAGACTGAGGATCCAGAACTAAATACTGTACTCAGGGGGAGGGAGAATCATGGATTTTATATGACAGCACAAGTGTCTTCTGTGTGTTTCCTTCTTCTGTTTTCCCACTAAGTCTTAAGTATAAATTCTTAACAGGTGCTGTCTTTAACAAAGAGAAAAGAAAGGATTGTCACAGAATAAACAAGCCATGCTACAGTGTAGCAAAAATCAAGTACGCCCCTGTACTTCAGGGATTTTTTTAATATCAACAGTTCATAACTAACCATTGCTTTTTAATGTATTTCTCCAGTGCCCAAATTATCCCATCCAGTTCTTTGGCTCTTTTTTGCATCTTTGGCAAATGCTTCTGGAACTGGTAACCTGCTATAGGATACTAGAATAGATGGACAGCAAGTCAATTAAGATGTGACATCTCAAAAATGGATATGCAAGTGCTGCAGGATGATACATTTATTTATGCCTTTAGCATCTTCAGTTAATTAAAAGGTCTTAAAAAATCTGTACTAACCAAACTTTTCTTCACCTCAAAGTTAATTTCCAACTGCAAAATATTTTATATCACTTTTATTCAAAGTTGATGGAATATGTGAAAAATATCTCAGAAAATATGGAAAATAGCCATCCAAAATAACTGTTGGAGGTTAATTTATATCACATTTCTGGGTAGCTTTCCTATCACAGCCTGAAGACTAGTCAAATTAAATTTTTTAAGGACAGAATAAGAATGAACTTATAGGGCAAAATTTGAGGCACATTTTATCTACCAGAAAAACATGAAAAGCTGATGATCAAAGAAACAACCAATGGAGAGGCATACAAACATAATTGTTTCAACTTATGCTTTCAGCAAAACTTCTGAAAACAGTTACACCATTACTGACCAGATAGTCCACTTCTGACATCAAGAATGTGAGCAATATTTGGGCTACTTAAAATTCCCTACTTTGTTAGCTAGCATTAGTATTGCCAGACTTAGATTTTGGAGTTAATGTCAAGAATTGCAATGCTTCAAAATTCCATACTTATCTGCATTCTGCTTGACTTTTCGAGGCAACACCAACTGAATGGAACCAACTTGAAGCTGAAGTTCAGTATATATTTTTCATAACTTTACAGGAAGACTTACTCTTATGCAGCAATAAGAAAAAAGGGCTTCTAAAGTGATAAAAATTCTAACTGACCATGTAGCAAAGCACAGTGTTTATAAATTTTCTGATATAGATCCATCTAACTTTTGCCTATTCTTATAAATCGCAGTCTGTATTCAACTCAAGGATTCTGCTAAGGGCCCAACTCAGCTTTTACTTTAAAAATCTGAAAATATTATTTTTCATAACAATCAAAACTATGTTACACACAGAACAAAAATTTCTGAGATGGGAAATGTACACCGAAGAAAATAAACAATATGGTATGTTAATTTAAGAATTTTCCTTACCAAGAATTTTAAAGGAAAAAAAAATCTCAGACAAAACTGAAGTGAGTGCCTTTTCAAAATAAGAAACCCAAAAAATATGTCCTCTGAGTTTCAGGTACTTCCAGTTTTGGAAAGCAATCCAGAGTTTTATTTAGCTATACATTATATGTGTGTATACAGGTAGTTAGGCATGTATATGACACACACAGACACATATTTCAAAAACAGATCGAACACCAATTCAGGCTCTTGCTGACAAATGACTGCTATATTAATTTTTGTTATATGTCACATTCCTTTTGCCCATAAGTACTGAATATTTTTTATTAAAGGAGGTGACTGTCTGTTAAAGCATTTTCTGTAGCAGTATTCCTGAAACAGTACTATGTTTTCATGTTTTTTCATAGGGGAATTTTTCCATATTTGCAATGTTTCAATTGACACATTCATTCAATGGAAAAAACCCAAAAAATATTAATTAATGTGAACATGTCTACAAGGTCTTTGCTGACTCAGGACCAAAGCATTCACAACAAGCATTCTTATCCTTTTGACTTCAAAAAGCATAACATTTCCGAGGAACCTAACAAGAAGATATTTCTAATAAAAATGGTAATAAAAGTGTAGCAAAGAAAGGAATAAGAAGGAGGAAATGGTATTTATATTTGAAACAAAATCAATGTCTCTTGGTCCCATATTATGTCACACACTCAAAAGCACCAAGAATTCAGACACAAAAATGTGTATACCAAGGTGATCAAAGAGCATTCCAGGTTTTAGGATGCCTTTTGGTTTTGGATACCCTGTAAAGCACTGAGCAGATTTGTTGTGATCTTCATAACCTGTTAATCTGGATGCCAACACCACCTGCCATTCTTACTGTCCTTCTGCCTTTCATACTGCTATTCTGACAGAATGACAGATTGTTCAGTGTGTCATTCAGTGTCCTGACATTCATACCACTCTGAACATGTCACTGTATATTACCTATGACAAAAGCATCTCCAATGGCTGTCCAGGAAATCTAGCCCCCAGCTCTAAAATGGCAGCTCCCTGTTAGCCCAGGTATTAGAGCATGGATGCATAAAGCTAACAGAAAACCACACATTAGTTTCATACTGATACACAGCCTAACTATCTAACTGGATTACAGGTTATACCCTGAAGCAAGATCGCTGGTGGCCAGAGTTTTGAAATCGATGTGCCTAGATTTTTGTCTTCTAAGAACACATTTCAAAAGGTCAGGGGGATTTAAAAGTCAACAGAGCAAAGCTGTATTATAATAGAAACTGCATATTTAGTATTTCAAATAGAAAAATCTCAGAGCAATTAGGTAAAAAAGGGTGACATCAAGGACATGAATGCCTCTCCTTCAGCATCCTCTTTCCTTGCAGGAAGATACCTGATAATAAATAGTGCAGTGACACTCTGAGTCACCACTAACAATGTTTCTTCTGCCTCATAAGGGCAGGTTCTCTATTCTCTGCCCCTCTTCACAGTCATACAGGGTAAGCCTGATCTGCAAGATCTCGTGTCGTTACTCCTGCTCTCACTTTCTGCCTGCCTTTTCTAACTCATATGCCTGGAACCTTTCTCTTAGGCTGTGTCCATTTCAGAAGCAAAGGAGGCCCCCACATGATTCAGCTGATCCAGGGAGGAGATGTGCAAGCTCAAAAAACCAAAGACAGATACCCTTTGTCACAAAATCTAATTTCAGCTGTACTGCTTTCCTAAAGAAATGCATGGCTTCAAAGGACTGACATTGTTTAAGTGCAATCTCTCCTTTATAAGTCACAGCTGGCTTCAGATGAAGGCTGAGTAGTGATAATCAGGTCTGGGTCTGCACAAACACTGTAAAGAGAACAAGACCAGATCTCCTGCTATCACCATGGCTGGGCAGCTCAGAGAAGAGCTTAATTACAGAGACAAGCAAAGACACACACATCTTTTACGATTCATTTGATTTTACCTACTGTGCAGTTTTCTCCTACTATGCCTGGCTCCCAGGAACCTTACTTTAAAATATATGCTTGAAAACACTAACCTCCAGGACCAGCAGAGAGAGGCAAGGTAATAGAAGAGGAGGAGAGATGACCTGAGAGAAAAATGTCAGTTTGGCAATTTAAGTACCAGTATTTTTCCATACCAATTAAGTATGGAAAGCTTATTACCAACTGGAATTATCTCTGTATGAAGTGTAAGCTGGCATGTTCATTGATAATAATGAGGAAATTCAGACCATTACATGGAGTATTTAGAAACATTTATGCATAAATTTTTATGACTGACTGTAGTGCTGATGAAAAAAGATTGAGCAGTTTTCCTGATCTTAACGTATCAGGGAAAAAAAAAAAAAAAAAAAAAAAACAAAAAAAAAAACACCAAAGTGTATATTTACAGCTCTCTCTTTGTCACAATATTATTTATGTTCAAGCATTGCTGGTAAAATATTTCACACTTATGATTTCAGACCTGTATCTACCATCACAATAAATTATTTTAAATCTTCCTCATGGCTGGAACAACTTGAGAATGATTCTTTCCTCCACCTGGGATATGAGAGCTGCTATTACAGAGCAAGGTGAGAATTACAAAAGCACAGTATCTTGTCACCGTGGTTTGTAATCCTTTTGCAAAATCCAGTACAGGAAAGAGGTCAGAGCAGAGCTGAAAATGAAAGAGGGACATTGTACTGCATAGGCTTTTAGAAAAGCCCCAAATTCAAAAGGAGAAAGGCAGTAAGAATCCTTTTATTTCCCCCCTCCTCCCAACCAGAATGAGCTTTCTACATCACACCTACAAGTTCAATGAAGAAATGGGATCAGGAATTTGTTTTTACATCTCAGCTTCCTGTGTGTAGCTGCAATGAACAAAGCTAAGGAATGCTGAAAACCTACGCAGTCTACAGTCAGCTTATTTCAGAAGGCCACGAAATAGGATTGACTAGAAATTTAGCTTCTAAAAAGTCCACAAAACTCTTCATTTTAAGACTCCACATATAAATCATCTTGGTGCAACAAGAACAATGAAAAAACTAATAACAATTAAACAGTCTAAAGATAAATAATTCATGTGTTTTGACTTGAACAATTCTCATTAATGGATCTACTTTTATTGCTCTGTTAACATCACACCTTATTGGGTTCTCAACTTTCTTTTGTAAGCTTGCATAGTTACAGTTTGTGATAAGATGATGATCCTGTAACAGTGGTTTGGGAAAATTTGGCTTCTATATCACTACAAATTGCCAATCAAGTCAAAAGCTCTTGTTCTCTACAACTCATAAATATAGATGGCACTCCAGGATATAATAGAAAATGTGCTCTCCACATCGTCATTGGATTAGTTCAACTTCACATTCTTATGTTTTTGCAAAGCAGAAATATTAACCTGAACACACAAATTACTACTCAAAGCAATACTTAGCAACCTGTTTTACTTAGAGGAAATTTATAATACATTAAGGTGTATCCTAATTGTTCAACATATTCTAAGACACAAATGAAATGAAATACAAATATAAATTACATAATATTGAAAAATATGTTGAAATTATCAGATAAAACAAGAGAACTACAAAAACAAGATACATAAATGGGAGCTGAAGTGTGCAGTGATTCCATTTTTCTTAATACAAGTGTATTAAGTGTCTAAAGTACTTTAGCAATCGAAAAGAGCAAGAAGAATACTGTGAGAAAAATCAGAATATTTCTGATGACAACAAAAAATAAAGTTCACTTTTTTCCCTTGTGAATTCTAGGTTTTTTATTTAGTAAGAAACTTGAACTACTTGAAATTTGTCTTATTTTCCTCTATTGTGTTCCAGAAACACTGCTTATAAAATTGCTGGTAAAAAAATTTACTGGTGTCACAATTTGGTATGACACAATCTTTGGTCACTCCAAAATATTAGGGCATGTTGGAAAACAATATATGAGAAGAAATTATGGAAAGCCATGCTTTCTCTCCTTACTTTGCCATGGTTTTATCAATGTAAGTCCTGTGCTATTCTCACTGCAGGTCCCTCCAAGTTTGATATTCAGCTTATCAAACATCAGGAATAAGGACCTGGATCATTCCAAACTGATAAAACAGAACTGACTTGTTAGCCAGTAGCACATTGTGATTGTAACACTGTAATTCATCAAGAATCCATTTTCTTAATCACTGATTGCAATCAGTTTTTTTTAATCTACTGATGACCTGTATATTTTAGAGCAACTCTGAAGTTCCCCTACAGTCTTCTCAATTACCCCTGTGCTTTGCATATAGTATCTCTCATAATCAAAATGCCAGACTTTCCAATTAGTCAAAATTTAACATATATATTTGGCACAAATGAAGACAGAAAGACCCTCTCAAATAGTTTAACAATTGTAATTTACTTCTTTCTTATATTCAGCCTGCATTCTAGATGCAGTAATTTGTAGCTAGCAAGACTTTTTTTTTTTACTGACAGCTCAGTGTATTCCAGATTTTAATTATGCTGTAGTAAGTCTTTATGAACAACAGGATTTAGAGCACCAGATGCAATTTCTGAATTTTCTGATAATAGCATGCAAATCAATCTAAAACAGAGCCAGCAATTTGTTCTTGCATTTCCTACATCACTTAACATTGGACTACTTACTGCTTGAAGAGATGGAAGGAAGAACACTGTGTTCCATATCACTACATATCATCAATGAGTTAGGTGAAAACACCGTAAACCACACCATGAGATGATAGTTCTCAAAACTCCTATCATACTGTTCATAACTTATCCTTGGATAGACTCCCCAAAACCTGTTTACCTGAATTGAAAACAGAAGGAAAACCCACTGGATATCTCTACCTTAATTTCAGGTTTTCATTACTTTCACATATAATATGAAGCTAACCTTTATCAGCGCCTGGCTTAGAGTGTTAAACTGCTAGAGGCTTGTTCTCACCTTAAGTAAGGAAAAAAGACATGTCTAGCCACAGAAAATGTTGTAGGCTATGCAGCATGTTTCTAGAATAAAGATCAGTGTGCTGCAAAAATTAGTTCCTTACAATTAATGGAAAGAAATTGGTGTTCACAGGACAAGATTAACATGACCAAATATAAAGAGCTACAGCTGGTCAGATACATACAATCTCTATATCTAGAGAAGACAAGGAATTCTTGCAATATAGTGTTATTGATTTAAATTTCAGTCTCACAAATCTGCCCTGAGAATGGATGTTCTGCAATTCTACTTAATTATCTTCTGGCTAATTTTGCCTTGTTTCTGCTGTTAAACCTGAACATTTTTAATTATCAGCAATGGCTCCTGTGAAGTATTTGTTTTCTTTTACTTGTTAAGACTCCAAAATACATGTAATCAATTAACATTTAAAATTTCTCCTGAGTAACACAAATCAAACCAATTCACAACATTTAGCTATACTTCCCAGTTCAAAAATCATCTTTAGTTTGAGAAAATACCCATAGTTCCTCAACACTTTTGCATTGCACAATGAGCTTTAAAGAGAAATGCTTGTGATAGCAGGAATGTGAAAAGCAGAGTAAAGGTAACCAACTATATGAATCTTTGGTTTAGGGACCAGAAGCATGAAAGTATTTTAATTCAATAATTTTGCCACTGGGACTTTTCTTCTAGATTCTAAATTTCCAACCTTTATCAAGAGGAAGACTAACTTACTTATTGCCATCAGTATTTGAAAGTTATGTTTAAAAAACAGAAGATAGACATTTCTGTGTTTTTCATTTCATTTGCTAAATCCTAAATCACTAATGTTTTATATTAACACATGAATATCCATTACAGCTGAAACTAAAGAACTCCGTAGCCCAATATCTTATCTCTGAAAATTGCCAGAAGGGGACACTTAAGGAAAATATATAGTAACACTTACTGCTTTTTATTCCTTTGGCAAATTGAGCAATATATTATGTATCTCAGCTAATATTTGGTAATCTCCTTCCTGAGTTCCTTCAGAAATACTGTGCAAATACCATTTAGTTTCAGATATTGTTGTAATCTGGTTTTGGCAACTGTTTTTATTAATTTTATTAATTTGCTTAGAAATGTTTTGTTCTGACACCTTTATTTGACAGTTTCTCCAACTTTTCCATATAAAAGAAATACTCTGTTCTGGGAAAGCCCCAGTAACACATTGTGGTGAATGGACTTGAATCTTCTGCGTGTGCTTCCTCAGTAACATCCCTGTTAGCCATGAACCTGCATAGTCTCCACCTTGCTTCTGTGTCTGTTGTGCTCAGAGCCTTATAGCTTTAACATGTCTGGCAAATCATATTGAAAAACATTCTTGGATGGTTTATTGTGACTTTAAGTTGCCACAGTTTGCATTCTTTCCTATTTTATTCCCTTTGTCACACAAATGCTGCTATGTATACATAAACAATATAAGAGAAATATAGTCTTAGTACAATGCCAGTACTCCTGCAGAAGAAATAGCATGTTTTGATTTTTTGTTTAACATGTTTTTAATCCAAGAATAGCACATTCCTTTTGGGTTTGAAACAAACTGCATTTTCAATTTCCTCTTTAATTTCCATGTTTCTTTAGTAGGGACAGAATCCCTACTCTAAGCCACAAATTTTACTCTTTTCTACTGTGGTTGTGGATGATTGCTTTGGGAAAATATATGTAATGGGAAGTGCATCCCATTTCATGCTATCCACTGGTTTGAAAGGAAATACCATTCTGTGAAAAGAAGTGATTTTAAAGATAGATAATCAAGCAGTAAATGGAAGCCAGATAGTAGACCAGGGATACAAAAAGATATGGAAAAATACTGTGCAAAGAAGTGAATACTCAAAGAATTAATTTATTCTGTCTCATTTTCCCTAATAAAAGCAGGGTTTGTTTTCATTTGTGTCAGGACCAAGCACACGTTATCAATTACAACACAATAAAATTTCAGTTGTGAATATCTCATGGCACACCTGGCAGGTTTTCATCACCCATGATCTTGTGCAGGAATCTTCACCTGAGGAGTTCATTCTTCCACCTGGCGGATATATGCATATACTCTGACTTAATCTAACAATAAAATCTTTCTTCTTTGTTTAATTCTGTAAATGCTGAACTAATTTCAGTTCAAGAATGCTGTTCTTGCTTTGCTTAAGTTCTGTTTTATGCTTTTTGAAGCTCATTTCCCTACTGTAACCGGAAAGGGTAACCAACCCTTTAAACACCCACTAAGCCTCTGTCTTGCTCATCCTTAGGAACAGTAGTATAGAACTCCTCATTAGGGCAGGAAGCATTCAATGCATCATGCTGAACTTTCATTTGTAGTGATCTTTTCTAAAAAAAAGATCAGTTATTATTTCCCTGTAGTTCATCTTTGCATCGCAACAGGACGACTACTGCCACTGTAAAGATAACTTCAAAAATTATGTCCTCACTTTGATAGATCCTCCCATTTCCCACTGCTCTCTTAAAAGATATATTTGGCTGGTGATTAGCAGACTTGCTTAAAGAGCAAAAAACCCAAGTACAGCTCACAGTTCATCTGTATATTTACTGTGTCACCCAATCTGTTCTTCTGTCTATAAAAATCATAATAGTACCTACTCCTGTAAAGAACTTTAAAGCTTCAGATAAAAAATGCTATAAAAGCTAAATGCTATTATTAAAGCTTCCTCAATAAGCTGAGTATCAGCCAGAGGAACAGAAGGCTAGACACAATCCTTTGCCATCAGAAAGGCTACACTAAAATGGAGGTTACTGTAAATGACAAAACATCTCAATTCTCACACAAACTTTTAACAAATTCCATCACCACTTTGACACACATGCCATAGTATTTTTATAAATAGACACTGTCAGAATCTGTCAGTCTTCAGAGAGATTTTCTATTTTGGAAAAAAACCTCTATTCAATACATTTCTAGGGTTTGCAGAAGTCTTTCTGGACACCAGCACCTCAGTTTTAGAGTAGAATATCCTTGTGAAGAATCCCACAGGCTATAAATTAAAAGCTGAGTTGTTGATATGGAAAGCTACAGCGTTGGTAATCTTATGCAGGCTTTGCATTACCTAAACTGTGACCAGCTGAATCTCCCTGATCAGCCTGAAAAGAAGCTGAACCTTTCTCCAGCATATACTTTACTACAGTCTGGGAGATCTCTGGGCTGGTATCTGAGGGCTTGCCTAATAAATGCTCACAACACTATGACAACTTTCTCTTTGCAAAACTTAAAGGAGAATGGGCAGCTCTTTCACATAACAGAATACACTCAAAAAATCATTGACCTGAATTCAAGAAAAGCAAAAAGAAGTGACTGTTTACATGGTGTGTGTTTATGCTGTAGCACTACTTGCCATACAACATTCTGAATGGAAAAAGTTTCCATAAATGAAAGCGGAATTTGGATGGTTGAACATAAAACAATGTGATGAGGCTTACTAAACATACAGAAATCACCACTGGAACATAAATGCCCTGTACTGAAAACTGCTGAAGACTGACACAATGTTTAAGGGATATACCACAATATGTCTCTTGCATTTCCCATCCATTAAAAATTGCTCTTGAAGACAGGAAACTAAACTACACATAACTTTGGTTTTGGCTACAGCACTGCTCATGAGTTTTGTGCTGAATCTACTGGGAAGAGTCTGGATTTTATAATAATTATTGTTCAAGTCGTTTCCCTCATTCTGGGCAGAACATCCTGCTACGCACAGGTACAATACTTAAAATTTCTTTTTGTTAAACTTCGTGTAATTCTTGTCGACCCAGCTTTTCAACTTTCTGACTTCTGTTGACAAGGCGTTTCTTCATTCTGTAGTATCAACCTCTCCTTCCGGTATGGCATGATCTGCAAACTTGATGAGTATATACATTCAGTCCCATCATGAAGATTTTTTGTGAAGATTTTGGATAATATCAGAGCCAGTATCAACCTATGAGAGACTTAATCTGTGGCAAGTAACTCACTCTTTAAACAAAGGAAAGGCTCCAAAGTCTCCTCTAAAGCCTGCTCCTGCAGTGACTGTTGAAGCTTTTTGGCCCCAGATATAAAGATATTTCATGGGAAATGAAAAGCACTTTGAAATAATCCTAAACCTTGCTGTGTGTCTACACTGGCAGGAGAGACAGAAAGAACGGGGATAAATAAGAAAGGGCATAATTAACAAGGGAAAGAGTGACAAGGACAGCTGTGGAGTTAGTATTTACCATTGTGGTGTTGGTGTGTTGTCCTTGAGGGTGTGACCACTGTTCTTAGTGCTATGTCAGGAATAAGAGTGGTAGCTGGAGAGAAAGAGGTCCTTGGCTTTTTAATGTCAGCCAGTCCTCGAGTTGCAGCATTCCTTTATGGGAAATACTTGCTGTCCAGGTGCAATTTTCTGAGACCTCATAATACGTGAGAGTCAGCAGACAGAACAAATATCTGAGCATTCTAGTTCATTTGAAAAGATCAGTATCTGTTATGGTGAGTGAGTGACTGGCTAGACAAGGCACACACAGGCTGGAGAAGTATTGAAATTGGTGTATTTTGAGGACAACTTGCACACCATTTCCAGCCCTCGTCATACTGAAGAAAACCAGACCACAAAGGGTGAAGAATCTTTCTAAATAATTTAAAGCCACATATATATATATATATATATATAAGTAAGAANTATATATATCAATCAATTGACAGTCTGACCTAGGAGAGTTACAGTTCAAGAACATTCATCAAAAATACTGGAGAACTATTTGAGTGCAGTTTATCTAAAATCAAGGCAAAAAGAAGAAGTGAAAAAAACAAGATCTTTGTGGCCTTTTTATTGCCTATTTTTTCTGAGTAAGGCTTACTTTGTACCTCAGACACAGTTTTGATTAAAATTAGTATTCTCAAATTGCCAATAGTTTAATTTAATTTAATATTTTATGAGACAATACTTGACCTATGAAGGTCTTACTGTGTTTAAATTTTGTAGAAATATGTAGCAAATGATGATCACTGCCGGCAAAATCTTTTCACATAGAACAGGAATGGAAAATATGCCTGAAAACTGGTACAGATTAGATTCTGATGACTGAGGAAGGGTAGTAGAGTGTTTAAAGCTGTGGGGTAGAGTTAGGATGGGCTAATTTTAATCCCTAATTTACTAGGAATTAAACAGCTGTACAATTACCAGGAACCCAATCTCAGTCAAGTGCCTTTCTGCAACAGAGAGATGTTTCAAGTGTTGACAGCCTCCAAAAACATCCATCAGTGTCTGCAAGCTGAAGCTGATATGTGTGTCAATATGACCTTTCTTCACATGATACTTATATGAAATTTCTAAAATATATGTTAGAATTTGTGTATTCTGTTTTACTACCAGTGAAACAAGGGAGACTCTATATGGGTCAAAAATATTTAAATGACTCCCTGTGGAAAGGCACCTGTCCCTAGAAGACCAAAGGTAAAAAACAGTAAAGAATAAGTGGTAGTCCTTATGTCTTCCTGGGCTAATGGAGAGCTGTATCTACTGATGCCTTGGGAAGGCTGACCTGAAACAGAGACTGGATAGATCTAGAGAATAAAGTAGGTATTTGTTGAAAGGCCTTTAGGATACACCTTGGGCAGGACAGGAGCCTGACCAGGGCTACACCCAAGGTAGACTTAGAATGGTCACAAAATGCCCAACCAGTCACGAGGTCTTACACTTTTATAAGTTTGGTCCATTTGCATATTGGGGTTCATTTGTCCAATTACAGCTCCAGGTTGTAAGGTCTCACCCTTGTTTTCTCCCTTCAGTCCACTGTTGTTTATGCTTTTGGGCCGGAAAGTTGCCCTTGGTCTTCAGCCGGAAAAGGATTTGTTTTGTTTACCTACTCTTTGAAGAGAGCTTACTAACACTTAATATGAGGCTCAGAACTACACCCCTAGGCAGCACAGAATCTGAAAAACATGAAAGTTAAAACTTAAGGCATCACTACAAACACCGGACTCTAATCCAAACACTCATAAAGAGTTTCAAAATAGACTGTGACTTTATGTCTATCATGTTGCACAGATACACAAATTAGAGGAACAGACGTCTTGGTGTGGTTTACATTAATATTTTCCTGGCTATGTCTAAATTATCAAGAATTAGGCTTTCATTTAAAATCTTCTTTTCCCCTGCTAGTGAACAGACTTTATGGAGCTAAATAGGGAATCACACTCATAAAAAGAAAAGATGACTGGAGTCCAGAATGACAGCAACTAGAATTAATAACCTATCTACAATTCACCTTGTTTTTTGTGGGCAGTACATAAAGGGTGAGACAAATTTAACAGTCCACATATCATGAGCTGATCACTTTTGACTGATCAGATAGGCATTTTTAGTTCAGGGCAATGAACTAAATGAATGAAAGGTAATGTAGGGAAAATCAGTGACAGATCTTGATGTTGAACATGTTAGGTCAAATTTGCAATGAGCTTTCATGACTCAGATGACATGTGGGAATCTACTGTATTTTGATTGTTTCATCACATCATTGAAACATTTTTCATCAATATTTGAAAGGAAGAACTGCTAGTTCTACAGATAATTCCATACTAAGATGAAAGAAAGCAAAGGTGACAATAGTTTTTCTTAAATAAGTCTTTGTATTCTTCTGATCCAGAATCCATGAAAGGTTTGCCTTTATCATCTTTTAAAGATGCCTGACAAATTGTAGCCAGAGTTTATAGCTCAGAGCTCTGAATAAAAGTTATTGAGGGAGTAATAATACATTATAATGGAAAATGGGCATAGAAATTACTTTGGAGGGGGACTCTACATATTTTTAATATATTAAAAGTCTACCTCAGTAGCAGCACTGAAATTCTGTGGTGTTTGTCAGACTTGGTTTTGACATGTTTCTCAGTGTTTTTTTTAGAGCACTTTCTTTCTTACCTGCATATTTCACAAGAGAGATTATTTTAGACACAGGTAATAAGCTTTAGAATCTCCATACTAGCCTTGTCAGGTAATGTAATGAGACTTAGGTTTATGCAACTTCTGACCCAATTATGCTTTAGTCTTTTTACACCAAACTCAAGTATCCATTGATGCATTGCAAGACGTTGATCGTCCAGCTGATTGTGCTTAAATTGTCTATGGTATTTATCCAGAAACCATTTTCAATTATAGCATCGAGTCAAATATTCTGCAAGGATTTTGATCTATATTATGAAAGAAATTGAAAAAAAAAAAATGTTGACACTTTGCATTATTACTTATACATTAGGATAAAAAAAAATTACATTAAAGTGGAAGGAATTTACCAGTCAAATAAAAATAATTTTGAGACCCTCACCAGAGGTATATAGATACTGATATCCTATAAAATAGATCATCTTGAAGCAGTACTTTAAGACATGCAGGTTACCACATCTTATGTCTCTACTCATTATACTTTTGTATCCTGCCCAGGAGGAAAATTCTATACATATATCACTCCTTCATAGATCTTTTCAAATTGCACTGAAAAACCTTCAGGAAAATTATGCAAAAAGGTATGATTGAGTTGCTACTACATTCAGTTATTATATTCAAAAATGACCTTTAACAACCACCATCATTTTTAAATTGTACCTGGATTTGTTCATTAGTTCTAACATGACCATGATATTCTGACTGGTTGCTAAACCATGGTCATGTAAATTCCAGAACTCTTGATAAAAATATTTAGGTATTATAGAGAAAAGAGTAAGTCTTCATTTATGTACTCCTCTAGAAAAGTTTAGTGGTGTTTGTAATATCAAAAGTAGTTGATGAGCACAAGTTGGACATCTTTGTTTAATAAACAAGGGGAAGAAATCAGTCAAAATGAGAACAATTGAAACAGTTCTGCAGTGTTTAATGGCAGAAGTGGCTTTCCATTCTTATTAAATGCAAACATAATTAAATCCTGTGAGGTGGATTAGATAAACTGAATTTAGATAATATCTAAAAATTAATCATTAGCAGGTAAGTACTCACTGTCTACTTTTCATTCGTCATGGAAACTTTTCCTTTTTTAATCTCTCATTCACCTGAGATACACCGGTATCCTACAAAAGGGCTAGTGTAACTTCTTATTCCTTTTGACATTGACAAAGGGATTATGGAAAGAGAGAAGATCAATGTATGCCAATATTTTTTTCATTTTTCTTTTATTGGAGCCAAAGGGTAGGTTAGGGCAAAATATTCAATTGACTCAAATGGAAGTGTAAGAGAGGGGAGGCAGACTAGAAAAATCAAATATGAACATAAAGAATTGTATTCCTTAGCAGAAGGTTAGCAGAAGTGTGATTCCATCCTATTATCTGTAAAGTATTTGGTTCTGCTGAAATCCTTACCATAACTTAGAGCAGATGTTAAATTTGAGAAAGCTACCCTGCAGAAGCTATGTTATTTCAGAGAAGAGGAAGTTCCCTGCCATTCTCCCAGTACCACATGAACATAGGCCAGTTAGAAAATAATATTCTAACTTTATAAGCATCAACGTAACTATACATATTATTCTGAAGCACATTAAGCTGAAGAGTATGATGCACACAGAGCTCACTGAAGTTGAGGAAACTGTATTTCACTGGCTTTGTCAAATGCAGGCTCATCTTGTTGCAATGTTTCAGTACCAAGTGCATGAACAAAAGAATCAGAGCTGTCTGTTCTTCCTCACAATTTATACTCTTGATGCCCTGCAATCAGGTCTAATGGCCATTTTACAAATTGCAAGATGCATCTGTAGTAGGAACTTCATTTTGTATTTTTTGCTAAGACCTTGCACTGGATAGCTTATTGAATTGCACTTCAGACAGCTACTCTGACCAATAAAATGGTTTAAAACTTCAATAAAAACTATTGTTGAGAAATGGTCAGTGCTACACTCAAGGACAATTGGCTGTTTATCTTTCAGGTGCTTGTGTATTTCCATGAAGCAACGAATTGTTGGCTCAAAGACCCTTTGCAGAGAAAAAGGCAAACTTGCCATACAAAAGAAAGGGATAAAAAAAGTGGGAACAAATTTTGAATGTATATTGCTAGTATGAGAGGTGCAATTACACATAGATGACAACAAAATAGTCATATCTTGAAGGAGGAATGAGGACAGGTAGAGCTGTCCATTCCAATATGTTGAGCCACATCCAATTTACAAAAGGTGAAACCAGAATGGCCAGGGCCACATGGCCACATCACAGAAAGCCTGAAATTTGGCAGTGAATTCCTAACTTCTGAGGATAAAATGCCATAAAGTGAGCATTGTAAGAACATTCTTACACATAAGAGCATATTTGCCCCACACCACCATCCTTCCCTTCCTCCCAGAAAATACTCAGTAGAGAGTTTAAATTAGAGGATCATATCACCAGAAGGCTTATTTGAAGCATAATGGGGAAATGACCGTGGCAGTTTGAACTTTCAGGCATTGAACTCAAGACGTAAAACAGCTGGATGGCAGCATGCATACTCACCACCTGGGCTGAACCACAGGAACAGACCCTAGAGCATAAAAGTAGACTGTGTGGAGCATGTTATGTTAGCAACATGTTATACCTAACATCTGACCTCCTGTGAAAGAAAGATGGGTCATGCAGGGAGAGGCCTTGTCAAGTGGGAAAAAAGCAATGCAAAACTCTAAAGCCTAAGGCTGGATAATGTCTGCCACTCAGACACAGACTGATATTCCAAGAAGTCATCTTGCAAGAAATCCTTTTTAGGGGGAAATTTTATTAAAGTTCACGTACTTATCTAAAAAAACGTCTTTTTTTTTTTTTCAGCTAAAAAATGAGAAAGGCTAAAGGATTTTTTATGGATGAAATATTATACTTTCTTATTCAGACAAGTGACAACTTTCTTTCTCTTCATATTCAAAAATCAGTGGTGACTTGAAATTTAAGGGACCTAGCAAAACTTTCAAAGGGTAAGTTGTTGCTTCAATAGAGTATTTATTGTACTATCCATTTGGTATTCAATCAAGCTGTTTGAATATAATATGTCAGTGCAAATATTATAAAGCTGGAATTATCTGCCAGAATAACAGACTTGCAATATAACTGCCATTAACCAACAGGTTTAAAGCCAATGTCTGCAACCAAGCTTGGTCTTAAGTTCCACTTAAAGCAATAGTATTCCAACACACATCTTCAGAGATATAAATAAGTGCTTTGTTGTAAACAGAGCTGAGGCTACTCAGCGCCTTGTTTGACTAGACTTTAATTGTAATTGTAGTAGATATAAAGGATTTGATGTTCCTGGTTGAAAAGATTAAAATGATCCATAATGTGCTTTTAAAGTATAGACAGTGAACATCTGGAAGAGTTAAGATGGAATCAGGTAGCTGACTATTATGAATCTTCTGATTTATGATCATCATATCTGCCAGAAAGTCTGGCACTCTAGGTACTCTATATAGGTAAAATGAAAAAATGCTAATCCCCATGCTATGTGAATACAATTTGTGCATAATTTTTCACTTTTATTACTCTTTAGGTTAACTTCCAGATTTAAGGAGTTCTCCATTTACTTTGATAAACTCAAAAAACTGTCAGAATAAATAAACATATCACATTCAGCAATATTTTGTCCCTAATACATTATTTGAACTATATTTATTGTTCTAATGCATCTTTCACAGGGCCTTAAATTTTATCATACTCTCTGCGTAGCAGTAAAGCCATTTCCATTGCAAACTTGTAACAGTAATGGATGGTAGCCTTCCGGGGATAGACTTCTGAGAAATTTATTTCACCTCATGTTGCTCAGCCACCCACTGAATGAATTTGTTTCTATGACAGATAAGGATTGCAGAGATGGCTTTTAAAATTATCATGGTACACCACAAAACAGCAGTAGAGAGAAAAAAAAGGAAAATGCAGGGCCTTACCATTTTTCAAATTTTCTTTAATCCTCCCAGTTCATGATGTAGAAGTGTGAAATGTGTAATTTTTCATTAGCAGTCATTAAGAAACCTGAGAAATACAGTCTAGATAACCTTTTAGCTCTCCAAAGTCTGAGTGGGTTTCTATTTATTATTTTTAAGATGCAAGTTGAGCCTGTTCTTCTAGCTGATATACACTGAAATCAATAAACCTGGATTTCTCCAAAATATATTTCAACATCAATGTTGTTAATAGAGAGTTACAACTCAAAGTCTGATTTGAGTGCAAAAACCTCTACTGCAAAGATTTACAAAATAGGTTTATTTTGACACAATATGACCATCTATTGACTTGAATGATCTACTCAGAATGCATGAGATGAAGTATAGATGTACTCTTGGCTTCATGTTTACACTATATAAAGGTTGTATCATTAATACAAATAGAAAAGACCACAAAGATGAAAACATCTCTATGCCTGCAGAGGCTGTCAATTGGTTAGCCTACATTAAGAGATTTTTACACAGATATGGCTTTCCTAACACCGTATGTGGGCCTTTTCTGTCTTTCTGAGCTGGTGGTTGTACTTCAAAAGACCATTTTGGCAGCCACATCTTAATGGCTTTCTGATGCTGTGTTGAATCATTGATCCTGCAAAGTGTGCAAGCTCTGTGACAATAAAAAAAGGCATCATGTCGTTTCTTTCACACTTTCTCTTTTAAAAAGCAAAGAAAAAATCTTTAAGAAAATATTTTCAGTATTTTTCATTGAAGTACTTTTGAAAAGAAACCTTGAAAATAGCCTCAGAAAGCACTGGAGAGGTGAAAATCATTCCCTAAATTTCAAATTACTGTTGACATTTAATATATTTTTAACATCTACATTCCAAAATGCGTGTGCATTAATTTAAACTGGAGTTTATACTTATTATAGGAATCATCAGCTTCAGAGGAAATAGAGTGTGAGGCGATGTAATGAAGCAGTTTGTTATTAATACTTAGTACCAAGAGAAAGAAAGACTTGATCCTGTCTAAATTTAAGTAATGAATGAATCACACCAGCCCTGTCTTTGCTCACCTAGTGAATGGGTCAGCAGGAGGGCTTAGGTCCCCACAGGCAATTTGAACACTGGCTCCAAATGAGCATCAGTAAAAATTTTCCTGGTGCTGTTGATTCCTGCCAGAAAACCAAAGACCCAAGAACAGAAGTGTCATGTAGATAAGGTTTAATACCATCTAGCTTGTCCTATTTCTAGCCCAAGAGAATTTTGCCACAGACTACAGTGAGAGTATGTATGTGCATGTGTGTGTCAGAGAAAAATACAATCTTCATTCTTCAGCTCTTCACGTGCTGCAGGCCTGCTCTGGTATTGCTCTGATTAGCCTTAGCTGCTCTAAAGCATTTCTAGTAGCACAGAAAATCCTTGGCTTAAATAAAAAGCTGGACTCCATTCTAGTCTTTGTATATGTGCATGCCACTTCAGTGATACCAGTGAAACAGGATTTGCTTATCTGTATATAGGCAAGCAGGGCCCAAAATCTCTCATGATTGTTCTTCCCATACATCGCACTTTGTAGCACAATTTCACACTATCTGTTTTCAGTTCCAAAATAACAAGATTATGTTAAACATTATTTTTTGTATGATTGTATGGTGCCCACTTTAGCTAATTAACTCCTTGCAAATTTGAAAGTATAGGGGAATTAAACTAACAGATCTTGAGGAATGAATGACTTTCAAGTGGGAAATGGTGGAAGAAGGAGAACCTGTCAAAAATCACATCCAGGGCTCTGCTCTGACAAAAACAAGGGCTGAAAATTCTTGAGCTCCAGTCCCAGCTCTAATTCACAGACTGACCTTTGATTTTGAACCAGCAGCACTTTATATGCTTTCAAAAGTGTTATTCCATTCTGTTTTCTAATAATATTTAATTGTACCATTTTATAAAGAATGTATTTTCAACACTTATTTTCAAGGCAGAAATAGTTCCCTTGAATAGCTTCTCCTAATGTTTGTACCAATAGTTAACCACCTGCACTTCTGCATATACAACATGGGAGAGGTCTCACAATATGGAAATAGAAAGTAGCATTAATTAGTTGCAAAGGCAACTAAGAAGGTTTTCAGCATAATATCCAGAGAACGTGTTTGTAATGGTGAAGGCCACGCAGTGCATTCCTGTGATAGTGTTTCACCCCTTGTCATCTGGGCTGCAGAAATTGCCTTTGCATTTAAATAGAGTCCTTTTCAGAAATGAAGAAAAACGCATTCAACTCTGTAAACTACTATGGTTTTATTCTCTGCCATGGCCAAAAGCATTTGCAGTTACTTCATAACCTTCATTAAGACTGATCAGTTCAGGCTGTTATTTGAATCTTTAACCAAAGTGTAACTGTAATGATAATGTCTTTGCTTTAATAATGCAGACCTGGCATTGTCTCAGCTCTTGCCAGATATTCAAGGAGTTTTCTTCACACTTTAGTAGATTTATCTTCAATACTGGCTCTTTTCCTACAGTTTTCCACTGCTTTGCTCCATTAAAAGTGTATTATATGATACTAATCTATTCTAATATTCACCATTTCTCAATTTTCTGAAAACTGCCAGAGTATGTAAAACCCTCTTGTTCTTCAAGAAATCCAAGCAAATTATTTAGATGGGAGACAGCACAATGACTACAGCATTGTTCTCTAGTTTCTTAATGTACCTGATCATTAAGCATTGTTCTACATTTTCTCTATTTTGCCAACAGAAATCTAAAGTATTTGTGGTTAATAGGTTTGGAGTGCCTGATTTTTAAATCTCTCTTCATCCAGCTACGCTTCCAGGAAATGGTGCTTATTGTCTTCATATTCTGGCTTAAATTGTAAACACCAGCCTCAGCAAGACCTGTGATCAATTTTAAGTTCAATTATAAAATTCTGATATAAAATTCATAAAATGCTGATATGAAACTGATATCTCGGTTCAGCAAATACCTTTGTCATTTCACTTATCACATCTTCAATGTTTTGTAGAGGCTAAGACAATTATCCCAACACATATTCTGCAGACATATTTTCCCTCACTGTGCGGTTGCAGTTTCTCCTGTGACCTTAGCTTAACCCCCTATATTCATTCTTTGTTTGCAGTGATCTTCTTCACCCCGCATACTCCATGTAATTTAATTTAGGACCAATTATTCTGTGAATTTCTGTTCTAATCGAGTTATCAGGATTTTAAACTCTTTAAGCTGCTTTTCTTTTCCTTTTCGGTATAAGGACCGAAAAGAATCTTAGAAGTTCTCAAGACTTAGATGACAAGCCTTTTTCAGAGAAAAGTGAAAACCACACTGGATTTAGAGATTCTCCACACATTTTGAAACGAAGAGTTGTTAATATCTCCTGTTTATCGAAGTATTTCCATAAAATACATCCTAGATTATATTTTCAGCTAAGTATGTCTTTCTGGTTGTTTTGAATGGGCTCGAAAATATATGATTCAGGACTCTGTGAACAGTGTGACATTGCTGAAATTTGTCCTGGTTAAATTTATTGCCTTTTGAAATATTTACCATTTTACCTTATTCTCTGTATGATAGCGTATTAAAAAATAATTATTTTTCTACAGATTTAAAATACTAGACCTGGTTTTTTTTTTGGTGTGTTTTTTTGGTGTTTTTTTTTTTTTTTTTCCCATAAATGACAATTATGGTATTTAATTTTCATAGATGCAGGCAATTTTCTGAGAAAAAATAATTCTGATATCCTCAACCTCCGTTAAGGAGTTCTGATTCACTGATTTAGATAAATGCCCACTCCTGCTATTCTGCTGCTCAAAAACTTGCCTGGATATCAGAATCTAGAATTTCAAAGGTTTATGACTTCTATAAGACAATCAGCATTATTCACATTCATTTTGCATGACCAGCATCTTAGAACATGGAAACATCATCCTTATCATCAAAGCAATTTCAGTTTCTATTTTTCTATATTGGCATCTAAATTAGCTCAAGACAGACTGGAAATAAAGGATTGTGTGAAAAAATAACTGGAAGATTCTCATGGCATTTAGCAAAAACTTTGAAATAAAAATTCAAATTAGAGCTTCAAAAACTAAATACTTGAAGATAGACAATATGCAGCTTAAGTAGTGTTGTAATTGAGTCCCAAATAATTGAAGTAGAGATCTCCATGCAAGAAGAGTTTTGAAAGCTCACAGACAGGCTTTACATTTGAGATATACACTTTGCCAAATATTCATTCACTTATCACAGTAGTGGTCAGTTCTTATGCAATACTGAGCATCACCACTATGTTTGTTCTTAACACTGCTAACTAAAGCAGGCATAACTATACAATACCACAGAAAGGACACCACAAACAAACCAATAAAAACCACAAACAAACACACACAAAAAAACCTGACTGTTTTGAGGGAGTTTGGTTGCAAAGCAAGAGCAAATTATTAGGAAAAAAAGAGAAATAGTTAATAAAGCCAAATTTTATGCTTATTTGAATTCACAGATTTATCTTAGTTTACATGGGAATAGATTTTTCCCCAGTGTGTAGCACTGAATCTTAATCAGGTGGATTAGTAGACATAAACAAGCAGCTGTGTTATTCTGGCAACTGTGGTTTTTTTGTATTTTTAGTGTTGGCCAATACAGAAAAAACTGTATAATTTTGTTTATACCTGAAAGACTGCCAAATGTTAGACTAGAACACTTATGTTTGTTCCAGAGACCCATTTTTCCTTTGATCCTAGTGATCTTAGTCTACAGACATTAAGGGCTACCTTGATATGTATTCCACAACAATCTACCATGCTTAAAGCTGGAATACAGAAAGAAGGACAAAATTTTCTGAAGTTAAAAAGAAACAATTGCATGTAACAGGTACACTGGTTTTAATTTTTTTTTTTTTTCAGAATCCTCTATTAAGAAGTCTCAAGTTATCTATAGATAACAACAAACGTCTCTCCAATGCAATACTCATAAACTGTTTACCCTGGCTTTTAGTAATGCAATAGATCAGCAGCCAATTGCAAATACAGCTTGCACATAAAATAAACGAAAAAATGGTCACATACACAGTGAGAAAAGAAATAGAAATTCTTTATGGATTTGGTGCTATCTCCTGTAATACTAAAAACTCAGGAATAGAAGAAGAAGGAGAAACAAGATAAAGGAACTAAAATAGTTATGGAAACACTATATTTTGATATCACTGCAGCAGATTTTCCATATCTGTAAATCTCAGCACTAGAAGATCCTATAAAATGATAACTAGAACACTCAGTAATGAGCATATAATCTGAGAGCAGAGTTGAGACTTTTTAACAACCCTGAGCTACACAAAAGTTCATGCAAATTTTTGCAATGGTGAGGACATATAAATAGAAGTGAAACTCAAAAATAATTTTGTTGAGGTCCTAACCTGTCCTAATCTTCATTGGGGAGAAAATGAAAAAGTTTCAGATTCTTTGGGAAGAATTTATTTTACCCAAATATGTGAACGTACCTGTGCTGGTTTGGGCTGGGATAGAGTTATCTTTCTTCATAGCATCTGGTAGAGGGTTATGTTTTGTATTTGTGACCAAAACCATGTGGATAACACATTTTAGCTATTGCTGAGCAGAGCTTACACAGAGTCACGGTCTTTTGTCCTTTCCTCATTCTGCCCAACCAGCAAGGAGGCTGGGGCTGGTTGAGAGTTTTGTAAGGGACACATCCAAGACAGCTGGCCTCAAGTGAACAGAGGAGTACCACAGACTGCATTGATGAGCTCAGCAATAAAATCTGGGGGAATAAGAAGGAAGGGGAGACCTTCAGAGTAATGGTGCTCCTTTTTCCCAGTCACCATCACCTGTTGGGGACTTCTGTTTTCCTGAAAATGGCTGAACACCTGCCTGCCCATGGGAAGTGGTGAATGAGTTCCCTGTCTTGCTTTGCTTGAGTCTCCAGCTTTGGCTTTACCTCTTCAACTATCTTTACCAAAGCCCATGAGTTCTTTCACCTTTACAGATCTGATTCTCTTCCCCATCCCTGCTTGATGGGATCCACTGAGCAGTTGTGTCCTTCTTAGGTGCTTACTGATGTTAAACCATGGCAATACTATATTCCAAAGGGACAAAAAATCTGAAAAAATAAATATTTTCAGTGCCTGCAAGCAATGGTCATGAGAAACAAGTGAGGCTTGTTTTAAATTATGCTGTTAGAATGTGAAGTTATTTCACCGTTTTGAGAACTGAAATATTATGTTTAATGCCTTAAACATTGTTATGAAGGACTTTTTGTTCATTAAAAACTGTATAAAAAGGCTGCAATCACCAAAGCTCTCCCCTGCCTGAATATGTCTCCTGAGAGGAATTTTCCACTGTGAGTTAACCCGCCTAAGGGAACTTGAGATAAGATAAAGGTGACACTATTTTCCAATTATCTCAGGTCTGGGGAGAAGTAAACAAGGTTGAGAGAGAAGAATGTATCCAGAAGAAAGCCAAACCCAGCAGCTGTCCTGAAAATCATCTCTGGCTGGGTTTGTGGTGGGGAGGCCATAGCCCACAGGCTCATTTTCTGGGGCCAGGTTTGTACATAGTCCCCCAGAACCAAGTGGAGAGGAGGACAGTTTTTGGGTGTCTGGAGTAACCTCTGGTCAGAGAGAGTGAACGCCCATCCTCCCATACACAAACTGGCTTAGTTGTAACCACACACCCCCACCCCCCAGGAAGCCACATCCATATGGGACATTTCCACAAGAAGCAGCTGAGGAGGTGTCATAATTCATCAAAGGCCCCTGAAGTGCCCTCCAGACTCATTCCTGAGGCCTTCATCAGAGCACTGCATGTAATGCAAAGTGATGCAACAGATTCAGGGTCTGCTGCAAGAGACATTGTCAAACTGCTTCCCCAGCGGAGTTACATGGGTGTTCCCACCTGGACCAAATGTATATGAATCTGTTGAACTCTGTTTTCCAAGACCCTCACTACCAAGAAGACCAGAGGAAGATTAACTGGACGCTGTTGGGGCCCATGGAGTGGTGATATTTTCTACTTAATCTCTCTGTAGCTCTCTTTCTCTCCCCCCACATCTTTTCCTCTCCCTCTCTCTCTCTCACACACACATTTACTGTTAAATAAAATTCATACTTTTGGCTTTGGCATATGGTCTCGTTTTCACCTTGATTCAGGCAGAAACATCTCTCTAAAAATTGTAATAGTTGAATAGTAACAGCCATCAACAATAAAGCTGCCATTGCCTGCTGCTAATTTGGATTTAGCTCATGAAATACTTTGGTGTAATGGTCCTGGAGTTGGAGTCTATTCACAGAACAAACACAAAATGCACACATATGTACATAAATATACATATATACATATATATATGTACATTTTGGGCAAATGCATACACACAGGTATGCACACATGCACACAAATGCACATGCACACACACTCATAAGTTTATGGAATTAAAAGGAATGTAAGAAACATGTACATCATCCTAGTGGGTTTTTTTGTAACCCCATAACCATATCCATAACCTCAATGGATACCAGGGAGGGTCAAAAATATGTATGTGAGACTCTCTACACAGGTTATTTGTAAAAAAATTATTTGAGATCTGTTTAGGTGAGCTTTGCTAATGTTCAGTGGATGAAGCCATATTACATCTTTGTGTAAAACAACTTTGATTAGAAATGTTGGGAAATGTTGGACTCTGAAAATTACTTTAGTTATATATCATATTATTTATCTTTATTGGTATGCCAAGAGTCATTAATTAGAAGCAAACTAAAAGCCCAAGAGTCGATCCAGTCTAGGCTATATAAGCTTGCTATTGAATTATACACAGAGTGCAGGCAAACTAATATCTTTCACATTACATGACCAAATATGATGGCAAGTACCTTAAGTTTTGCTCCCGTGATACCCTCATGAGATGCAACATCTGACCTTTAAGAGGACATTAAGGACAGCAGATAAACGTATAGAAATAGCCTGAATACAGAAATATGTGCTCATAAAAGGTATTCATTGTCAGTGTCCATAAGGACTGAACAATATTCATCCTAGAATTATTGTAAAATTTTGGTGCTGCTTGTGATGGTTATTTTCAATAAATCAAGTGTTTGAAGCTTGATTTGTTGTTGGTTTCGATTCCTAAGTTCTAAATAAAATCCAACCTATGACTAAATTACTTGCCTTCTGGACTCAGGTTTCACTAAACAAGTATATTAATGACAGGAATGACCAAAATGGAAAAGAATTAAGCTTCTTTAGCAATCATTTATGCAGTACTGTAAACATTCACTTATTTTTTCTTAACAATAAGAGTAAACAGGTCACAATTATATAGGTCAAACACATAGAAATCAACCTGTATTTCTTATTACACAGATCTAGAAGGATAATTTTTCATGAAAATAATGATTTTATTCTGTTCCATTATTCATTTGGCTGTCTGAATAGGTAAAATTGGATTTCTTTATAGAATTGTTGATTTGTTTAGAGATTAAGTTCAAATATTTGGTTAAAATTAAACCTGGAGCATAAACATTATTTTTCATTTCAGAATACAGCACTGCTTGGGGTTTTGTTACTGTAATTTATTTAGAAAAATGGTATTATTGAGTTATAATTTGAATGTTTCACTTGAGAGAAGGATGTCAAAAACTTTACAGTGATTTATAGTATTGAGTCTGAAGCCTTTTTATGTACTCAAATATCGTTTTTACATAAGCAATGCTCATTATCCCTTCATCATGTTCTTGAAGAATGCCCACATTGCTGTATTTTGCTGATACCCACTTCAAGGGAGGGAAACCAGAGAGTAGTTGTCTGGCTCCCACCCTTCAGCTTACCAAGCTTAACTTTTCTCAGTTTCTGTTTTCTGCTGAGTAATAAAATAGCTTAAATGTAAAGCGACAACCTTTCCATTATTACTCAAACACAGATGAATAGATGAAAAATTTCTAAAATAGTGTTTAGAAACAAGAAATTCCTTTAATCCTCCTAAAATTATACTTTTATGGGTGCATATATACCCTGAAAAAGAAAGACAGCAAAGATTAATTCAATTTACCAACACCTTTTTCCTTGCCTAAGATGCTTCCTTGATCACAATTTCCATGAAGGATCAAACCAATGGACAGTCTAGCTTAAAATCCCACAGCAGTTAATAGCAGATACTTAGGGGGGGGAAATGTAAGAAACAGGGCAAGTATAGAATGCTCTTCCATCTGGTAAGAACTCCCATGAATCAGTAGGTCAGTTTTAGCAGTCAAACTCCAGGGTTTTGTTCCAAAAAATGATCTATTACATTTTTAAGCCATTTAGACCTTTGACTTTCTTGTTACTTTGAGGTAAAGAGGTTCATAGTGTAATAATAGCTTATGTGAAAACAGTATTTCCCTTTGCTCTCCTGAAATGTTCTCCCTCCTACTTGTGTTGGCTGAGCCTCATATCCTACATGTGTTGCAAGTTAAGTAGTGAGTAATCATTCCCAATACCCCTGACACTCACTTGACTTCCACCATATCAGCTTCCTGAAGCTACTGGTTGTATGAAATGAGGTCGTATCTTTTCTGCGGGTCTTTGTCTCTTCTCATTAGATTGCGACTGAGAAGATTTTTTTTTTCTTTTCCATTTTAAGCCTATTATGTTTATCTGTGTTGATTGTATATCTTGCAGTCATCCTGCTGCTTTACTTCATTATTCTCCCAGGTGTTTTACCATGTAGCCTATGTTAGTTATTTCTGCAATTACTTTTTTATCATTTATATGTATAATTCCATGCTTGTTACTTCTATATCTCCTTTTTGTTACTATATACTTCTTGATTAGCATATCTACAGAACTAATAACCATGTGATCCAAAGTTTTACAGACTCTCCACATATTACTGGCTCATAAACTTGAAGATATTCCCCTGATTCTAATACTGACAGATTTCAGATGGTTTATTATTTACCACATTGCTTGGCTCTCTTCCTCCTTTCTGATATTTCCATCTGAGTAATGACAAATTGAAATTTCCACTCTCTAGTTTCAGATGTGCTATCTTTTCCTAGCTGTTAATCCAACCACAAAAGAGCTTTAAAGTTATTTTATTTGCAACATCCTGCCCTAGAACAGACACCAACAGAAATATCACATAAATTCATGCCTTGATTTTTAAGAAAACAGTAGTGCAAAAGAGTCCATTCAACTAGCTATGCTATTTCTTCTTCTTCAATTCATATCTTAAAGAACTTTTTTGCATATTCTTGAAATTAACAATTAAAAAATGGAGCAAGTGTATCTGTTTAAAAGCACACAAACTACTAACAAATCATTTTCTTTTATGTGCCTTATTTCTTGTAATTTTGCCAGAATGCAGACAAACTGCATTTGTTGTTTATTTTTCTCATTTTAAAAATGATACAATTTAGTTTGAATGCAAAAAAATCAACAAAAATAAAATAACTTACACTAAGATGTGAACATAGATGGTCAATAAAAAAAAATCATTCTCCAAATGTATTCTGAATTACAGAACTATGGAAGCTGACTGTAAGTACTATAAATCAGCAAGCGTTATGTACACCACCCTGTAGTAAAGCATCCCCCACACCCCCAGCAGGTGTTTCCAAATAGGGAAATAGTTTCAGTTTACCTTTAGACATTTTAGGAAGTTTAACCAAAAAGATCTGTGTTTTTCTCTTTGTAATTGGCTCAGTACCAGCACAGGAACATGGATTGGTCTCTGAGAGTGTAACTCAAAGCCTCTTGGTGATCTCATTGGGCCAAGAGCCAAATAAGTGAACTGTTAAGTACTCAAGAGAGAGAACAAAGAAACCCCACCCTTTTCAAAGTGTAGCAAGTAGGAGACTTGTCTCTATACTACATTTGGCTTTGCCTTTGTTTTTGTATAATTTTCTTTCCTTATTAAAACCTTTTCGATTTTTCAAGACACACTCAGTCATGCCATCTCACTAACTGATTTTAGCCACTTCCCTGCCAAGGGCTGGACCCTCAGAGGTTATGGGAAAACCCATACCTGCCCCCAAAGAGCAGTGTTTGTCTCCCCCACCTGCACTGCATGGTGCAGAGCTGGACTCCCAATGTGCACACAGGTCTCTGAGCTGGACAAAAGCTCCCTGTACCTCCACCTTTGGACTGGCCTCTCTGCACTTCCACTCTGCCTGCAGAAGCATTGCACCAAAAAGAAAACATAGCACCACTTCTGTAGCAAAGGCACAAACTGTTGGGTACTTCCTCTGCTTTAGGTTTCATACGTGTTGTGCATAAAACAAAGTGAAGGACCCTGCAAGAGCAAGTGAAACCACTCAGAGCTCTTCCTCTTGACAAGGTTATACAAGTGTATACACAAATGTAACTAAGAAAAAAGGCTGTACATTCACACATCTTTTCTTGTAAATGTGTCACATATAGGGAAACTGATAAGAGCTTGATTTGATCTCCTAGGTCCTATTTGCATTACATATGTATACATATACACTTATAAACTCTTCTGGCAGGGTTTGATATGTCCTGGCTTTCGTTCTTATTTTACACTATTCACAATGTGAAACACATGTCCCTTTTCTCTGTGTGTGTGGAAAAGTGAGACAACTGACAGTCCTTGTTAAGTGTCTTACAGCTATGATAGCTGTGAGGAACTAATGACTTCTCACCTGGAGCACTGGTGTTTACAAGTCCCAGTGTGTTGCCCAAACAAATAAACAAGCATGACAGGACAAGCTTTGTTGGGCAGTTTATTCCTTTGCACTCTGTGAATATAACCCTTTTAACCCTTATTCCCCTAGGATTGCTAACCAAAACTCACTTCTTTCACTAAATCCTCTATAAAATAATCCTAAGGATTTCTCTCCTGATATACTAGAGATAGTTACAGCATTAATGTAAGACACACATACTCCAACCTTAGCAGCAGATAATTTTAGATTAACATGCTCTGTTACTTTCCTAACAGCATACAGGATGACCCATTTCTCTGCTGCATTTCCCTGTTTGCAAAGCAGGGAACCTGGTTGTGCCTTACAAAGCCTATTCCACTCTCTCTCCCAGCACTGCTTAAAGAGGGAGCACCGTGGGCAGTCAGGCTCTGCAGCTGACTGTGAACCCTGTGTTCCATGGGCTTTCCTGGGATGGACTATTTCCAACAAGGAAGGAAATCAAGGTTAGGAGAGCTTAGAAGTGGCCTTTTCCCATTTGCCATTTTTAAAGAATGTGTACCAGAACCTTTACAACAAAAATATTCATATGTTTGAGGTCAAATCGTTCACACATGGAACTCTAACATGTTTTTTGTTGTGTTGAACTTCTTATTTTTTTTTATCAGTAGTGGTCTCAGAATAAAAATTAGTTGCCTTTTTTTGCTTGACTACTGAGGAACAGCTTAAATATAATCACAACTCAAGAAAGTAAATGAACACACAACTTGGAAAACTGGAATGTACTACCTGAAGTTCAACATCAGCAGAAGACATTAAGCTCCCTACTGTCATAAATGTGCAACATTTCTCATTTTATTGCAACAAAGATGGCTGTCAGAGAGTCACTGAGACTTTAGAAGTTTTATTAGGAATCATTTTACTTGAAATCAGATGGATTGATAACCAGTTGAAGTAGTGCCAAATGGTATTAATGAACAAAGCAGTAATTAATATTTCATTGCTGTTCTCCATATTTCCTTTTCTTTTTCTTTCATTCTGAGTCAAGTGAGTCATTTACCCATTTAAGAATTGCAAAGAGAAATAAACCTATGAAATACAGTCATAAATTATTGGAATTTAATTTCTTGATAGCAAAAAAGTATACATAATTTGATATATGATCCATATTTTGTTTTCTTTAAGATATCACTGATAATTTTTAGAACATTCGTTTACTTTTTACTGCCTACCATAAGATGTAGAAACACAGCACTGTTAATCCTGAATATCTTCTTTAGGCAGAACATTTATTAACATTAAAATAAAAACAGTGTATAAAAACTCTGCTTGAAATTAATGACTGTTTACAAGAAGCTCTTTCTGTATCTGAAAAAAAAAATGCCCATGGATTTCTTTACCTGGGTTCTAAGCACACTTGATTTCCATCTGAACTGTGTGGGTTCTTTATTGTGTGGGTTCACAGTTCTCCTTCATGTGGATTTTCTGGTAAATTGATAAGGGTTAAATATGAAAGCCACCTCTTATTGTTAATAGGATATCTTTTCTTTACCTGTAAATCTGTCTTTTAAAAAGGTTAAATTGGTCGAGGCTATGAAATATCTTTAAACAGTAGAAGGGAAGACAGAGATATCTACCCCACGCTTTCATGTACATGCCACTTGCTTTGAAAGTCAAGATAAAATATTACTTCATGACAATTCTCAGTAAAATGGAGTATGATGTTCACTTGTACTTTTGTTACTGCATTGCAGTTACTCACAGATTTGAATAAAGATAAATGTATATACATTATTCTACTGACAGACAACAGAATTGTGTCATACAAAGCTTTAGTGTTCAAGATGAAAGTGATTCTCCATCTGAAGGAAATAATGAAGACAAAATCTTTTGAAGTGGGATCCATACTGTATTTTTGTAAATGGGTCAAGGAATTGAGAATCATTTCAGCACACCAGAAAAATGCAGACAAATTGGAAGCCACAAAAAGGGTTTGCATGACAAAAAAAATTGTCAGCCCTGTTCCATACACCTATTGATCCTACTTATAAATTGCCTTTATTTGTGTCCTTAAATGATTACCTTGCAGTAATAGGTTTTGGGTTTGGTGCCACCAGACAGAAAGAAATGGTCTGCAAAAATAACACTTCTAAAACTGGTTTTTTTCCTAATTTGATTTGCAGCAGGAGAAATAAATCTAAAATAATAAATTAAATAAAATAAAATTAAAATTAATTAAATTAACAACTTTTCCTCTTGATTTATATTGCCTTTAGCTTTGTCTGCAATGTGTGCTCCTGCTCAGTCACATTTCCTAGCAACCCAGTGCAGATATGCTACAAAAAAAAGCAGACACTTTGGAAGACAGGAAGAGATTGTTACCATGGCAGGCACACCTTCCAAAAGTTATGCCTTCATTGCTAATGTATAACTGTGTTGCAAAATTTCCTTGAATTAATAAGTGAAAAGAAGAAACTCAGAAACTCTTCCTTCCAAAACACTCAGGAGGCCTTATTTGGGCAGATTCATGGTGCATAAGTGAAAAACAATTACAAGTATAAGGAAGAAATGCATAGTGCAAGTACAGCATCTCATAGATATATTACTATTTATTTAATCTAAACATCTGAATCTCCTACTTATTCAATGCCCAATAAGTTATTATTAGGAAGATATTTTAAAAAATCTTATTTCCAAATATTTGGGAAATTATTTCAGTGTGTAGAATTTCAGCAATTTTTACATTCTTCAGGTCTTGTGCACATAAATGCTGGGTATTAAAAGCATATGATCAATTGCTTTATTTTACATATATATATATATATATATATATATATATATATAAAGGAAATCAAACCACATAAGAGTACTTTTGAATTCATTAACACTTCTTACTGTCAATGCTGAAGAAGAAATGGTTTCTATCAGCCATTTGCAAAATTCTTAAGGTTTTTGTGCTAATGCCTCATGGCATCCAAAAGATCCGGGGCTCATTGGATATCAGAAAGGAAGGGGATTTGAAAGAGGTAGTTGCCACCTATGCATCTTTTCTTTCTTCAAATTATGAAGAAATACACAGGTATTTAGCAGATGAAAGAAAAATAATCCAGAGCCGTTTTCTTCCAGTATCATAGAATTGAACTGTGGCTCATGCTGAGAAAATTACGGCATCTTTCCTCTGTACACATTTCTCCTATCATGTTATGGGGAGGAAAGCAAGTACATGTCAAGTTTAACCTTCTGATCTATATAATATGCTGTTACTCCTACAACCTAACTCCCAGTTTTTAAAAATAGTAATCTAACATTTTCTTTCAGTAAAAGCTTTATAATCAATTTGGTGTTACCAAAGAAAACCCAGTGCTTCTCAAGGAAAAAAATGCCAAAACAAAACCACCTACACACACACTCAAACCAACAAAAGCTACAAAAAAACTCCACTTGAACAAAAGCAAACCATATCAAAAATTTCAAGCATCCTGCAGCTTTTCAACCACACTTTAAGGACATCAGCATCTGATGGATCCTACCCTTGCTAAAAGAAATTTTCATTCAGATGCTGGGTCACCTCTCTGTCGAAAAACTACATCTCTGGATATTGTGGATATAAATGAAGCATTATTAATGAGGACCTACATCTGAGCCTATGAGATCAATTTTACATTTCAAGTTAAAAAGTAGGAATATATAAACGGGAATATCAGGGTTTATAAAACTCTCTCTCATAATCGGAGAGGAGAGGAGAGGAGAGGAGAGGAGAGGAGAGGAGAGGAGAGGAGAGGAGACTCCGTTCTAGGTTATGG
>VXBN01011597.1:234687-244970 GCA_013397395.1 Sinosuthora webbiana
TTCCTTTCCTTTCCTTTCCTTTCCTTTCCTTTCCTTTCCTTTCCTTTCCTTTCCTCATACATTGTCAGGGCTTTGCAACACAACAACTTGACAAAAGTTACAAAAAGGCAACTTCAGTTAGAAGGACAAAAATACAGAGTCCTGGAGTCTTTTGGGACAGCCCATAGATTTGTGAAATACCTTCTTCTTAAAAGCAGTTCATAGCAACCTAATAGAGATTTTCCTTCAAGTCAGCCTTTTCCTGAGCTCAAAAAGGGTAGGAGGGGAAATCTGACCTTTGATGAAGTTACTCTCTCTTTTATTCTTTTAGTTCAAATAAAGGACTTCAGGCCTTTGAGCTGCACTGGCTTCATATTTTGTTTGCAGAAAATGAGGATATGAGGCAAGTTAAAGGTATGCAGAATGAAATTTTTGTCAGTTATTTGAATTTTAGGGCCATAATAATGAAAGAGTTGTGATTGAAGATAGTCTTTGAATATATTAAATGTGCATATAGCATTAATGGATAAAATTGAAAATAAACAGATACTGAACTGCAGATACTGCATGATTTCCTCTGAAAAATGGTCTCAGCAATGCACACTTTAGAATGGCTACTGCTCTTAAGTAACTAATAGGCAATTAGATGACTGTAGTGAAAAAACTGAGCAAATGACTGTGTACATTATCTTACATTTGAACTTAGGTCTTTCTGTGGAGCACATAGTCAATAAGGGAAAAAAAAGCATTTAACTTTCCAATGACCTTGTCATTCAGATTTGATTAAGTCTGTACTGCAGTTTTATTTCCTGTGGTGCCCATTACTGCTTGGGAAGACATATTATAATTATCTGATGGTACCAGAATCATTTAAGAAAGATAAATTCTTGTAGCTGAATCTAAAATACACCCTTTAACTCATCATGGAAAACTCTATACTGTTGCAGAAAATAACAGAAAAAGTCAGCCTCTATATTCAACCAACAGTGTGAATTAAGAATGTCTTTATTAAGAATGCACATGCCTACATTAACTTAGCCTACATTAACTTAGTTTCTCAATTATTTGTGTATACAAATACTTCTGAAAATGAAGAAAGGTATTTACATCAGGAGCCTCAGAGGATTGTTAATCAAAGCACAGTCACTTGGTTGAAGTCTCTAAATATCAAGAAATACAGCTTCTGTGCAACTGCCTCTGTATCAAACAAAGAAAACAGAAAATTATCCTTATTAACGGAGGTGGTTGATAACAGAAACTTACTGAAAGTCGGTCTGGCTCTTAATATGCTTACAGCTCCAAATCCTCTTCAAAGGAGGGCTAAAAAGTTAGAAATCATGTTCCAGAACTGTAAATAGGAAACAGTGAATCACAGAGGAATAATACCTTACGAAAATGAGATAGCTGAGGATCAAGAGAGCCACAGCCAGGCTCCCTTCTTCTGCTGCCTTCATGTTTATGTGGATTTGGACTAGAGGAGAAATGCATCCAAAATGAATAATGATGCTGAGATATCTGTGTTATCATATGACTACTGAGGAGTCAAAGTGGCCTTGAACAGTGCTCCAGTGCTCCCCAGTAGCTCATGGGGAAAGAAGAAAAAGAAGAAATCTCATGCTTTACATGCTGAGCCAAGTTCACATTCTGGAGCAGCTAAAGAAATTTTTTGCTGTAAAGAGTGATCTAGAACTGTATGTTGCTTGTTTGGGTGGGGCTTTTTTTGCCTTGCAGCTTTTTTTCCAATTTCATAGTCAAGAACAAATGAAGTCTTTCATTTGCTAAAATAAAGACATTTTCTCCTTTAACCATGCTTGTGTTTAAAAGGACCTCGGTACTCTGGCTAGCAGAAAGCAGATTATTTCTTCAGAAGCAGAAGCAATCTTTTTATATAAACTATGCAACCATAAAGAGAAAAATAAAAAATTGGAACTTTGATTTGGTAAAGAAACTCTGTACATGACTTTCTCTTCTGTCAGAAATTCTGACCAGATATCTGCTCTACAGCAATACATATTGAAAACTTTTTATGGATTTATAGTAGCAAAAACAAGCATTTGATGTTGATCAGACATGATATCTGTCCTATATTCATGTCAAATATGAAATTTTGCTGAAGAAATTGAAATATGTGCATTTGTCCTTTTCTCTCTGCAGACCAGACATCACTGTCCTATCTGCTATAAAAATGGTAACTGTCAGGAGAATATAAACTTTAATGTCATCTAGATTCAACTTCATATTTAAATCCAGTTGTGTTATAATGTCATTTCTGATAGCACAGTTACAAACAGATATGTTTCTGTATAGATTTTTTCAGGATTTCAGTAATTTTATGTAATATCAGACAGATATTTTCTCATGCTTATTTTTCATATTAAATACTATTCATTTCTGTTAAGCTGTTGGCTTGCGAGATCAGAACTATTCTTTAAAAGTTATACAAATTGTTTAGACTGTTTAATGCGCTTGAAGTGCAAGACCTTCTGTTCTAGAAATAGAAAAGTGTTTAGTCATGCATACCAGCAAATAGTTTAGGAAACATAAAGAATACCTCAGCTATTACAGAATCACAGAATCATTAGGTTGGAAGAGACCTCCAAGATCATCAAGTCCAACCCAACCCTAACCTCAACTAAACCACCTATATATAACACATATAATAACTTACAACACCTATAAACTTAAGGCCAACAATGCAAACTGACAAGAGGTATTTGTAAAATCTGTATGCAGATATCCAGAATGGGATATCATCAGGAAAAGAATAATCCCACTCCTCACTGGAAAAAAACGAAATGTGTGTGATGTCCTCCAGCCTACTTAATTAGAGAAACATAGAATTATTTGCATTGGAAAAGACCTCTACAATCACTGAGTCCAACTGTTAACCCAGCATACCTGTGTCAGCCCCTAGACCATGTCCCCAGGAGCCAAAACCACATGCCTTTCGAACACTTCCAGGGATGGCGACTACACAACTTTCCTAGGCAGCCTGTTCCTCTATTTCTGATACAGGCCAGGGTGTCATTGGCCTTCTTGGCCATGTGGGTACTCTGCTGGCTCATGTTCAGTTGGCTGTTAGCCAGCACCTCCAGGTCCTATTCCACTGGGGCTGCTTTCTAGCTACTCTTTTCCAAGCCTGATGCATGGGGTTGTTGTGACCCAAGTGTAGGACCTCACACTTGGCCTTGTTGAATCTCATACAAATGGCCTCAGCCCATCAATTCAGCCTGTGCAGATCCCTCTGCAGAGCCTTCGTGCCCTCCAGCAGATTAACACTCCTGCCCAGCTTGGAAATACCTGCCCTGAGGACGCATTCCATCCCGTCAGGTAAATAATAAAGATATTAAACAGAACTGGCCTCAATGCTGAGCCTTGGGGGAACCCCACTAATGACCAGCTGGCAGCTGGATGTAGCTCAGTTCACAACCATTGCCCAGGCCCAGCCATCCCACCAGGTTTATATCCAGTGAGGAGTGCACCTGTCCAAGCTGTGAGCATCCTCCCTGCCTAGCTGGATGCAGCAATGTCTTGGTCATTCTTGTTCAACAGCTGTCAAGGGGGTTATTAATATCATAGTTCAGCCAGCCTGTGCAAGGAAAAGTGCTTCCCTTTCAAGCACTGTCAGGTGGATCTCATAAAGCTTACTTTCAAGGCTGGGATCTGCCTTTCTTTTGTCAGCCTGGGAACACTCATTCTTACTGGAGGTAACCGCTGGCAGACCTAGGAAGACTGCAGCAGGCAGCCTATTTCCTCAAATTCTCAATGAACCAATGTAGGGAAAACAAACCAATAAATGAATAAAACTTGAAAATTAGCATTCGGACACTGTCACTTTTCCACCTCAATGTCTCCATTAACATCATTAGCACTGATTCTGGTCAAAACCATGCTGCACATTTTTCAGTTAAGTGTACATCTGGGTGGAATGAGAAAATGTGTTTTAAACAGCAGAAATTAAAACAATATTTTAACAAGTCTATCATTTATTAGTGCCTCTGATTAATGTGCATTTATCCTAAATGAATCTGCTGAACAGTTTCAGTTTATCTTCAATGCTTTAGTAAAGCCGTAAGTGTCAACCATGGTATTTACAGTCAACTAATGTCAATTTAGGGAAACCTAAACCCTGTGTTTGAGCTGTAAGATGCAGTCTTCAACTAAGGTTATCAATATAAGTCATGTGAAATTAATGAATGAAGATAAAATAATTATATAATCACATTTTTGTTGATAGTTTAATACATATTTTATAGTATCATGGGATAAATCAGGTTGAATGCACCTCTGGAGGTCATATAGTCCATATAGATAGAACATATATTTAGCATCTTACAATACAATTCTTTCCATAATATTCAAACACTATTGCAGGCAAAACAACTTTCAAAGCAACCTGGTGAATTTATCATGTGTTGTCCTTCACTGAAATCTGGTCTCAGTTCCTCACCTCTTCTTATGGTACCAAGCACAATCAAAATTTCTGCGTGCATTTTTACAGCTGAGGGACAAAGAGGAATTTTAGCACTTAACAGGAATGAAAATGTGCTGTTCTGTGCTAACTTGAAAAATATAAAACTGATATCCTGAAATATGGAATAATAGTTTAGAAGAATTCAGAATCTTTCAGTACCTTTTACTAAAATGACAAAAAAAGTATCTTTTCTAAGTTGACTGGTAATAACCACAGTTTTATTTTTAAGGGAAGTGTAAGTATGTGATATTAAGATTTGAGAGTGTACAGAAGCTCTTACAGGTTATGAAATAGATATTCTTATGTAGAAAAGGACGAATTATCTTCATTTGCTTTACCAACTATAAAGTTAGTAAAAAAATTATAGAAACACCACTATTTTTTTCCTCAGGGTTACAAAACATTAGTTACTCTGGTACAGTGTAATTTTGTCCATTTTTTCTTATCCAGTCTAATTACTGTAATTTAGTCTTACTCTTATAATGATCTCATAGTGAAAAAAAATATATTTCCTCTGTGTATGAAGACAATTATTATCATAACTAAGCAAAGGTAAAATATATAATCTTACATTCTTTTACGTATTTTAATGTCTTCTTGTGTTTGCACAAAATCACTTCTCTTGCAGCTTCCCAGTTACTATAAACTTTGACGCAAATTAAAATAAATCTTTGTTGTAGAACTTCTTTACTACAGTGGAAATGACAATATTTTTATAAGAATGTTTCTCCTATTTAAATGGAAACTATGGGTACATAATTCCAACCATATTTTGCTATTTCTGCCACTACCCAATAAATGAGAATACAATTAAGCTAGTCTTCTCATAAATCAATCCTGCTGTGTGAAGGGTCACTTTACTATCCTATCATCTGTAATACTTTTTGTAATGCAACTTCTACCACAATCCTGGAAAAATGTTGGACAAGTTTGCATTCCAACAATGTATAATATGCTTTAATGCTGACACTTGTCTATGTGATTCAGTATCAAGAATGTCATGTATTACCTAGAAAATATGAAGGAAAAAGAAAAAGGAATTTTTCATAGTAAAAACCCCCCAACATTTTACTATATATATATATATAATATACATATGAGAATATGGAGGCAGTTCTAGTCATACATGATAAAGCGAAAGACAATTTATAATCAGGAGGGGATAAAATATAAGAGTTCTTAGAAGGAAAAAGAGGACAGAGTAAGAAGAGACTATTGCAGGTTAGCCCTCTGATTGTTAAGGCTTTAAAAATGAGATTATCAGCTGTTGATTAGAAGGAGATAAACACTGAAAGATGAAATAACAAAATGGGTTGTCTGACATGGGTTGTCAGCATATCAAAAGGAAAATAAATTACTTTTTTGACTTTATGCAGCAAGTTATTTTAATACACACTTAGAAATTGTAGGACATTAGCACAGACTTTAAAAAAACCCACAACTCTATTGGTAAAGTGTTGAAATCTCATACTAACTTCACATCATTAAGTACAAAGAATTTCTCCAATATATATCCTCAGTTCTCTTCATTATCATCAGAGGTAATAACACCACAAACTAGCACTTTTCTAGGGGAACATCAGCACTATAAAGTATATATTTTTCTTTGCAAATTCTACTTAATTAAGACAAATATTGTGGCTGACAGTGTAGAAAAACCTTCTGTGGATGGCAGGGAGAAGGAATTCTGCTGACCTGAGATATTCTAGAATACGAGGTTTCATTGCAAGGGTTGTGGGGTAATGAGGGCTTTCCCTTCAGCCACCAGCCTCGGCTGAGGGGAATTCCCAGACAGAACGAGAGAACGAGCAGGGAGATAGTAGTTAAGAGAGAAGGGAGCAAGGCGGCAATGTGGCAGGGGTCAGAGAGCAGGGAATAGAGAGAACAGGGATGAGAGAGGAAGAAGAGCAGAAGTAAGAAAGGAGGTAGGAGAGCGGAGGTTAGAGAGAGAGATCCTTGTTACAATGCATTATATCTTCTTTTGTGATGAATATTCTAATTTACAGTGACCAACAAATACAAGACACAAAATCCTATAGAATCTACCTGTAGCCTATAAGAACTACTACATTACCATACTATGTTATATTTTAAACTCTAAAAACTACTCTTTAGACTTTTCTGCTTTGCTACATTGACCTTTGGTTCCTTAGCCAGCAGAAAGGTATTGTTCAATCAAAAGGGATTCTCCTTCATCTGGCTAGGCTATTGTTTTCAGGTTATATAGTAACTAAGACTCAGTATCCTACAGCTCAAAGTAAACTTCCATTTCTATTTCGATTATAGGTTTCATATTTTCAGAATCTTTTGCTAAACAATCATATTTATAAGGTTTCCCTGATTCATCTTCCTCAACATGACAGTAACTGTGACCACGGTACTTATTACATTAACAAATATTTTAAGCTTGTTTTAGTTTATGGTTCTCAAATCCACCTCCAACAAATGACATTATTGTTGGTTTCCATTCAGCAGTGAAATCTTCTTCCATACAAACACAGAACAGGAATGCACTGGGTCATTTTGCTTGGAAGACTCATGCTTTTCACAAAAGACATAGCTGTTGGGGTACTTGTTCTATGGCCTTGAGGGATAGGCATTATATCAAGTCTTTATATTCCTTTTTCTGTTAATTTCAGTTTTCATCATAGCCATTCTAGTTATATTTCATTCAAGCAATGAAAGGCAAAGAAATTACTTCACAGTACATTAATTTTATGTTAAGGATCTAATGAGAACTGACAAAAGAAAAAAAATTCTTGTTTCAACTGTCAGTCCACTCACTTGAAGTGACAACCTACACTAGAGATGTCCTTGTTTTTGTTTAAATTTGTATCTCTAATATTATTTTAATATATTGGTTGCAACTGTGTTATTTCAGAGCAATAAAATAAGTGACTTCTATGGACATTTAAATAATGAAATACATATTTAAAACGTCAAGCAGAAAATAAAAGAACTGTAGCTTTTATTTGCTTGATGGGTTTGATGAGTGATATACCAAGTGCTTTCAAAATGATGACAGAATCAAATAATCATCTGCTATTAAATTTGAGAACACCTTAGTGCAAGTTTTTCTCCCATTAATTGACTGAATCACACAACTAGACTGGGAATTATAGAGATGTTTTAATTTCATATTGATATTTCCCTTTGGCAATAAATCTATATGAATTACATTGGAAGAACATGCATAAAACTTGGTTTGGAATTAGAATGAGACCATAGGTTTGCCAGTTAACAGAAAATATAAATGGCACAGGTCAGGTTGTCTTTGATGATGAGTGACAGTTTGCTAGAAATTTCATATCTTAATTAGGCAGCTTACAAAATATCTGTAAAAAATATAATTGCTACAACTATTTACTGGGATTATTATAATAGACATAGTTCGTTAACAAACTTTGCCAAAACAGGATATCTGGCTTTGGGACTTCTTCTCACCCAGACACTGAGCAACACTGAGAAGGAGAAGAGCCCTTGTGAAATCCTGGCACTGACCTCCAGCTCGTCAGGTGAGAGCAGCTGAAATGATTGATCTTGCCCTTTAGACTCTGTGATAGTAGAGTATACTTAAAATGCATGCAGAGTACAGTCCTTTAAATATGTGTGAGTCCTGTTTTTATTCAAATGTTGAATTGACAGCCCTGAGGATGGCATTTCTGTATTGCCAGATCATACCTACAGGACTGGCAACAGCCTGGCTGTCAGTCTGGAAACTCAGCTCTAAGTTTGCATACACAATACCGTCAGTAAAGAAGACACTGACTATTTGAATTATTCAAATCCATCTCTGTGTTCTCCATTTCAAGCAGGACTAAGCCCAGGAAATGTTAAAACATTACTTAATTTTCTGAACAAACAAACAAACAAAAAAAAACCAAATTAAAATAGCACTGAATTTTAGATAAACTTCTGAAATTGGCACAATCAGTTCGACAGTAAAGTCAAAGCATGCTTCAGCTGAAACTGTCTTACCATCTCTTTTGTCATTCACTCCTTTTCCTCCAGGACCCTAATCCCTTTTTTATGTTTTTTGGGACCAATATGGAAAATGAAAGACCCTTGACTGATCTCAGAAACCTCTCTGTTCCCAAGAAGTGCATGCAAACAACAAAGGTCAGGTAGACAAGTCTTTAATCATCTTGAAGAAAAGATAATTTTACTCACAGAGCAAGAACAGGTAGCTTTGCTGCAGTATCTCAGCTGTGGTTTGAAAAATGTTGAATTTATATTCCAACATTTTATGCTTCAAGTGGAAAATAATTCCACCAGTGTTTAGTACACATTTCTTTTAAATGCCCCTAATCAATGCAAATTAAATATTGGGACCAACATTAGTCAAATACATTGATGATAGATGCACAGAAATGCATAACTGAATAGGCTTTAGCTATATTTGTATGGAAATTGTTACTTAAAATATACTCTGAGCTCCCTCTAGTCCATTACTATTTTAAATACTATTAAGGAATTTTTCCAAGAGGGAAAAGGAGAATTTCTTTCTCAAATGAATTACCTTCTTCTGTGGTAGAAAAATTAACATTTTTAAACACTTTTTATATTCAGTTCATGTTTTTGCATACAGTATGTCAGATATTGCTTTGTAACACTATGCTTTTCTGCTTGACTTTTTCTTTTAGAAACCATGGAAAGTGTCTGTTATGTGTGTGGGGTTGCAAAACTTAGTTTAGAACAAATTATTAGAATAGTGTGAGTTTTAGTTTTCCCCAGATGGGCCCCTTGGTATTGGAATGCTTTCTTATCTTAAGTAGATAACAGTCTCAGTGTCATCTCTAGGCTTTGCCTAGAGACAGACTCTGATTGGCCCCTTTTTGGGACCCATTTTCTGAAGATGCCCCCCTCCCTTTTTCCTTCCTCTGTCCATCACTGAATTTGATATAGTCCAGAAACCTCCAAGGCCTCTGTCCTGGATTGGCAGAAGTCTTGGGTTCACTCCCCTGTATACCTGTGATTTGCTACTAACTATGTAATGTAGTAGGCATTTATTGTATTAATTGTTTTATTGGTTTTTAGTTTTATTCCCGCCTTCTCTTTGTTTAAAAAGTATAAAAACCCCACCCTAGCCCAGGGGAGTTGTCTCTCCTGGGGCGTGGTCTGAAGATGAAATCTCCCCATGTCCCCCAAATAAACCTTTGTTTCCCTCCCAACTTCGGAGAGTCCACTTTTCTTGAAACACCACAATCATGCCAATGAAGAAGGAGGTGCTGCTGAGCCAAGAACTCACAAATTGGTTCTGTTGAGACGTGCCGTGGGCCGAGGAGCGGGCTGAGGGCAGCCGGGCTCAGAGAAAGGCCACGCACTGCAACATATGTGGCTTTGGATATACTTATGATATCCTTATTGAATTTATTGCTTATGTCATTGCTTTTTACTTTAAAAAAAATAAATTTGGTGTTGTGTTAAAAGGCAGAAAAAAATTATTCTATTATCCTGTTGCTGCATCAGCTGTATTCCTGCCACGCAAGATATTGAATCCAAAAATTTATGAAGTAAAATAAAAAAAAAAATTGAAGAGTTCCCATTTTTCCACAAGAAATGTCTATGATTTGCTATAAAAAACCACAATTGTTTTCTTCAGTGCAAGAGTCTAGGACAATCAAGCCAAGCACAACAGGACCACAGCATCTCTGCCTGGTAGGTAGGCAGCTTCCACTGAATCCTGGAAGTCAGTAACCTTTGAACTCAATTTATAGTTTCATTACTGGTTGCTTGATTTTCCTTCTTGACTAACTTTCTTTACAGCCCTTGTACTGAACCTTACATCACATACCTGTTTCTCAGGATATTTAAAAAAAAAAAAAAAAAA
>VXBN01011597.1:244983-258052 GCA_013397395.1 Sinosuthora webbiana
AAAAAAAAAAAAGAGAGAGAGAGAGAGAGAAAGAAGAAACATGTTTTTAGCCAGCTAGAGAATGGCTAATCACAGACTCAAAGATGCCCTGGAGAGATTTCCATCTGGTTTGGTAGAGGTTTGTAACTGGTTCCCAAACCACCTGTTATCCATCACTCACAAGGTTTATGTCATGTCCTCTGCTGCCCTTCAAGTTTTCCCAAGGCCTAGGGATTCACAGCTGCATTCCAGTCTCTGCAGGCTCCTAAAAGGACATCTGCTCCTGACAGAAGCTGGTAAATCAGCCTGAGGACACAAAGTCCCAGATAGCCCTCACAGAATCACAAGGTTTCGGGCACCCACTAAGGAATCCTACTACCTTGCTTACCTCTAGTCAAGGGGGATGAATTTCTCTCCTACTACTTGTTCAGATTCATGGATGTCATTCTTTCATTTTTTTTCCTTTCCCACACTTGCAACTTGTGGGGCTGGTTGTTAGCATGGAAGTAAACTCCAGATACATATTTCTGAAGAACTGAGACATTAAAGAGAATTGTCTGGGGGCTTTCTTTGTTTGTACAGGATAGTTATGGTAGGCTCCCATCTAAGTAAAAAACTGCTGCAGAGTCTGATGGGCTCTAAGGACAGTCTAATACTCCAGACCTCAGGTAACCTTATAAGCCTCATGTCTGACTTCCCAGACACAAATGTTGTGAACTGCTTCTACTTAAGCTGGTGAATGAAGTTCCCAAAGTCAGGCAGCCAAATTACTCTCTGTAGGGACCTTTTTGACATTTTTGACCGTAGAGGCAGTTATATGTAGCTGGTACAGAGATATCTTTCTTTGGTCATACAAGCTGCATCTGTCATGACCTGTTACCTGTTTCTGATACATCAGCAATATCAACCATTTTTAAAGTCATATGCAGACCCTCTGGACTCATACTAGAGCCTATTGGGTCTAGCTGTGTTGAAACTAATTTTCCTTTTATGGAAGAAACAGCATCACTTGGAGAGTTTGACTGAGGGAATACATCTATGAAACCATAAATAAGATGAAAGGGGACACACCCAAGACAGATGATTCAAAATGGCATGGGGAATATTCCATACTATGTAATGTCATGCTGTGTTAAAAAAATAGAGGATGGTTTTAGTGGCTTTTGAGGTGACTACTCAAAAGTAGCCTCAAAAGAGGCTCATTGTCCAGATGAGGTAGGGGTGAATGGCTTGGGGTTTTTTCCCTGTCTTTATCTTACCCTCTTTTATTCAACTGTTTTTATTTTTACCTTTGAGTGTTTTTCTCTTATTCTTCCTACATTTTTCTTCTCTGTTGCTGGGGAAGGAGGAGCAGCTGTGTTGGTGCTGGTCTGCTGTCAGGGCCAAACCACCTCACAGAGACAGTACACACCATCAAAAGCTGGAGTATGTGTCTGCCTGAGAGGAAACTTAGGATGAAGAATAAAAGAAACAAGAAGCAGTCACTAGGTTCAGTTCTTTTAACCTTAATGCTTTTTTTAATTTCTTTTTTTTCTGAGCTACCTTGTTATCCTAATTTAGCTCATGATTCTGTAAGCTAGAGCTTTTGGTTGTAAATATCCCCCCATTGTGACTAGCTGTTGAGAGGCTTTTGGAGGGATATCTCAGAGGGACAGGACAAAAGATTCCAAAAGAGGCTCTTACCCCAGGATTATTCCAAGGTGTTTATTCTCGAAGGGTTCCAGGGGGCAAGAGAGAGAACAAGGAAGTACAGGGGTCTTATCTAGTCTCCCAGTCTCGGAGGATGGCTGGCACTCAGCCAATTAGGTCAAGAAAGAAAGGAAAGGTCAAAACAAATGGTTACAGGCATTAGGGGTCTTGGGGGAAAAACCATTCCCCAGAGAAATACAATATTTAGTAAGTGGCAATGTTTGTCCACAGACATTTTCAGCCTCTCTAAGTAAAGAAATTCATACTCATAATAGCTTACACTCAAGTGTGAATAAGCTGTTGAGTTACCTATTTACTGACAAAAAGCATTGTTGTGAAAAGAAGTTTCACCAAATCTCTGGAATACTGGCAACTCCTGGATCCTAGCTCATTTAAACAGTCTAGAGCTGTAGAGATTTTTGTCAGTGAATTTGAAATGTAAATAGAGTAAAATTCAAAATTTTAGTTAAGTGGTATACTATGTCCCAAACATTCAGTCCTATCTGAATGTTGCAACTTCTGTCCACATCTGTTGTCATCTATTCTGTTCTCTCTTAGCTGCATTTGGTGTGCAACTCTATTTTTTCATGGAGCTCTTCCATAGGAAAGAATTATGTTGGCTTCCTACTGTGGACAAATAGCTTGTGCAAGGGAGGCAACTGAAAATGGTGTGAGAATAGTTCAAGGTAGTTGGTTTTTATGGATGAATAACCTGAACTAGAATTTCTACTACTTAATTTTTATTTGTTCAAGCAACACACAACAAGAGTAGGATGTGTTCATCCTACCACGTGCCATGAGAAGAAATTCCCCATTGCACCAGAGCAGTGATTTCTATCGTGTGATTGTCCAGCTGCCAGAGCTCAACTCCTGTGCTGCATGCAGTTTGGAGCTAAATCAAGGAGGTCTTGGATGTTTAGTATGTCAAAACACAAAGAGACACTTCAAATAACAAAAAATCCAGGGCTGGAAATGAGGTTTCAGTGTAATATTTGACATTCATAAAATTATATAACACCAACAAGCTGATGTTTGTTATATTTTTATGATAGCTTATCTTGTTCCAATGGCAATTACACTCAGGCGAGCAGGTCCCTCAGTTCCATGTAATCTTCTGTCTTTTCACCCTTGAGAGCCAACTTGAAAACCTTGGCTCATGCTGTGATATAATATATTATATCTTATCTACTTTCTCTTTAATTGCACCAGCTTATCTCCTTCACCTGTCAACTTTGACAAGAAATTTCTGTTTAAGTTTATATCTCTGCTATTCTTATGCTGGGGCCAAAGTGTATCAGCTAGACACAATAGGAATACTACAGTTACTTTATCATTACTTGTTTTACAAATACAATCATAAATGAATTAAAAACTAATTGGAAAGCAGATTTTACTCTTCAAAAGAAAATGCTTCTGCAAAATCTAGGACACATTTCCTTGAACTAAACCAAAATACAGTGAAATTAAGAGTGAGCAAAGTTTTGAATTGTATTCCTGTCATGACTAGCTTATCTCTTGTTATCTGTGTTAATGTGTTTTTGAAATTACTCAGGTGAAATAAGATTCAATACCCTTCATAGATTTAAGATAAGACAATTTCAGACTTAGTTATTACATTATGCCACAAGTGTTGCTATTATTTGTTAAATTTCCCTGTAAATTAGGTCTTGATCAAAATAGGGTACAGTTCAATGATTAAAATAAAAAGCTACTTGAAATATCACTCTTTTTACGATGATAGTGATTTAACCCAAGAGTTTCATAAATGGCATATATTTTATGTCATAACCTTGAAGGAAAAAAGCCAGATTAATCTGCTGTAGCAAGGCTTTGTGAAAACAGAATTTCTTTCTGTAAGAAGCCATCATATAGCACCTAGCCACGGGAGTATTTCTGCAGAAAAATGAAACACTTTGGGTGTTTATCTGCCAGTTTCTGAGGTGAAGATAGTATGGTCCTCCTGGGAGGCTCGCTGGAACATGGGACAGTGAGGGGAAAGCGCTCTCTTCTACATAGCCTACTGTCTACCAAAGGTGTAAATAAACACTGCTCTAGGGATTCACCTGACTACCTGTCTGTACAGGCTATTTAGATTCCTCCTCTGTGAATGCACTGAAAGAACCCTTTGAGATTAATTTACCCTGAAGATGTTCACCTTAACCTATGCCTAAGTCTATGAAACCCGTATCTCAGACTAGCCTTAAAGAGTCTTTACAGGAGCTTTGATCAAATCTGGATCTTCAAGCAACTTGGATCGTTAACCTCTCTTCTTTGCAGTTATTTTGAGACTTTGCCTGTCAACAAAATTTATCAATTCTTTGTTGTATGCTGACATAGTTCCTTTGGATTATCTTGTGTTATTTCTTTTTACATATATTTGATATGCTTGGGCNAGGAGAGGGTAACTGGGGTAATTGAAAAAATCTAGGAAAAATATTTTTTAAAATGCAGCCATCCTAAGTGAGATTCTTTCCTGTACCAAATATGTATGTGGACTCTAGAACCCCTCTGCATATTCTCAGCCCTGTGTAGTTATTCACAAAATTCTATCCTTAACACTTCTGAAATACCCTGGAGGGCTCAAAGCCTGTTTATGGGATATATTCAGGTAAAGCACGCAGATTCCTAATCTTATCATCTGAATACAAAACCCAGCACTAGCCTAGAGATCTGCAGCTATCTTTTGTGAAGGGAAATACCTTGATGATTCCCTCAGATATTTTTGAGTTTTGGTGGGAGGTGTATTTATCTTTGCTTCTTTTTTTAATTCTTTTTACTTGAGAAGTTTATTTTTCTCAACTTCACTGCAAAGCAGAAACTGTGTAGTAGAAATCTTCTCTTGTTCTGACTGAAGAAAACCTGTGCTATGAGCTTAGTATCTTTATGGATAGCACAGGAAAAAGTGTTCCTACTTAAAGATTCTTCTAATTCAGATAGCTCAAGATGATCTTTCAGGCATTAAATAAGGAGCTTGCTCCACTTAAATTCCTGAGTTTAAAGTAAAGCAAGACACAGAATGAGCTAGCCACAGGACCAAAGTTGGGAGAGGAGACAGTGGCAAAAGACAGTTGTTGACAGAGGAAAAGTACAAGTGTCTGGGGAGCTTCATCTTGTTAAGAGGTACTAAGACCTGCACAAAACATTTATTTTGCCTTAAGTTTCCAACTCCAAAGGATTTCTCAGGTGGACTCTTCTATCCCTAATCACATCGCAAGAATCTCACCACAAACCATTGTCCAAACACTTGGTGAAATCTGTTAGGGTTGGTGCCGTGACAACTTCCCTGGAGAGCTTCTTCCAGTGCCCAGCCACATCATCAGAAAGTCTTAGAAATGTTTGTTGTTGTTGTTGTTGTTGTTGTTTTTTGGTTTTTTTTGTTTTTGGGGGGGTTTTTTTGGTTGGTTGTTTTGTTTTGTTTTGTTTTGTTTTGCCTTCACCCTGCAATGTACATATAAGGGATAAAGAGTAACCTAAATGCACAGTAACTTAATGTTATATTTAAGTGACAAATCCCTGGGTCATCCCGTTGGAACTACAGAAGAACCAACAACCCCATCTGAGACCACATGCCTGATAGTATAGGGTTAAAATTATTTCTAGGGTAGTCAGGTTGGGAGAAGGCCAACACTTGTGTGACTGCAGCTAGGACGTTATGCTCATTCTATTGTATAGCTTTGCCTAGGTAACCACTCAAAGGGGGGCATGGGATAAGTATGATTCTACGTAAGCCTTAGAGATTAGATGTTCTCTACTTAGGACAGATGAAACTGTACCTAATCATTATATGATATGATTGTCAATTATTTGATAATCAAATAAGATTATTATCCTATACCAGAATCATGAGAATCGATTGTTACAAATTCATGTTTGGGTGAAATCAATGGAACAATGGGATTTAATAATTAACATGTATACTTATGTAACAACAAAGTATAAAAACCTTGCCTGTTCTGAGTTTCGGGGAGCCAAGATTTGGGTCTTAGACCCCTGGCTCCGAGAGCTCTCAATAAAGCACCAGCATAATCATCTCCCGTGATTATGTGTTTTTTTCCGACACTAACATGCCCATCTGACACAGAACATTGTGTCTGAAAGCAGAGACTAACAAATGCCTCAGAAGCCATTTTAAAACAAGGCATACAAGGTACAAGTTATACTTCCCTCGACTATTTTCCCAGACACCAGCAAACTGCAGTCAGCTCAGATAAGGCTAACAACACCAGTGCAAGTGGACTGGAACTGCAAACAAACATTTATCCTCAGGAAAGGGTTGTAAGCACAGAAAAACTCACCTCGAAAGAAAACCAGAGGTGAATGGTAGTGTGAAGAGGGAAGCATTGCCTTATTGTAGGATCAGGAAAATAAATTATTAATAGGCTGAATAAAATTCAACTTTGAGTCATGAGGAGGAATTAAGGACTAACATTTAGTCAGTGCACTGCCCTCCATCCTGAAAAAAAAGAGTGAAATAAGAACAGTTGGAGTGTTTGTGGGTAAGTGCTTTCCACAGCACAAAGGGCAGATTAGATGGGACTAGAGATGATTGTCTCATCTTTCTTAAACACAACCTGGGCTTCAGTTTTAAACAGCTATTTAGTTTCACCTATACTTTGTTGCACATTCTGTATTAATCCGATTTCTAACAGCTAGCTTGGAAACCATGTATTCAAGTGTTCAAAATCTTTCAACTACATCTCCCTTTATAATCCCAGATCTACTGAAACTGGCTCAATACAATTCCAAAAACACATGATGAAATATAAGTTTCTTTAAAAACACTGTAACTCTGAACTCACATTGGTGTTTATATAGAAGTAGAACATTATCCTCCAAGAATAATTAAGATATCACTGAAGAAATACAGGAACTGTAGCTAATGAAAAAAATGTAAATGTGGTTTGTTACATATTAGTACTGTGTTATACTGAATAATTTTCCTTATATGTGTTCTACAAATTTGGCAAACATTATAATTTGCTTGTAATTGCCATAGGGAAAAATTTGTTCTTAAATGTAATACCTTTGGCTAGGAGGGAAAAGCAATAATCAAACATCTTGTAAGTGTTTTTAGTGAAGAATAAATAACCTCAATCTTATTGTATTTGCTTGTTCCTGCTCATGAAAGTGTAAATGTTTTTGTGTGTGTGTGAAAAATCCATGTAATGTTTCCTGAATAAACCTCCTAAAGCAATAATATTTAAACATAGGAGGAAGGAGGTTTAAGTGATTAAATCACGACCCATCAACTCCGTAGAAGCAGAAACTCTGACTTCCCATTTTTACAAATACACAGTCCAATGCTGAATACTGGAGCTAGAGATCATGGTTCAAATAAACAAGGCTACTGCATTCATTAGGGGATTGATAATGCAGCATAGAATGCTGAAACATCTTCCTGCCAAAACTGTAAACCAAGACACCTCATTCACTTCACTGATGTTTGAGGATTTGAGGATTGAAATAAAAGATTTGATTCCTTTTAGGATATGTGCTACAAAAATGAAGGTTGTCTTTCACATCAGAGCACAATAGGTCAAAGTTTTGCTCAGCCTATGATATTTGTAACATGGTTCTCTTATTTTCGGTACAGGACTCAGCCTCGGGATAGCTAGTGATTTTCACCAACTGAAGAGCTACTCTGAAATGCTTCTGTAAACAGGATTGCATTATGTACAATATGTTAAGGATCTTTTTCTCCTTAAATTGCCCTAGAATTTGAACTTCACTCTCACCAGTGTGTTGGTGAAGGATTAGTTCCAGGTAGGTGTACCAGAAACTACATGTAGAAGCATATGCAAAATTAGGGGGTGTAAGCTGGCCTCAGTTACTGGCTTTGGGCACAGAATATGGATATATGAATGAATCTTTGAAGAATCAAGCTGTTTCATGAGCTTGTCTGGGTTCAGTAGTGTGAAGCTGCTCTTGAAATGTTTCCCCATGTGACATAGATTGTGTTGGTGGCAGAAGAGATCTGTGAGAAAGGAGATCCATCCGATACTCTGAGTAAAAGACACATGACATTGGGATGCATAGGAGAGAAGTTACAGTCAAAAGAAATACGAGTAAGAACAGAAATGTAAGAAAGGTTTTTTCTATGCAAATTCAGTTCCCTTTCATGAAAAGCAACATGTAGGGAATAGTCTTGAGGTGAATCCTGGAGCCCAGCTTGGGAGAAGCAGAAATTTTCCAGGGGGTTACAGAAACTTTGTAATACTACTTTTAAGTCAAGCTTAGGGGTATTATTTCCTTTCCCTGTACTTCTTGACTGTAGTCTGATAAACTCAAGTTTCCTTTGATCTTGTGAAATGCCCAGCATTAAGAGTGGTTTCAGGGTTGATAACAAATTTCCAGCATCCCTGACCCCAAGAAGACAAGAGGTTTTGTAAGAATACTGATTTCTTTCATATCCTGTCATTCAACGGTCTCAGATCCCCAGAATTGTAGGCACTTCACCTTCCTTCAACTGCAAAGTGCCCAGTCTTCAGATGAAAAGTCAGAGCTTGAGCCACTTTTTCCTAAGGCAAAGAAAAGGATGGAAAATCTAATTGTTTTCTCTTTATTATAACAGAAGAAATTTTGGCCAGGGACAGAAAATAAAACACAAATTTGTGAATTAAATTAAAAACTTAACTGCAAGTTGATCAAAATCAGTTTTCTTTGGACCAATACAAGTTTATAGTAGTTTTGGGGTTTATTTTTCCTTTTTTTTTCCATTAGTATAAAATACCTGCAATTTAACTAAACACTTGCAAGCAACTTTCTGATATCAGATAGGGTTCAACCTTTCATGATTGCCAGGATCACTTATGTCTCTCTCTTCTACTCCTCCATAAATTCTCCACAGTTAATGAATTAGCATTCAATTCTATTGCTTTTTCAAACTATTCTACAAAAGAATAGAAATCACTATTCTCAAAAACTGTAATTGAAGCATTAAATCAATTGAAAAATAAAATCATTAAATTGATTGATGCTCAGTGGTCTTTGGTTAGTTTTGTTAAGGACACATAGTCAGATCTGATGTTCACTGGAATAAACTGAATTTTATAAAGGTTCTGAGAGTCACAGAAATCCAATATATTATTGGAATTAGATCATTGCAGTTCAAAATACACCTCAGATTTTGTGACATATTTTTTAATTTTTCCCAAGACAGAAACAAATTTATATAAACTCAAAATCCAGTCAGAGTAATAGACAAGTTTCACTGAATCCTCATACAGCTCTCATACAAAAAGCAGTATGATTTTCAAAGAACTTAAACTTACATGTATCACAGTTTCATTCTGATCTGCAGTGAGGCCACAGCACTCAGTATCCCTTAAATGTTTCATTTCCATTATGTAGCACGGTGGTCTAATGTTTTGTACTGGAAAGATAATGAAAAACTCAGGAGAATGAAAAGGAAATCAAAGGGAAAGGATGTGCCAAAGAGAAAAGACAGACAGCATGATTTAAAAAACTTTTCTGGCTTGGTTGAAATGAAATGTCAAACACACTATTTCTAATGCTGCTGGTCCTCCTGCTGTTTCTGATTCTGATATTTCTTAAAGCCTAGGATGTCCAAAAAAAAAGGAAAAAGTTAAAGGACAATTTTAAAAAAATTTTAAGAACATTTAATTTTTTTCTAATAAGGTCATTATATAAGTGTATATATACTTCATTAGGGAAGCGTATTAGCTCATACAGTATCCAGACAACAAATCTGCTAGAAGTTTGAAAATCAGCCCTTGTTTGCCTAATGTGGGACCTATTTTCCAAAATCACTGCTACCACTGCTACCTATCTCCTAGCAACTGCTAGAAAGCCTAGCAACTGCAAGAGCATTTTTTCTCATTATTTTATATTTTTGAATCACCTTCGTGGAGTAGATTCTTATCTGTGATTGCATAAAGAAATAAAGAGCCTTTAGAGCCTCTGGAGGTGATCTTTCTTAGGTCAGTTTTATAAAAGTGTATTATATTTGGATAACTTTATGCATCTACAGTTGCTTCAGTACTCTACTGAAACTCTGAAGTACTCAGGCAGTTAAAGGGAATATTCAAAATGGATTTAAGTCTGAAGTTCTGCACGTGCAAATCCTTACAAAGAGATTCCAGGCTGTCCCTGTCCCGACAAGCCAGGCAAAATTGCCAAGAGCAAGAACCCTACTTGTTTCAGCAACTATCAAAGGTCCAGGAGAGCTGGGTGTGCTTAACAGATGTCAAGGTGGAAGAACTGAGTGAGGTAAAGAGGCCAGAAGCTACTCCCCCAGACACAGGATTTCACAGTAACAAAGAGGACAATCTCTTCAGGTCATTGCTCAGATGCCCACATGGAAATGTGCCTAGCCAGAAAAGGGTGGTACTTTGAGAAATAAGCAATGTCTTCACTTGAAGTTGTTCTTATTCTGAAAGTTTCAGAATTTTAGAAATTTACATACTTTCCTAGGGAAGAAAAAAACAAGATTATTCAGGACAACTGCAATATGGTTTTCAAAAAGTGTTATCATATATAGAAAGTATAAATTACTAAGAGCCTATTGTCTATTAACTCAGAAAAAGTGGGTTTAGGTCTCATGGTCTGATACTACTGCAATACTTTCTACCACAGCAAAAAATAAAACTGTTCAATGAAATTTCATGAGCAATGTCACTATTGTGACCACTGCTGTTACAAAGAATGTGTTAGGGAGTTTAATTCTGAGTGTTTGATTTTCATCACAAAACAGAATGGGACACAGATGTTTTATCTTGTCTTCATTAATTCTCTGGAACAGAAGAACTGGCAGGTTTGAGAACATATCCTACAGTTCTTAAAAGGATCATAAGTATGAGTAGAAGGGAGATTTTGAGCAGCCTCATAAGCAGATGTTTTGCTGTCTCTACTTGCATTTGTCTTTGCTGAGAATCTTTGTCATTTTGAGACTGTTGAACACAATCACGGGTTTTTTAAGGCAGATATTCTGTTAAAAAGATGTGCCGCATTCTGTATCTGCATAGCAGGACCTGCCAAGACTTCTACACATTTTTTTCCTTTAAAACCATGGCATATGACTGCAGAAATCATACATCAGCATTAAATTCTGGTAACATCTCATTGTTATTCTCTTTGTTTTACACCAGAAACCTGTAAATATAGAACAGGGGTCAGGGAAAAAAATGGATGCAAAACAGAGAGGACTCAGAGAGAACAGGTTTTATGTTGTGGTTCGTATCCTCCTGGGTCTGCCTGACCTTCGGCTGGACCCCCCGGCAGCTCCATACACCTCAACAGAACCGATGTGTGGGTTTTTGGCTCTGCAGCACTTCGACTATCGTTGCCATGGCAGTGGTGTAAATGAAAGAGGGGACTCTCGAAGTCACGGAAAGGGACAAAGGTTTATTTGGGAGACAGAGGGGAACCCCTCACCTCAGCCCAGTGCCCCAGGAGAGACCTCGCACCCCAGGCGATGGGGGGTTTTATCCAGGACAAACAAAGAGGGGATGATACAAAGATCTTAAACCAATAAAACAGTGTAACATACTAAATACCAACTAGATTACAACACTACTAACAAATCCAAGATAATTTGGGGAGGGATCTCAGCATCTCTGCCAACCACTGGACAGATTCCCTCGAGGTTGCTGGGCCATAGAGATAACAAATTCAGTGATGGACAGAGAGAAAAGGGGGTACCTTCAAAAAGATGGGCATGAATCATCCCGGGGAAGGAGCCAATGAGAAACAGTCTCTGGGCAAAACCAGAGACGGCACAGCAACTGTTATCAACTTAAGATAAGAAAAAATTCCAATGCAAGGGGGCCCATCTAGGAAAACTAAAACTTTCACTACACTTCTAATATATTCTAAAACTAAATCTTCCAACTCCACAGTTTTACATATCTCTGGAATCAGATTCAGAAAGGGAAATAGATGTGGACTGGAGACATCCAGTCTCCCTCACAGATGTCACTATCCTGCCACCAGATATCAGGCTGGAGTCTAGTCCTACAAGAGCATCCACAATGCAGAAGAAATAGAGAATTGAGGTCTTGACATGCTTTTCAGCATCTGCTGCTGTACTATCCAAAATAAAGGGCTCAGTGGATGTTCTATGAAACATCAGCCACAACTTCGCACACCTTGGGATGATTAGTTTTCTTTAAGTTGTGAGGTTCCAGGACCCATTAGTCACTAACTGGTTTGTCAGTTTGGGCTCTGAAATTTTGTCTGACAACTCATGATAACAGAAGGCTTCTGTGACTCTCCACTTCCAAAAGTTTATCATCTGTTTCTGGCTGTTGCACTTCCCAAGCATGATGCTGTCCCACCAGCCTTAGATGATCTGGGCACAGAAGATGTGGCTTCCCAGAGCTGTGACAACACTGAAATTGCTTCTAAGCCATATGTCAGGCTAAAAGAAGCCCAGAAGTCAAGTCATTCAGAGTATTCTCCCAGAGTATCTGCCTCAGGTGACTAAGAACATACCAGTTTCCTCACCCTGAGCCTTTTTTCAGTGAGTCTGAAGTTTGGGTAGCAGGCACTGAGAGGTCACCAACAAGGAATGCTCAGTAGAATTAGCAGAAATAAAAATATGGGGCTGGTAAAAAATGACAAAAGACTCATCTCCAGGGTACTTCCATACTCAAGAAGGAAACAGTTGTGGTCAGATAACTCTGAACACCAAATGCAGTAACAACAGGCAGTTAGCACAGGTAGACAACTCCATGCAAACCAAACCTTCTGAAAAACTGTGAATGTAGAGACTTAAGTATTACCTGTTTGGATGTATCCTCTTAGAGGTGCATTACTTGCTATTGGGGCTCCATTGTCATGGAGAGCCAGGAAGGAGAAACACAACTTATTAGCAGTAAAGAACTTTTAAAACTATTTGGAATAAAGGTCAAATCTATCACTATATTCATGAGGAATCGTAACATTAGAGATGTGTGTTTCACCTTGACTGCTACAGTATTTGTGTTTCACTATTTATCCCTGATAATACAATACAAAATATTTATTTCTTTGAAGCAAAAGGAAACTACCTGGTTTTCAAAGAAATTACTGTATGAACTATTCAAAGGTATCTCTGATTGAATTATGAATTGGCATGAAACTTTCAAGATTAAAATGGAAAAATTATCATCTCTATTAGTGGACATTGTTAATGTGCCCTTTTATTAAAAAAGACAAGTAGAATTAAATAAAAATGGTTTGCCCTTGGGTGAAAATTAAAGTGACTGTTGAGAGAAATTAGAATAAAGGCAGGTGATTTTTTTTTTCTCTCCCATGATCAATTGAATTTTTTAGTGGTTCCAAGGTGCTAGACAGTTTATGTTGCAAAGATCAACTATTGCTTCAGGAAGGAGAAAATTGATAAATTCAATTATTCACAAAGAAAACTCAAAATCCTCCTAAATAGTCTGGGGTGGGGTGG
>VXBN01011597.1:265617-280770 GCA_013397395.1 Sinosuthora webbiana
TAACAAATATAATAATAATAAAATTATACAAATGTTATAGATTTTTTTCTTTCAGTGATAATACATATATTTTGAAATGTACGCTACTATAAGTTATTGCTTAAATTTTATCAAAATTATTCTTTCCATTCAAGATGCCTAAAACTCAAGACCATCAGAAAATTAAACAGCCAGATTTTGTAAATATTTGAAAAAATAAGACCATGATAGTGAAGAATTTGTCAACTTGTATGTAACTACTTTTAAAGCAGAATGGAAATTAATGTTAAAATAAGTCTTTATAATATTTACATAACTAGGCACAAAAAAAGAAGACGACTAAACTAGAAACGTGCTCAGTGTGAGAAGAAATATGAGCCTTTATCAGCAAGAAACAGTAACTTCAAGAGAAGACAGCTTTAAACAGCATGTCTAAACAAGGCTACAAGTCTCTGGTAAAAAACACTCACCGTTACCCCTGAAAATGTTTTTTCTAGCTCTATAAGCTTTGGCAAGGACTATTTCTCCACTATTATTATCCAGAATTTTAACTATTTAAGTTGAATACTTTATAAATTAATTTATATTTAATGACTAGATGTGACACTTAGTGCTATGGTTTAACTGACAATTCGGAGTTTGGTAAAATGATGAACTAAATATTAGAGGTCTTTTCCAACAATATGGATTCTATGATCCTATGTATCTGCTATGATCATTGATTTTCAAAGACAGAGAAAAATAGTTTTATTTTGTTTTCACTTTTTGTATCATATTGATTTAAATTTTCTACAGCTGAGGTATTGGAATGCAAAAATGAATTTATTATTGTTTAATTCAATTTAAGCAATTTCCTTTTAAAGTCATATTCTTTGTGTTGCATCATTTGGGATTCAAAGACTGCAGGAAAATCTTTATCTACCAGCATGGGACTGTTCAAGTCTTTTTAATAACAAAAACTTTCCTGCCACTGTTAGATTTAATTAAATCTTCCTTTTTGTTAAATTTAAATCTAGGACCAAATTCAAGCTGACAATGCCTCTTTGATTCTTGGTCTCAAAGAGGGAACATTTCATTTGTTGTGAAAATCATGAATGAACTACAGCTTAAATAAGGTAAATTAAAATGAAGGAAAATAATTACCTAATAAAGGCAGTCCTTTGTTTATTCTCACATTTCCTTGTTTTTCTATTTTTTCTAACACCTCACCTCAGTAAATAAGGCAATATTTTAAGGCACATAGACAAAGGAAAGGACACAAATAATAACTGGCCACTTCTGATTTGAAATCTTGACTTACTACAAAAAGAGGGAAAATCTATATATGTTTAAAGTTAGAATCTACTTAGCTCCTCTGTTTTTTGTAAAACCATGTCTGTATTCTTGAAGGAAACAATTACATACACACACTTCTCTATAAAATAAGTAGCTCAGTCTTAGTGTATCCTTCACAAATGTAAGGAAAATTGAAACAGCCAACTATTACCAGAGTGAAGGCTAGAATTATATTCTAATATTCTTACAGCAGATGTATTTCCTTCCACAGTTCTTTCTCTGTTTCTTGTATTCATGTGGCCTTTACATCTTCACTAGAAGTTACTATTTGTCATTGCCATTTCCATTAAGTTTTCAAACCTTACACTTTCTGCTGAGAAACTTCTCTAAAAACATCAGGACTGTCAGGTCCTTTAATGTACAAAAATTACAGAGGGTGATTTTTTTTTCCCCTAAACCATTAGATACAACTGTAAAGGTCTGTTTACATAAGTAAAGAGAGCCATGCTGATTCTGTCAAGACAAAAGGTGGTGGAAAGGACGTGATAGAGGTAGCAAAGGAAACTTTTTCACCATTTGCATTTAAAATATACTGAAGTAAGGTATATGCCATGCTTCCTGCCTTCAGTCTTTCTGAAAATAAAAGGCATCTAGGAGTAAATGCTGATTTGCCAGGAGACAGAAAGGTGTAAGTCCAGTCTGTGTCAACCAGATTTCAGCGGGTTCTCAGAAGATAACTTGATACCTCTTCTACATGGTAAACACAAACCTCCAGCTGGGTAAACAGAAAGCATATAATTGTATTTGTCTTTCTAATATAAAATTATCTGAGTGAAAGATTATCCAAGATTTCTACAGATGGAGATTAGGACAGCATGACCTTCTATTTTAAAAAAATAAAAAAATTAGTCCATAAATGTTGACATGCTGTTTGAACATTGGTTGTTTTTATGACTGACCACTTCACAACCTTTTGTGGAATTGCAAAAAATTTTCTGGTTGTACTGAATGCAATCAACAGTATCTGGTAAACCTGAAATAAAGGCTTTTTTAAGAACTGGACCAGAAAGGGGAGGAGTCAAGGAAATACAATACACTGGTTTTATTCTTCCTTCCACATATCCTATTCTGTACCATTAAAAGCAGTCTGAAAATAAAAAATCTCAAAAAATTTAATCCATATCTAAAAATAATCATACTATGTTAACAAAATCACTTTCTGAAATTTCTCGGTTGAAGCAGATATACATCTGATTGAAATCCTTTTATTTTCTACTTTCAGTGTTTGCACTGAATGCCAATCAAATGTAGGAGAAGACTCAGTATGTGTTCCCAAGTTTCTGCTACACTGTGAAAATTCCAGAATCATTGATTATCTACCAATTCTTCTTATTCTTTGTACTGTCATCGTAGCCTTTACATTCACCTTAGCCAACAGAAACTTCGCAGAAAAAATACTGTAATAATGCTGACTACTGCAGTGTTTCACTACTAAAACTTCAGGTTTCACTACTTAATTCCTATTAAACTAAACATTTCACAGCTGTCCTTTCAGTTAGAATGAAAAATATTTTTGGAATTAATTTTACATTAGTAAATTAATGTAAGTTAAAAAAATGTAGGTTTTTAGTAAACCTAAAAAAGTTTTAGGGAAAAAAAATGTAGGTTTTTCCATAATCAAGAAAACTTGTAAATTGCTTGACTCAAAAGGAAACAAACCTCTACAACAGACATGTTTTTGCCAAATGGAGCAAGGGCTGATAATGTGGGTAGGGTATTCTCTTCTGTAAATACCATTGATTGTTTATTTAGTTCAAGATATTTCTTCACAGATAATATTAGAAACATTTTTGTTAACCCATTTCCTCCTGTCTGTCCCTCCTCACTTTCTGCTAAGCTCAGGTCCAGCATATTAAAAAAGAACAAGCCCATCATGTTACTCCTAGGTCTGAGAAATGTATAGAAGAGTCAGCACATAACACCTTGAAATTCTGAAACCAGGTATCTCAAGGAAACTCAGGAGTTTCCTGCACGTGGTAAATTTGTGTTCTTTGATAAATGGTATTAGATTATGAACAGGACATAATCACAATCTGCCCACAGCATAATCTAAAGTATTTACCCTTTAAGCTATAGCATTGTTTCAGGAATTCTTAAATGAGCACTGTTGAGTTTAAAATGGCATAAGAAAATCTTACAGAGAAAGTTTAAGCTTTGTTTAATTTGCAACATGGTTTAAAAAATGTCCTGAAATGCTCAGAACCATGTCTTTGCAGGTTTTGGTTAATTTGAAGGGTAAGAGAGGCCCTGAATTCCATGAACAGAACAAGCACAAGGTTGACAAGAATCAGCACCAATATGAGGACTTCATTTTACCATATTCTCTAAGAATCAGGAAAAGGCATATGCCCTAAGAGTTATACATACCAATACAGACACAAATACTGTTTTTGAAATTTGCTGCATTTTAGAAACAAATAGGACATTGAATAATATGAACAGCTTTTTAGTTTTTTTTCTCCCTGCAGTTTGCCTAAGGAAAGAACTTGTGATAATGTGGAAAGGAACTTGTACCATCACCACAGGAGCATTTGTTTAATGGCATTCATTTACATAGAAATATGCACCCTAGTAGGAACAATTCAGAAATTCAGCAAACAGCTTGTGATTTCAAAAAACTGTTGACAATGCTAACAATTTGCAGGGGTAAAATACCTTCTGAGTAGTTCAGATTATTATTTGTTTGCATAATTGTCATACTAAATCATTCTCTACCCACTGGTCTCTTTTCTTCAGTGGTCATTTCCTCATTTTTCTTCACTCTCAGGCAGTCTCTCATTTCACAAGTCAAAACTACATTTTCTAAGAAGGGTATTATTAGTTGCTGTAAAAATTCAGCTCACAGTAAATAATTTAACTCTGCAAGTTTATGCCAGAGTAGAAGATGTTTAGGCTCAGATTGAAAAAATCTTGGCGCTTATTCTCAGCCGTTGTACACCCAGACTTCTCAGTCCTGTGTTGGTAAATGCACACAGAAGGGTTCAGCTGCAGAAGTGCTGAGTCAGGTCCTTCTATGTTGGTAAAGCCAAAATTCATTATTATCTCACGGGATTTAGGCATCTCCAAAAGGATTTCACAGTCAGCTGTACAAATGGATGCCTACAAGAGCCAGCAGAAAATGCCTAAACCATAAAAGAAAAAGCACTGCATTGCTTCTGGACCTGGTCACTTGTCTGGAAGTTAGAATGAAGCACCTCCTTGAGAGCTCTGTTAAGGGCAAGGCACAATTTTCCATACCTATGTTCTCAAACACTGTGTCATTAATGAAAATTGCACTCTTCCTCTTCTTCTTCCAGGTGACAGTGTTCATGATTTCATCACAATGATTATATCAATTTTATTGCATTTTAGGAAGGCAGATATCCGGGACTTACTTGCATTCCCAGACAAAGATCCAAAACTGCTTTTCCAGTTTCTTGAATGACCCAGATCCTAAGCCACTAAGTTTTATATCCATGTTGGAATTGGGAGCTTTGTACACTGCATTGGCAGTGGTAATAGTTCTGTTTGGTCCTGAAAGCAAAATTCTCTCTTTATTTCTTCCACAGCTGGAGAGAAAGGAGGAGGAAATATTTAGTCATCTTTTGCAGTTCTTGTGGGTATGAGAAAAGCAGTGACCATAAAGGCCAACATGTATTTCTAGGGAAGAGAACTCACCAGATCTTGGTCCCTGATAAATTTATTGTTTTAAATATTGGAAAAATAAAACATAAATCAGCTAGATCCAGTACAAAAATGAGATTTTTTTGTATGATAATAACGAACTATGATTCTTATTGCTCATATTATAGCTACGGCAGACAGCAGTAACATTCAAAAGAGCTTGTTTGACCTTCTTTAAGGAAGAGAAGTGCAGAAAAAAATGATTAGACAAGGAAATATTGAGCAGATTAACAAGACAATTTGCAATAGAAATGAAAATGTGATTTTCCTTATAATTGCTCTGGTGTCTAGACACAGTGCACACATAACCATGAGTTCAGTACATTTGTTTCTACAAAATGAAACATAACTCCAACTTGTCAAATCAGAATGGCCACAAAAATGTAAGTGAGGGATAATTACAATTTCTCGGACTCCACTTATTTCAAGTCCTTAAAAAATACTTTGTGACACTACCATTATGTCTTGGCATCCTACACCAGACCTGTATTAATTATCTGGTTTAACACTGTCTCCAGTGGAATAATGGTACAGCTTGATTTTTTTGTGGGTTTTGAGCCCAAAACACTGCATTTTAGCAGGACGGGACTTCTCGGTTCTAAAAGCTGTTGGGTCACTGCTTCCCTATATGAGCTCACAAATTCACTTCTTCCCAAGGTATTTCTCTCCTGGAAAATGAAGCTGCTAATCTTTACCTACCTCACTGAGGTGTCATGAAGATCTGTTAACATTTACACAGTGCTTGGAAAATGTAAAGCCCTGTGAGCTACACTGAGACTTGGCCTAAACAGCAAAGCTGAGAATCCTCCTCCCATCATTGTAAGAGCTACACTGAGAACCTGGGCTGGGACGAGACTGAGTTCAAGAAAATTGACAATTTCTGGCTAAAATTGTGACACAATTTACTACTTAATAATTTAACAGCCTTTTTTTTCAGCTGAGAGAGAAAATATGGGGAGTAACTGCATCACGTAAATTCTCCTGTCTCCAGTACAATATTTCAGAAAGATGTGACAAATAGAGAAGCAGGACTAAAAAAAAAAATATCTTTTTTTTTAGAAAAGAAACACCACAGAATGATGTGACTTTAATTCTCTAGTTTTGAACAATATACACATCACAACCTTTTTATTTCGCTCTTGCTAAGAAAAAACATATATAGTCATATGCCCAGAGGGTTTTATTTGTGTTTTTAATGCTACTGTGAAAGAAGATTTGGACTACGACAGATAAAAAGAGAATTTCAGGCCTTTTCAAAATTATAGGAGATTCTTCCTAATGCTACCTACACAGAAAAAGATTTTGTGAGTTTTTTTAACACTTATTTCATCTGATTCCCTCTAGAGGCCCAATCCTGCTGATTTTACACACTGAGTAGATTTAAGTAGATATTTCTGAAACCAATATGCAAAACTCTTTAAAAAAAGTCATCTTTCATATTCTTATTCCTATAAAAACATGATACAGTGGAAAAAAATACTTTTACCTTCTATCCTTAGAAAGTAAGGAGTAATGAAAGGAAGAAAACATCCTCATCTTTTCCCTACATTTTTTAAACCCAAACATAGCACTCGATTAAAATGACATCAAAGTATAAATATGGTTTCTTTGACCAAAACTCACAGAAAATGAGATCCAAAAAATTGTATCAAAATGAAGCACTTCAAGAAGAGATTACAAAAGTGAACATGTTTCACTCAGCTCTAAATGCTACTCCCTAAACAATGGCAACCACATAATTGGGATACATACCTACCAATACATAAACCTCGACAGCACTGTTTATCAGCTAACAGCCTCGAGAGTAAAGCACTTCTCTTTCTTCCTCATAGAATCAGTAAATAATGTAAACAGTATGAAAGTCAAAGATTAATATTGCAATAAATTCTAAGCTGGTGTAGTTTATTCTGATGAGCCATACTTTTTTTTATTATCCATCAGACTATGAAAACACACAGCTATTTTTTCTGTTTTCTGCAGCACTGTCATCCAATATGAAGAAACAGCAGATTTGAATATAACATTTGATGAATTTTCCTCCCAGTACTAATCATGGTGTGATGCTGAAATAGTCGTTTATTGCAATCTCCACTAAATATAATACAGTTTTAATGTACATGTAGGAAGACACGTAACAAACATATTTGAAAATTCTGATGACACTGTACATTATTTCCAGGTATTCTTATAAGTCCATAATGTCAAACGTGGTGTTTCTGTGATATTTTAGATAAAGTATAGATAAAGATTACTTTATCTATAGGAATGAATGTTCCGAGAAGACTATCCTATAAAAAACCCTACTCTACTAGGAAAGAAGATACATACAGCTGATACTAAAGAGCTGCTTTTATACATTGTATACTGAGATTTTAATGACTTCGGTGACCACTACTTAGCTCAAAAATGGGCTCCATCCTAGTGCTCTTTGTACTTGCAAATGGATATTAATAGAACTTCCACTGGCTTAATTCAAATATTCTGGGGACCAAGATATCAATGTTAACTATTAAAAGATATTAGACATTTGACAGCTTTTCATGTCATGTAACAGAAGTCATGTCCTTGAAAAACACTGAAAATAAACCAAAAACATTTAAAATATAGGGCAGAACAAAATGCTTTCTTAATTCCTGCATTTTGGAAGCAATTTTGCAAAAAATAAACACTGAAAATGCTTCAGAAAGTGCTATTTTGTGTTTCCTCCACTTTATGTTTCACCCAAATGAATTTCCCTTTGGGCATCAAAAATGATCCCAATTTTAGTACCATAAGAGCCATTGCCCTATAAGAATATCAGATAACAGATCAGTGGATTTACAGATATATTGTCCTGCTTTAGAATCATTGCATTGCATCAGAGGAAAGATTTAGTTTCAACCTACTGGATATCTGTCTCATCAGCTCTGACAAACCAGCCACTTGAAAAAGCCACGTCTTGATTGCTATTGCTTAAAAGGGCTTACAGGCACTGGTCTTTGGCATTTTTCAAGCCTTCTATTTGCAAAGTTTTTAACTGGACGTTATTTGTTACCAGCCTTTTAATGCTGTAGTTATTAGCTTGTGAGGCATGTATTATTGGCAAAAAAATGCACATAAAATGCCCTAACTAAGAAGAAAAAAAGGACTGGATTGCTAGTTGTTTTTTTTGGGGGGGTTTTTGTTGTTGTTGTTGTTGTTGTTTTGTTTTGTTTNTCACTGTCCACTGGGAAAGGTATTTTTTCTGGTTTCTTGAGTTTTGTACTTTGAGAACAAAGCTTTCCCTTCCCGTGCATCTGGAGCTCCCTCTAGTGAGTCAGCAAACAGAATGAAAACTCTTCCTGACACTTCCTCAGCAACTAAATAATGAACACACACACACATTTCTCAGCAGCCCGCCTCTTCAGAAATTTGAAGTAATTTAAAATGTGAAGCCCAGACTATTATTGAGGAGTATCTATTGGTTTCAGATGGGAAAAGATTAAACTGGGTGAATGTAGTCAGTCTCAAAGGAAGTAAAATACAAGAGAAAAGGCTATAGAAATAAAAATTAACATTATAATCAAGAAATTATCAGATTTATGGCAGTTAAGAGTGGAATAATATATTTAATAGCTTTAATTACTTATTTTTTGGGATTTCTTTTCTACTTTAAAGGAGGTAATTAGGTACTCTAATCATTAGCTGGCTAAAGGTTAAATTTTCATACACCAGAAATACCTAACAATGTTCTCAGATGTTTTCTGTAACTGGGAAAAAAATTCTGATTTAATACAGTTTTCCTCTCAGTTCTTCTCCTCTTAAATATGTTGGCTTCTTGCAAAATCAATATCAGTATTGCTGCATGACTAGAAAAGCTGAAATAGCTCCCAGGAGATCCATGGCACTGGGCTTGAAACCCTTGCACAGCCTGCCAGTTCTAATTCACAGACTGGAATTCTTGATAATCCTTAACAAACCTCAGAGACACATCAGCCTTGTTCATTTATTACTGCATTTTGTAATACTTAAAATTGCAGCATGTTTACTTCAAACAATGAATTAATCACATTCCAGAATTGGAACCTGATCCAGCAAACTTTTATTCTCTTGATTAATCTTAATCATGACACAAGTCCCCTTAGAGCAGTGAGAGGAACAAGCACATGGCTGACAGTAGCATGACTAGGGTTTCACTTCCATCTGGAGATGTGGTCCTCTAGGAAGTACTGACTCTTGCAGATGAATCCGCACTAAAATTGCTTTTCACAGACATTGTCACAGGGCTTCCCCCCAGATATAGAAATCTGACCGCACATAATTACAAGGTCCTGTCATAAAAGTTTCTAGGGAAGAACAACACAGTAATCTCAATCTGAGTATTGGGACAATGGAATGATTTTCATAGAATTCAGATTTTCAGAGAAAAATATACCTTTTCAATACATAAAAGGCTTATTCAATGCAGCACAATCAAAACCCCCCTAATAAATAAAGCATTTTTAAAACTAAAAAAATTTTTTTTGCTAATGACACCCAAGTGATGAGCAATTTGACGTTTTAACTCTAATTTTTAATTTAATTTTAATTTTGTAGTTTCTGTTCAGAAAAAAGATTACATCCATTGTGAATTCCATTCAGTCTCATAACAATTCAGTATAGCCATATAATAGAGGGCATTGCCTAACTTTGTATAAATAATGCTTTACAGGACATACAGGATAGTTTAAACTGCACTAGAGGATAATTTCAGGGGAATAGCACTGGCTATTCAGCATACTAAGTTGTCTACCTAACTGATTAACACCCTTGAAATGGTTTCTTATGTATCTTGTGTGTTTAATCACTACTTTTCTGTGTAGTATGAATGGTTGAATTATTTAAATTATTTAAATTTTATAATAATTATTATTATTATTTAAATTATTTAAAAATGGTTGAATTATTTAAAAACTTACTTAATCTGGGCATATTTCTAAAATTAAACCTATATAAGATTAAGCACTTTATAAGTCAAAATAGTTCTCCAACATATCTATCTATGCAAATGAAATTCTTGAAAATTTCAGAAAACTGTGCAGGTATTCAATGGGTCAGAAGTAGATCTGTCCTTTGGTAGCTTAACTGGTGGTAAATAACTTTCCAATGGTCTTTAATACAGGAAGTAGGAAAAGTTCTGGATTCTGGATAAATCCTAACATAAAGTACTCTGAGTTTTTGAAAGGGTACACTTAGGACATAGTGAACAAGGGGAGGTATTCAGCATCAGAATGAGAACACCGCTGGTGTTTCAGTTAGCAGACCACTCTGGGAGAGGCTGAAATGGTTCATGGCTTAGACACTGTTGAGATCATCAGAGGACTTTCGTCCACTGTAGCAAAAGTTTCAAAGAAGCAACTGCTCATCTGTGACCACCAAAGAACATTCCTCCCCAAACATGCCTTCCGAGGTAGGTCATAAAACACTTGTAGGTGCATAGTAACGTGGAAACCTTGGTTCCTGTTACAGGGAAACCTGCTTGCTTTCACCATACCTCTGGAATCATCATCATAACAGGACCCTAAACACCATCCAGATCTGTGAAGCACAGGGCCACCACACACAGGCCAGTCTGGAAGCACTCCAGCAGTCCTGAATTGACTGCAGGGGTTTTGGGGGTTTTTTGGGGGGGTTGTTTTGTTTTTTGTTGTTGTTTTGTTTTTTGCATAAAAAGAGTTCCTCTTTTAGAATAATCATTAGAGTGTGTGGTGCAGAACGAATTTGTGGTGTTCACAGGCCTTGAGCTTTTTTCAGGAAAGTTAGAGTGAGCTGGTTTGTGTCACATACTGAGTGGCAGAAGCACTCAGACTGAACACTACCTGCTTCACTGAGTCCTTGTGGCAAAGCAGTCTTGGATTTGCTCTCATCTGACCTAAAGAAACCCCATTCTGGCTTATCTAAGGGCAGAGTAACACTCAGAGCTATACACTCTCATTTCTTGAGAAGCCAAAAGAGAATTTTATAGTATCTTGTCTTTGACAGCAATGCAGAACAGATTTTCCATGGTTTGGAGCAAATTTCAGGTTTTGTAGTTTTATTGCATTATTTAGCCTTTCTTTTGCACTGTTTGTAAAAACTTCCCATGACAATTTTGGCATTTTATTTTAAGTAATCAAAACAAATATCTTCATATAGTTCACAACAGAATATTGCCTCATAATTGCATTGTACTATAAAATACAGCAGATATAGAAGCTAAGGGATGACATAAAATCATTGATGATAAACTTTGCAAATGACACAAACTTCATTGGAGCATTAAATAATCAGGAAGACAAACTGCTTCAGAATACTGTATTCCATAATTAAATGCTTATAACCCACTGAAAGTTTAAATACAGTTGGCATCAAGACTAGTAGTTGGTAAGTCAGGGACTGCTGATGTGTGACATCACATCACCACTTCAATGTGACATCCAAGTGTAAACAAAAAGCAACTAGGAAGGTCTTTCACATTGAAAAAAAAAATCCAGGATGGTGAAGGAGATAAATATTCAGTTCATCTGACTGGATGTTAAAATCACAGATTTCTAGGGTTTTTTTCACAGATTTTTGTTTTGATCTGGCAGAGCAGTCCTCAGGTTCTGGATTTCTGGGATGCTCACCTCCCACCTCTGTCCTTGCACCCAGAGACCTGACTGCCTGTCACTGTTCCTTCCTTCCTCTCACTAGCACTGACTGAGCTGAAACCTTCTGTTTCACTTGTCAGAAAACTTTTCCTCTGCTATATCTTATTTTTTTTCTCAAGGACATCACAAGCACTTGCTCAGCTTCCTTTCTGGAAATTCTGCTGTGGTTTGACATTGGCCAAATGCCAGGCACCCACAAAAACCTCTCTCTCACTCCCCTCTGCAACGAGACAGGGTAGAAAATATAATGAAGGGTTCATGAGTTAAGGACTGGGAGAAAACACTCCAAGGTCAAAACAGGCTCAACTGAAAGATATTAAGTGAATTTATTACTAACAAAAATCAGAGGAGGATAATGAGAAGTAAAACTAGTCCTTAAAAACACCTTCCCTCTTTCCCCTCAACTCCTCCCTCCTTGGCACCAACAGTGCAGGGAGACAGGCCAGTGGGGCTTTTGGTCAGTTTGACATCCAAGGTTTTCTTCCACTGCTCAGGGAGATGAGTTCTTCTCCTGCTACACTATGGGGGTCCCTCCCACAGAAGGCAGTTCTCTGTGAATTTCTCCAATGGGGCTCTACTCTCACAAGCAGTAGTCCTTCCAAAACTGCTGCAAAATGAGTCCCTCCCGTGGGCAGACAGTCCTCCCAAAACACTGAGGTGTGGGCCTCTCTTCCATGGGTTGCAGCCCTCCAAGGACAGGCTGCTCCAAACAAGGGTCCTCTCTCTCTACCAGGTCTCCCACTGGATCGCATCCTCCTCCAGGCATCCACCCGCTCCAACACAGGCACCTCCCCCTCAGGCTGTGGATGGATCTCGGTATGCCCCATGGATCTCCACAGGCTGTGGGTAGATCTCTGCATCCCCTGTGGATCCCCATGGGCTGCAGGGGCACAGCTTCTGCACCATGGTCTTCATCACAGGCTGCAGAGGAGCCTCAGCTCCAGTTCCTGGAGCAGCTCCTGCCCCTCCTTCTCCACTGACCTTGGTGTCTCTATGTTGTTTTCCCCCCATGCTCTCACCTCCTCCTCTTCTCTGGCTGAAATTAACACTGCGCCACTACTTTTGGTGTGATTACTTCTTAGATATGTTATCATAGAAGCATTACCATAATCTGTAATTGGCCTGCAGCATGTCCATCTTCAGAGCCATCAGGGATTGACTCTGCTGGATACAGTGAAAGCTCCCAGCAGCTTCTCAGAGAAGCCACCTCTGTGGCTCCCCCTGCTACCAAAAACCAGGCCATGCAAAACCAACAGACTCTGATATAAGAGATAGAGGAGGGAGAAAATATCACCCTTAACAGCACCCTGCCCAGGGTCCTTGTCCAGAATAAGGTGATCCTGAAACACCAGCACACTCCCAAGAAGACTGAAGAAAAGTAAAATGTGACCTGATGAGTGACATGTGACATGAGAAAGGAAGCATCTGGTCTCACAATGTATTAAGAAGTATATAAAAGTATAAACAAAAGTTCAAAAGAAAGACATAAAAATGGACCAAGCAGCAAACCAGTCTTTTAAACATGAGGATTAAAGAACTCAATTGGTTTAACAAGACACTGTGAAGGCACTTCTGGGTGAATGTACTTGCATACTGAAAGGCTTGCATGTATGGGAGTTTTTTCCACCTTTCTAACAAAGCTGTAGGCAGCCTACAGCCCTGCAGCCTAAAAGTCAGACTATTTCAATCTTGCAGCAAAAAAAAAAACAATTTGAGAAATGCGAGGCAATTTAACGTTGTAAGAGCTTTACTGAGAGAGAGAGAGGCTCCGTTACTTGTACCATATAGTATTTTTTCCATCTCTGTGTCTGGGATTCATTTGTCTCGTCACAGTGCTCCCCATGGGATGTATGTGTACACAGATATTTCCGTGTCCTTCCTGGCCCACAGGAAGAGCCAGATTCCCTGCATCACCTCAGAAAGCTGATAGAATTGGCAGCTATACATCCACAGCATTTTAAAAACAGCCCCAGGTCTCTTGGCTCACGTCCTGAAATGGTCAAAGTCTTATGCTACTTCCCACGTGTATTTTCAGGGTAATTTTTACCTTCAGCTGAAGTGTCAACAACTGTCCAACAATAGGATGCCAGAAGGATATATTCTAAAAATTACATTTCTCATCAGAATCTGGGTTTCAAATCTATCTGTTAATAAATAAAATACTGATCTAGGCTTCCCATCTTATACTAAAAAGGTTATTTATGTAATCAAGGAGGACTCACTAAGCTAGTGTGCTAACTTCATCTTAATGTCAAGTGTGTCCTTAAGATCTTTCCTAAATGAAAACAGATGCAAATATATAGTTATTAGCATTGATTAAGTATTGAGAAAAGTGTGATATAGCCCTCTGGTATGCCACCACTGATCATATATGTCTTGTCTCTTATGTGACATGATTTTTTATTGTAATTTATTTCCTCTTTGCAACTGGAGTCTTCAACAGAGCTCCTCTTTTTAAAAACTAGAATTTGCCAGCTGCTGCAATGAAGTTAATTTTATCAGAGACACAGCAGTTATTTTTTATAATAGACATGCAGCAAAAAACATATTATCAGAACACTTGCTATTGGGCAAGGGCTCTGAAGACAGCTGGCACATCCTTTCAGTTTTAACAACAAAAAATGAAGATACTTCCAAAATCACAAAGCCACTCTTGAATAACAGGAAAATAGTTCTCATTTTTCATCTCCCAGCACCTTGCTTTAGATGAAATTTTTCCTGCAGTTTCTGAATATGAAACTACTCACCTTTCTCTACTTTTTTGCATAATTTGAACTTTATTTTTTTTAATTTTTCAAATCTTAAGTAATTAAATCCAAAATTAATTGGATAACTTTCAGATAGGGATCCAAAAGTCAGCAAGCCTACCTGAGTGAGAATTTTGAACCTCCAGAGGTACATAGGGAACAAACCGTGTCTTTTTTGTTGTTGTTGCATAGCAGTAATATTGAAAAATTGATTCCTCCTTTAAAACAGGCTATTATAAGTCATAGTCAGTGGCATTTGAGAGATCAAATTTTGACATAGTTGATAGGTCCAATTACAACCATTTGCATAAGGAGGATCCAGCATAAATTCTACTGTTTCTTAAAACTGCTATTACAAACAAAAAATCAGATACAACATCTGAGGTATGTTTTATTTGGGATACACTATACCAAGTTTCACATACATAAGGACGAGAATCAGAAGATATGCTTAGGGGAGGGAATAAATGGTGAAAAAAAAACCCATTAGATATTAACAAAATACATAAAACACATACTCTACCTTAGTAACAGTGGGCTTGTACAGTAGCACTTAAATACTATCAGTTTTATGAAGTACAAGACAGGCTGTATCAAAATTTACCAGCAAAATCACCAAGAAATATAAAGTTCCTAAACATGCTGTTACAAAAGTTGTTTTTAGCTAAAGAAAAATAGGATAAGGAGAAGCAGCAAGATTCATCAAGGAAAAGAGTGGAAAGAGTTCCTGCATTTACCAGTATCAAATGGGAGTGTGATTTATTTCCCAACAGGAAAGTGCTTAAAAAAAAAAAAAAAAAAAA
>VXBN01011597.1:280807-342693 GCA_013397395.1 Sinosuthora webbiana
AAAAAAAAAGATAAAGCACCAGTTAAAATAAGTAGAAAATATACAAAATACACCTGAAATAAATTTTAAACATATGAACTCTATATGTAACAAAATTATGCATTAGTAAGACTACTATAACCTCAGAACAGTTCATCTTTCTATGGAAAATTATTCTGAAAAGATGGCTTTCCTGACAAGAACAATTTTGCCACTAAATTTAACAAGATGAGCATTTCATCCTGTCGATGATCTCAGCTTTGAGGTCAGGTTTGGCTGCTCTGAGAACCAAAGCGCCAAATTAGCAACAGATGCATATCCAATGGCTGACAGAATTTTCATGTTTAGTTTTCTGTTAAATCTCTGCACTTTGGCAGATTATGACTGCTATTGATACTGATGTTTAAATTCTCTTCTGTGGCACAGGCACCTGATCTAAGTCATGCAGAGATTATGGACAAATCACATTTACAAGCTTTTGCCCAAGATTTTGTTTATAAATTCAGGTGGAAGCATGAAAACTCTATAAGCAGTAAAGTGTCAACTTGGCAGCTCCAGAGGTAAGTAAACTATCTATCAAATTCAGTTTAGCCATGTGTATCTCCAACTCTAAAATTTGAAGCAGCCAGGTACCATTAAAGTACAGCATAGAAAATCATTCATCATAAGTGTTATCTCAAGGCATTAGTGGCACAGTCATATTTGGTTTGCTAATGAAGTGTAAAGGTTTCTTTTAGTTCTGGATCATAGATTTAAATTATAGCAAAAATGAAGTTCCTAAGGAACTCAAAAACTTCCTTGAAAAGCTTTTTGCTGTGCTTCACTCTAGTTTAAACCACCAGCTGTCCCCATCAGCAAACATTATACTGGAAGAGGAATATTTTTTTTTATTATTATTAAAATGCTCAAATATAATCTGCCTGTATTTTTTTATCTAATCATGTCCTTTCTAGCCCATTAGTGCACTAGACAAAGAGGTGATCTTGTAAAAAATATAATAATGACCTTGATGAGGTCACACTTTCATAGATCTTGCCTACTTAATAAAATGAGTTTTAAAGATTTTATAAACTGGTGAAATCACCTAGTGGACATTCTTTAACCAAATTTTAATTCAAGGTAGTATAACATATACTCTTACTACAAAAAAATAACATGGTTAGAATGGAGTCATCTACAAACTAAAATTAACTCATCTGAGCCAAGTGAACTTGAGTATTTAAGGCAGAAGTTTTTCAAGTCAAAGTTAATCTAGACAGCTTATGTGAAATTTCTGACGAAGGCCTGCTGAACTGGAGGCTGATAGACTAGCATATACAAAAAGTTATTCCACCCCCTCCTTTCCAATGAAAATCCTGCAATTTACTGGAAAGCAAATGTCCAGGGAATTCTTGTGCTGGACACCATTGGGACCACAGTATCCAAAAAGCCTGAGCAAGTTCTGTTCTCTTGAATTTTCCTTAACTTTTTATATATGCTTATACCTTGGACAGCACAACACTTTAGGAAAATTAACCTAAGTTTAATTTTTCCCTAGATATATTGCCAGTTTGCTTTAAAAAACTGCACAATAATTTCAGACAGTGTCCTCTTTTTCTTTCACTGTGGTAATTGCCGAATAAATTACATCTCCACCTTCTATATAAATTTACATTTAATGAATTTTCCCCAGTTTTGGGACTTTTGAGACTTTGTCTAATTGGCTTTTGTACAGAAGTTTTTCCATGTTTCTTGTGACTTTTGTGGCCTCTCTGCACTTTTTCTACTTATCCTCTATCCCTTGGAAATATGATGAACAGAACTGAAAATAATGCTTAAGCAGCAGGGACATCCTGGATATATGCAGGCATAGATTTAAATTATAGCAAAAATATAGGCAGGTAATGGTGCTTTCCAATTTATTCTGTTCTTTTCCAAACAGTACCTAAAATTCTCTTTAGATTTCTCTAGCTACTTATTTCACTGATAGTTACCTCTGAAAGTAACAGAATGGGATAAAAGAGGGAGAAGGTGGTTTTGACAGAACATTTCTCAAGCCTGTGTCAGCAAGTAATAATGGGTTGTGATGAGTAGTCCCTGCCAAAAGCTAAGGCCACAATGAAGATTATTAATTTAATAGAACGTATGTATAGCTAATACTTGTTACAATATGTAATTTGCAGATTGAAAAAGGCTTCCAACTGTAATAAGGCAGAAAGTGCTTTAAATAGCAAAGTTAATTTTTGCCTCTACTGCTAGATAAGCTATCAGTGCTCTGTTTCACTGAGCTCAGATGTGAGAATTTAGGATGAAGAAAGGAAGAAGGATTTATCTTGAACTTAGAAGGTGTAAAAACAATTTAGAGGGGATCAACAGGAAGGTGGTGCCAATGGGGAGAGGATATTCCCACCTCTCTTTAACTGGGTGGAGGGCTGGGTGGGAGTTAGCTGCCGGTAGGAAAGAGGGAAGGGGGGGTTATACTTTGAACCTGAAGTCCCAGATTTTTAATAAAATTTAGCATAATGTTGCTAAAATAGAATGTTTTGTTTTAGGCAAACTTAGCACAGGTCTTTAATAAAGTATCTGACCTAAATTTCTATTTAATAAATGCTATTCTTTTTGTTATTCAGCCTGTTCAGTGAGGTTACAGTATATGTAGTGGTATGAAGATATCAGATTGTGGGTGAACTATCTCCTCAGAAACAGAGATTTCAGGGACAGCAATACAGATTTGTGTCTATGGTGGATTTGGAAGAGGCAGAACTTATGGATGGGTCATGTCAAACTGCAAAGATCTGTGTGGTTGCACTTCTGGGTCCTGGGCTTTAGGATAAACCTTCCTCATCTATTTGCTCACCAGCAACTTTTCTGCAAACCCACACAGCACCACATTTTCTTCTGCTTTGGAACCCCTTCACAAACTGTTACCTTTCAGGCAGAGTTTAATTTGCAACATACCTGCAATATTCAGTGTTTTTAAACCTTTGAATCTTCACTATTTTCCACTTCTTTCCAAGTGTTGCCTTGTTTCTGGAATGAGTAATCTTTACATAATCACCAATCTTGCCTTTCTGAAAGCTCATTTTTGCTACACACAAAGGACAACGTATTTTGGGGTATTATGATCATTCTTAACTTGAATGCATGGTCTTATTAATGTCAGCACTGTTTCATTGGTCTTTCTGTGTTCATTCAAAGGTGTAATAAAGACACTTTTGAAAGGTGTCATAAAGACTTTTACAATATGTATATGTGCATATGTGAATACATCATCCTAGTCCCCTTTACTAAGAGGAGCAGATCAGCTACTTCAAAAATAATCCCACTCAAAAATCAAAGTTTAAAATATGACAAAATGAAGCACACTCTGGAAAAGTCTGCTCATTTCAGGTACCTGTACAGGAAGTCAAGAGTCAGAAGTCCAGCAGAAAGAATCCCATCCCTGAATCTATTTTCTCATGGGTGAGCATTTGAGAACAGGAACTATCCTTCTTTTCATCATATGCATGCACATGGACGTTCATGTATGCACAGCAATGTGATAAAAATAATAGCAGAATGCTATCTTGGTTTTAGATTATTTCTTTTCTTGCACTCTTAATAATTGCTTCCCTCCTTATCAATGTCTATAGTGTCTAGTATAAGCCGACAGGTCCCATTCCATTCTAGTAACCAAAAGTGCAACAAAGTTAACGAACAAACATTTCTTGTAAGCTGTTGTATGCTGTGGTTGAAAGCCACTCATATCCTTTGTCACAGCTGCAATCATTGTAATTATGTTGTTAGTGCATTAGTTGGCTTCCATCTGGAGCACAGTGTTTGTTCTCAATAGATGTCGTATGGTTGAAAGGCACCACTTAACTATGAATCACCCTTTATTGATGTAATCATTCTTACTTTATGAACACAAATAATTAATATAAAGCTTTTCTGGATGCAGTATTGGCAATCTCACTTTGGCAGATTTTTTTTTTAATATCTTTCCAAAACACTCATTTAGTATCTTTTTTTTCCTGCACTTTTCCAGTACCATTCCATTAAGATTTCTCATTTGAAACAAAGAAACATAACAAGTTCTTAATTCCATTTACCTGTTAATATGGAAAAGCTTGTGTTCTCTATAGTGACCAAGAATTAACATCTTTCTCTATGACTGTTAAATGCCCAAGGAAATTTTTACCTTGAAACCCACAATGACATTCTATTTTCAAGACTGTTCCTCTCTTTCTTATCTCAAAATCGGAGCTGGCATAGTTGCAACTCTCTTAATGTTGGGGATTACATTTAGGATTTAGCATGGCCTATAATCTGTCCTCCACTGAGAACACCTCTTTGTCACTCTAGGAAAGCAAACCTGTCATTATAAAAGAAGTCTGTTGGCATCACGGTGCAGACAGAATCTTAGTACTTGGAAACTTGTGTCCTGCATTGATTGGAAATAGCATGGATAACTTCCAAGCGTGGTGCAAAAGGCCAGGGGTCTAGAGCATCCATGGCAAAAAAAGAAGGTAAATTGCTGGGTGGGCTAGGGATAGTGGCTGCTCCATGTCAAGAGATCACTAATTATGTAACTGAGATAGGTAATTTGTTCCAAATTCATTACTGAATAGGCAAGCAAAATATTAGCACATTGGTTTTAACACCTACTAGCCAAGGTAGCACGTTTTGGAAGGCTTATACACTCTAGAACTTTTTTAAAACATTATAGAAAGTAAGATAATATCACGGGCAGTTTAGCCCTGTCTGGTTCTGTTTGGAGTCTAGGACACAGGCGGACTCGTCTTGCACATAACTTGAGCTAGCTGACCTTAGAGGTGCAGTGCAGCCAAACAACCTGCCTTCTCTGTTGGTTTGCAGTTCTCACATCCCCTTTCTTCTCTCTTACTCCCTTGCTGCTTCACACCTGAAGCAGAGCCACAGGTTCTCAGGGCAGGAACTTGGTACTTTTCATCTGTTTCATAAAGCACTTACACAATAGTAATAAAATAACATGGGTCAATAAATGTAGCTTATGCAAGAATCAGAACACATCCTTATTTCTTACCTGTGGAGTTTGTCTATTGTCAGGTTTTTTGTGGTGAATTTGGGCTTAGATTTTTGTTTGGGCTCAAGTCTGTTATCTTCATTGTAGTAAAGTAAAAGAAGACGGAGAATAAATTTTCAAAGCTATCTGACTTTTGTCAATTTGGCAAAAAGTCCAATTAATTTCACTATTGCTACAAAAGAAGCCAAAAAAAAAAAGTTTAAAAAGAGTAGACCAGCTTTCCAAATCAATCATAATCCACACAGACGAAAATGAAAAAAGAAAGCCCCCAAAATATTTACCTCTTGTTTTCCTTTGCTCAGTTCTCCAAAGAAACAACAGTAACACATCCTTCAATGTAATATGTATGAAAAGCTTGCAGCTGATTTTTAAACTTGATTTCACAGAATCACAGAATATTCTGAACTGGAAGGGATCCCCAAGGATCATTTTGTTTGTCCATTTGACATCAGTATTAACATTTTTTCCTCTTCAAATAAGGTTGTATTCATCCCTGGTGACTCATCTTTAAATCCAGTGCTGTGACAACAGGTGAAGTCATCACAGTATACGAGACATATTTCCTCCTACAGATTCTATGTTCCATAGACTTAAATTTACAATGTCTTCTGATTTCCCGTGGACTCATTTCTGTCCTTCCTTCCTAGCCTGTAATCTGCCATTAAATCACCTTTTCTTCCTTTATATCCTTGCTAAAATGCATGTTTTCCTTCCTAGACTTCCAGCTAAATGTGAATTATTCTATTTACACTTCAAAATACTTCACTGTGCATCACTTCAAATTTTTCCTCTGTCTAAGCCTCTCAGCCTTCAGATCTTTCTATATTCTGTTCAGAAATGACTGGCTATTCCTTTAGGTTTTTTCCAAGGAAGGAAGGAAGGAAGGAAGGAAGGAAGGAAGGAAGGATCTACTTGTTTGCAAAGAGAATTCCAGGCTAGAAAGAGTTAAACAAACATTGAGGTCTAATAAGGGTAAAAGAGTAAATACATTGAATAAAAATCCCAAACAACATGACAGAACAAAAAGGAGTGTTTAAAAAAGGAAAGGCAAAAATATAATAAATATTAAAATTAAATACAGGTAGTTTGGCAATAAGTATTCATTCTAAGATTTGAACAATTTCACAGAGGCAGAAGGAAGGTATGAGACAAACACATTGATGCCATGCCCGTTTAAAACTTTGCTCCTTATTACTTTTTTTTATTATCTTATTTGACCATCTAGCTTTTTTCCTAGGTAAATATTCCTGGTTGGTTTTCTTGTTTTTTGAGCAGGGTCCTGTATTTTTTAATTTCTCTACTGGAATTCAAAGACAGATTGAGTCAAACAGTATTCCTAGTCACAGTCATGGAACACCTCTAAAATAATAATAAAGCAAATTTTCCCTTATTTCATGCAATTCTATTTGGCATCTTCAGGACACATTGAAGACTCATTCGTCTGAGTGCTGATGTTTCTTTATAACTGTAATTCGTGTGAAGCATCTGTCCTGCCATCTGTGATTACAAAGTTGTTCAGCCTCCATGTCAATTTTGCATATACAGATTGATTTTTGAAGATATATTCTGATGAATCAAAACACAATCATTTCAAGCAATTATTTCTTGAAGTGTTGCCAGCCCATGTAAAAGAAAACAAAATCCTGAAGGAAATTTTAATTCATTAATTAACTTGCATGCAAAGAAAAAATATGAGCATATTGAATTCATCTCCAGTACTGTATTGCACAAATTAACAATAATAGTAGGGGCAATTAAATAACAGCTTAAAATTTTATTCTGTATCCTCAAGGTATTTCTACCCTAGCAAAAAAAAAAAAAAAAAAAAAAAACAACCACACGTTTAAAAGTAGTGATTTGAGGAAGCAAAATGAAGACCGAAGGGAAAGTTATTGTTAAATGGAAGAAATGCTCACCAAAAACCAGACTTTCCAAAGGAAAATCTTGACACAATTTAAGAGCAAAGTAAAGTTCAGAATATTTGAAGTTGGAACACATTATTTTACTACGGGAAACTGATGACAGGTTAAAATGAAAGCACTTAAAAATGTGTAATTAATAGCAATCATGGATTTCCATTAATAATAAAGCACTTTGCTCTAAGAATAATGTACACTTACTTAATGAAAAATATAAATTCTCCTTAATCACCCATTTTTTGTCTGTATGATTTTTAACATTAGCATGTCTTTCTCGGGTTTTAGAGTGAAAGCTCGTTTTAACAGGAATATAAGCACATTTTAGCCCAACAATAAAATGCAGGAAAAAGAAATCTAGGGGATATAAATACACTTTGAAAAGCTGTTTTCACAGACACACACTGAAACTACTTTCCCAGTGATTTTAGAGCCATTTGTTGTGTTCTTTAATTGTAAGATTAACCCAGCTTTCAGAAGGGAACATTTTAAACCTGTAGTTTTCTAAGAAGAAAGAGAAAAAGAATAACCTAATGTACTATAAGTGGGTGTAATTCTGTTGATATACACCATATTTTAATTTGGCAAATCCAAGCTTTTGTCTACTCCGTTGCTTCCCTGTAGCTGTCAAGGATTTATACACAAGCAACACAGAATGTTTAATTTAGCAAAATTGCCATTTCAAAACTGTATAGTCAAATGTTTAACTCGAAGTGTTCGGGGAACAGATGGACTATTTAATTGTTGATTTTTTAAAAAGTCCTTAAAACAAATAAACAGCCTATTTGAATGCAGTTTTGCTTGAAATATTCTCAAGGGTATGACTGTTAATGTATGAATAGATGTGTTTACAACTCCACTTTTACTGCTTAGGCAATCTTACAAGCAATTGAAGAAAAGTGTAAATATCACTGCATTTAACATGGTTCTTTTATGTCACAAGTAGTAAAAGAATAGAAATTTTAATATCTTACATATTTGTGACTGCTGTAATACTCCTTGCATGAAATACTCCAGGTTTTAGAGGACTGCCAAGCCTCCCATGTTCCCTGCTGTACTAAGGAAACACAGAAGAAGGAAAAGATCCTAACAGCAGCACAAAAGCTGTTTCTCTGACAGGTACCAAGGATTAGTTACCATAACGTAGCTCTGAACATTGACTATGAGACTGAAATGGAACAATGCATCTAATTCAATCCATTGTAGATACAATTTCTCAGATGTTTTCATCTTTGTCACATTTATGAACTAGGCTAGCAGCAGACCTGGAGTAGGCTATGATGCGCAGTACTAAATCTCTGTAGCATTTTCACAAAACATTTCCTCCAGGGACTGCCATACACTTGTAAGAATCTTTGAATATGTTTTACATTGACCTCAATCCCACACCTGCAATGAATTCAGGCAAACTAGAGCAAAATGAAGTTTAGACTGAATGGGTAAGGAGACCACTTTATGTGTGTGAGAAATACTAGATGCCTCAACCAAAGAGATCAGATTTGTATAACTAACTTTTTCTACAAGACAATTCAGGATCACTTGTAATATTTTGACAGGCATAGAGCAGTGTCTGGTCTGGATGATGCAGCACAGCAATCATCGATATTTACAGTGTGAGATTGGGCAAGATGTGTCATTGAGTTGTAGGTGAGTTACCTCCTAATTCCAGTTCAGCTGCCTCTTTCATAGGTGGCTGCTCGCTTCTTAGGTCAGAAAAAGAGCCTTTGGACTTCTTGGCCACTTCCAGTATGTTTAATTTCTTTTTCTTTTTTCAAAACACTTGTCAGAATATTTAATTTTTATTTGAGCTATATTTAAAACTCATTTATAAAGAAAATGGACTCATTTTACCACAGAAGCCATTCTCAGAGATGTAAACATATTCAGATGAAATAACTTCTATAGTCTGTCTCTTTCTATGCTCATTCATGAAGTTTCTGCAACCAGCTCTTAGGAGATTTTTATTCAGTCAATGATTAGTTTTATTTGTTGCGAAAGCAAAAACACAAACTGTTCTAAATGGGCTGATACACCTATGAAAGCAGAGCACAATATTTAAAAAAAATAAAATTGCAATCAGTTTTGAATCAGTCTTTGACATTATTCCTCTTGCTATGAGTATTCAAAATAAGTCAAGTAGCCTTAAGATCACGAAGATCCACAAATTGTCTTATCCTGCTTATGGCTGTATTTATGTTCTCTGGGTTCTGCAGAAGTGAACTCAAGTTCGCCACCACTTTTTCCCATGTGTTTTCATGGCAGCATTTCAGCAGAGCTGTCTCTCCCACGAAAACCCTGGTTCAGGTGTATCCTAAAGTGAATGCCTTATTAAGGTCAGCTTTTCACCCACCACTACACCTTTCATGCACACGCAGACCTCCTGCTGCTGCTGGGAACCAGGCAAGGGTGTATGGAGCATAGCCAACCTGTGAGGGTAGAGACAAAGGCAAAGGAGACAGTCAGATGAGCATTCTTTGGCATATATGCTAGCTTGGCATCAAACTCTATTCTCCTGGCTGGGAGAGTATGTACTTCATGAAAATCACAGCTTTGACAAGGTCAACTCTGTCCTTTTCCTTGTCATCTCACACTTGTCCACAGAGCAGATGTTCCAGGGAATGAGACTGGAACACTACTAGATGGGGTGGTCACAGTGTCTCGGGACCCTTGTCCCGCTTTGCCTGGCCAGCCCTGACGCTGGCCACAGAAGAGGTACAGTTCAGTATCCTGGGATACTTCCCCAATCCTGTGGGTCCTTTGTCCCACAGAAGCATAAGTAGAGACGAGGAAGAGAAGGAAAGACTCTACTGGGTGAACTTCAGCTGGAGTTTATTGATGTCCACGTGGAACCACCTCACCACCAGAGAGTCTGCCCAAAAGAGCAGAGATCATCTCTGTGCAACAACTTAAATGCAGGGGAGGAGCAAGGGGAAGGGTACAGTGTGGGACCAATCCAAGGCTCTGTACATAAAGGACAAACAGTGTAACAAATCAAGGAGGCAAGGGAGGGAATAACAGGGGTCCTGCCCAATCACTCAGCGCCCTCGCTGGAACTTTCTAGACACAGGGTGAGACCTCGAAGTGATGGACTGGTCCCATAACTGATGATTGACTGATAACAATAATGGGGGTAAACCACGAAGGGGTAAATATGGGAGTACAAGGAACTAACCACTACAACTTATATAAAACAGCATAAAAGCAAGGAACAAATACATAGATAGAACTGACAAAACCAAAAACATACCACTACAACTAGCTCCCAGGGAGATCAGCACATCCCTCCCTTTTGCATCTCCGCACAAAGGTTCAGGGAGGACTGATGTCTCTTCTCAACCCCTCTTTTACTCCAAACTAGACAACCCCAAGGTCCTCAATTACTCCTCACAGGATATGTCTTCCTTCTTCTGCCTTCTTCATATTTTCTTTCTGAGCATTCTGATATAAAAAGATGGAAAATCAAGCTGATCTCTCAAAGTCTTTACCCTAACCAGGCTAACCAGGTGACATCCTCCAATGACCATAATTTCTTTTCCTCGAAGATGATAGCTATAGGATCATATTCACCTAATTTAATATCTGCAAGGCAAATAGCTATCTTTACCTTAGGGTGCTCCTATAATTAACATAACCAAACAGGACTATCTAAAATACAACTTGTACAATCTGTTTTGCACATCAATATTAAGAGAATAAACATGTCTTACAGTATTTATTTCTTGCCACTGAGAGTTTAAAGTCTACTAAACTTATGTGACCTATCTGTCAAAGCCTCAAATTTACCTCTCTCTTGTGTCTGTGCTTCTATTCTGCCTAGATCACCTGCTTTTAATTCTTGGTGTACTTTTAATTCTTGGTGTACTTTTAATTCTTGGTGTACACCAAGAACATTGTGTTACCAACGTGTTTCTAACATTACCCTTGAGGCTGTATTGAAGAGATGCTCCATTGATGCCACCTAAGAACCATCATCAGCTAGATGGCACATACTTGCCAGAGTTCAAATTAAAATGAGCAGGAAAGGCCAGGTAACCACAGCTCCATCTGTGGTTTTTCTATCTGTCAACCCATTCCTGCTTCTTTAGCATTGTAAGTGACAGTGACTGACTGCTTTTGGGTGAGCCCCATCCAATCGGTACTTGTAATACTCAGTCCATTATATATTGGGTGTGCTTTTTGACCTATTTTTAATTAATATTTCTTTATATAAGTCTCTGCTGTCAGACCTGTTTGGTTTTCTGTTTCCCTTTGTTTCCAGGAGTTATGCTTGGCAGACTGTTGTAAAGTGTCTTAATTTTCGTTAAATATAATTGTTGAGATCTGGGTAAGGATCAGCTCAGCAGCAAAAGTGAGAATGAGTGCAGAACAGAGACCAGTACACTGGAAAGAAAAAGAAAAAGAAAAAAAAAAAAAAAAAAAAAAAAAAAAAAAAAAAAAAAAAAGAAAAGAAAAAAAAAAAAAGTGAGAAATCTACCCACAGATGGGTAGATCTGGGGAAACATTAACCTCCTTACTCATTTTTCTCACCCTTCAGGGAAGCTCAAGTTAACAGCAAGACAGATTCGTTCCCCTTCATCCAACATCAGCTCCAAGAGGTGGCTCAAAGACAGCATCAGCAGCTCTCCCACTGTCTGCAGTTAAGGCCAAGTCAACCCCTCAGAGGATGCTGCCAGCTTCCCTTTCCTTGGGGCTACATCAACTCTTTCTATTTTCACTGCTTGTACAATTCTCACAGAAATTATGCCCCACAGAGCAATCACTGACAGAGGCTTTCACAAAGGAGCTGGGGCTCTCTGGGACTCAGAAGGAAAGTTCCCAATACTTTTCTAGGTCTCAGTCTGCAGGATAAGGCACCGTTTGCTACCCCCAAGCTACCAATGTATCCTACCTCCAAAGCTATACCTCCTTACATTTTAACCTTCAGGCCACAATTTCTTCTCAGAAACCTGCCTTCCCTGACAGTCCATGGGGAGGGACTGTGAATGAGCTAAGTTAAGGTGGGAGCTCCATAAGTTAGCAAGATCCTGGTGCCAGATCTGAAGACCTCTTCAGTTCTAAAAAGGAGAGTTTAGCTAGATGGACAGGGGGCTGGTAAGCATGAGGAAGAGAAGGAGGGAGAAACATTGTGGGTCTGTATCTGTGACTGTAAGCTTAGCAAGTTTTTGTACACTGCTTTCAAGTGAGATGTTATTCAGCCAGATGCAGCCTCTTTTACCCCAGCACCTCATCAGCAACATGAATACAGTTTAACACTAGATTTTCTGAGTCCACAACTTTGCTCATGCACACACTTATTCAGCTGAAAACTCAGAATTCCTGCTAAGGAAAGAAGAAAATGCTGCAATTTCTGTAATGAGCCAAAAGCTGTTAAAGATGTAGCAACAGTTCGGTCAAGGAAACAAAAACAATTGCAAATTAAAGTGTAGTCACAGCATAACCAACCATTCCTGCATATGAGCAGGAAGGCAATTCAGCATCTTTGGTATAACTTCCCACAATTTAAAAGAGATACATGTAAACAATCTAGCTATTCTTCAAGAACCCTTATGTGCCAAAAAAAGAACATTAAATATATCAAATAATTAAAACATGCAACTTTCTACCTGACTTGAATTTACATTCTTTCCCACACCCTACAGTAACCAAGCAGAGTTCTGAGCAACACACAGGTTCTGAGAGGACCTCAGTCTACAACCTCCCTCTTAGTCAGGCTGCCTCTTGGAAAAGACTTCTGCCTTCAAAAAGGCAGCAATGGGGCAGAAAAGAAGAATTATTCAAGCTGAGTTGGTACATGGCAAACTATGATATGACATAGATAACATGAGTATCAGTGAAGTGAGCTACTGATGTAAATGCATTTTGAATTTTTCATGACACTAGAAAGAAAATATCTATTACAGGAAGTTTTATGCAGCAGTGAGGCAAAGGATAAGTACATTTCTGTGGGGGACATATGAGTAGGGTTATGTATAAGCCTGTAGGTATGAATGCATATCTTCATCTTTCTTTCCAGTCCCCACTTCCCCTCCCTACTAAATCTGATATTTAAGTAGGAAAAAATTAACAGTACTCCAACAGTTTTGCATAGATTTTGCTGAGAACACAAGTTTTAAGATTCTAGCCCATGGCAAACTTAAATAGGCATGGTGGCAAAAAGAGAGAAATACTCTCTAAGACCAATTTTAAATTAAATGGGTGCCTTAATTTAGTTGTTTAGATGGGCAGAAAAGATTTTCCATTAGAAATCATTGATTTCCTATTTTGAAAATCTGTAAAATTAAGGTATTACCCAGGAAGCTGGTGTGAAACATTCATGCACAAAACAGTGTCCACCCTCCACAAGTTCATGATCTTGTGTAATAGCCCAGAACACAAGTTCATTACCCCGGCTGTAAACAGAAGCAGAAAGCCTGATTTGCCCTTGGAAATGGCTGTCAATTCCCAGAAGCATTCTGAATAAGGAAAGAGTTGTTAAGAACTGAACAAAGTTCAGTTCTTATTCTCTCATTCTCTTCAATTCTTAGTCTCTCATGCTGCATCATTTCTTAGCATCCTGAACAACAACAGTGAAATATCACATACATTATAATAAGTCTCTGCCATATTGCCTTTTCTTTGGGAGACCTCTTGCATCCTATCTTACTTTTTTATTTTGCTTTACCTTATTTGTTGTGTTTGTCATTCTATCATTTTGACTCAATTTTCCGTTTCTTTCCTTGAAGACAAAGGGAGGAAATTTGCTTTTTGTTCTTCTGTTTTCTGCCTTTTCACAATGGTCCTGAGCTGCTACATTTGCCTCTTCCTTTTATTTAGTGGTATTTGCTTCAGTTTCTGCTTTGCTTTTTCTATTGCATAATCCAGTTTCTGATGCAGAAAAATCTTTCTGTCCTTTTCTGAAAGGAATTTCTCTTTGACTTGCTCTTTGAAGAAATGTCTCTGAACCGTCTGCAGCGACTAGTAGATATTCTTCCCACTACTTAGATGCCATTTTTCAGGACATCTTTTTCTCAGGCAACAAACACCCAGTCTGGGTCTTGGCTCCTTTTTTTATAGCTTTATCTCAAAAAGTATCAGATGTCTTCTAAAAATAATAAAAAATGTTTCTTTTTTATTTCACATTGTTCAGCTTGTTCAGTTTGTTCAGCTAAAGTCTCTTCTTTGTGTAAATGGTTAAAAGTCTTCTTAAGTTTTTAATTCTCAGGGAGTGCAATAGCCTCTACTTGGAAAGAAAAGCTAAAACATACCCCACCTAACAAAAAGCTCTCCAATAAACCTTAACAAATTTCTCCCTTAACAGACTTAGAGAATCGTGGCAGAGAAAGAAGGAAAGAAATTGTACCCACTCTTTGGGAGATGATCAAATGCCACTCTTTCATTATATGAAGATTTGATTTTTCAGATTAAATTGTACCTGGGTAAACAACACTTGCCTTGCCATGGCAAAATTCCTACAGATATACTGACTGTTTGCTATGATGGTTATTTCTGGATTTTTCTAATAGATATAGTTTTCTATTATATTTCTATATAATTATATAAAAAAATTCAATTTTCTATTGAATTTCAATGAAAAAAACAACCTGAGCCTATTGCAAATACTAATGTAATGCTATATTAGATATTCTTCTGTGAGAAGCAGTGATGTAAAACATTTAAAATACCCAGGTGCACAAATTATTAAGCTCTATAATGAGATCACTGAAAGTACAGAATAAGATATCAAACATGAAAGGAGGCCAAGGGATTAAAATTACTCAAAGCCTAGATACATTATAAAAATAACCATTTTCTGGTTACACAGATAAATAAAATAGAAAATAAAAAAGAAAAAAAGCTGGGATATAGATTTCCTCTTTCAGTGTACACATTAGATGCAATAGGAAGAAACTATCCTGCAGAAAGTGAGTCTGTATTTGTCCACAGGGATTTATTCCACCTTTCTTTGATACATACAGTACTGACCTCCAAAGCCAAGGGCTAAGTGACCTCTAGAACTTAGCCTCTCTTTCAACAAATGTTCTTCCAGGATTAAAAGGAAAAAAAATGCAGGAAAATCTCAGCATGCCCCAGGAAATGGGAAAAAATTACTTTTCAGACCACATGGCAAACCAAAAATGTCAAGAATCCCTCACAAGTGTTAACAGAATAGGAAAATGAAGTGTGATGGAACAATACACAAAGTGGCATAAAGGAGGACACATTTGATCCCCAAATGACTGGGAGACTAACATTCAAGCAGACTGCTATGCTGACATTTTGTAAGAGACTTTGATGAGGTGACAGTTTGCCTGACTGAAATGCCAGAGTTAAGCAATGTAAGCGTTCTGCTGTGCAACTGAACAATTTGTGCCCACTTAGATTAGTCCTCAACATGTGAACTAGAGGTTGCCACATGGTATGGGGTGGAGGCGAGACATGATTCTCAATTTACCTAGCATTATTTATCTTTAATCTATGCAGTCTTGCCTTTTTCACTGAATTTTCATCATATGTGGGGCTGATATAAAATTATTGATCTATGAATGCAAATTCTACTGATCTATGTGGCTGCAAAATTTAAAAATGGCATTTTATTGCAAGTTCAAATAATGTTCACTGTTCAAGAAATACCTAAAAGTGGCTGATCTGCCTTAGATCACATGTGATTTAGATCACATTCAATGAAAAAATATCTACACAGTAGAGCCTTAATCCTTTGGAATAAGTGAGACACCCTTACTTGCATTAAATAACAATTTTCACTGAGCAGTCATCTGGGCAGCTTGTGAATTTGATTGAAATGTACAATAAGTAGCTGTATAATATGCTGCAAAATTAAAAAAAATAAATAAAATAGAATTAAATATGAAAAAAAGACAAAAATTGCCACAATTATCAAATACCTTCTCCTGTAGGAGGGAAGCTATTGCTATCAAAACATTTCAAACACTGCTCAACTGCAAATGCTCATTTGAGGCTTCTCAGAAAGTACTGTGTTTTTAAGACAAACAAAAAGAAATGTATGTAATGGGTTTGTGTCAAAGAAAGACATTGATTTTAATTGCATTTCAAAGTGTTTAATTATTCCAGATGAATACTTGTCATAAGCACAAAGATACAAAGTTCAAATTAAATTGTTTTAAAAATCAATCTATAGACCAAACTTTTAATTACTTACAGGATGTACTTTGGTGGATTTTAGTTTAGGGTTTTTTCGTTTATGTTTTTTGTTTGTTGGTTTGGGTTTTTTGTTTTGTTTTTGTTTTTAATTGTATTTAATTTTTTAGGCATAAACCTTTGGTGTACTCAGAAACTGGAAACTTCTATCTTCAACTCAGAGAGTTGCTCCACATTTCCTTCTAAAAAGTGTTTTTATCATGTTTGCAATAACACCTTTTCTTACTGTTCAATTTTAGCTTTATACTATGAGCAATTACTTCTGCCCTTCACTAATATAATTTCAAGGCACGAAAGATGGGATTATCAAAGCTGTTTAGTGGTGGATAAACTTCACCCCCAAGGAAAGGCAGTAAGATTTTTGCAATTTATATTCATGGGAGCAAAATTAGGCAGATATTACAGGCTTAGGAATATTCTACCAGTCTGATGTTTCTTTTGTTTATACCAATACTGCTTTCTTTTCTAAGTTCTGTTTTATGCAGTATTTTGCAGTTGTGTCCAGTTAAGAAAGGGAAGATTTTCTTTTAAGAGGCAAGACTGTACATTTCAATAACTGAAACTACTTCTTGGAACTGGATCATATATTTTTAACCAGTGGCTAAAAAGTAATCCTTTTTATAACTTTTTCCAATTGCTCTTTAACTGATGCTTAAATTCTCAATATCAGCAAATGGGCTTGTGCAGTATGCCTGCCAAAAAAAGGGACGGAAATAATATTAGTCAATGGTTATCACCAGGGGTTGTGTGGTTGATTTTGTACTTCTGGACATTTCTAAAAACACTGTGTAGACAAAAGCACAAAACACCAACTTTTTAAAGCTTTGTCTGAGGTTTAAACTTTCTCTTGGTGAGGTGCATTTTGTTGTTCATTAAAAGCAGATCCATCTGTATTTCCCTTTTTAAATCTGTAGTCTCACCTACTCCCCTTCTTTGAAAGAAAACGATCACCCCCAGAGGCGGAGCTATTGCAGATCATTTTCTAAAGAGCAATGCTGGAGAATCTTCTGCAGTTATTGATATTTTGTATCTTTGTATGTGGTGCTGGGCTATAAGGAACTGTGAGAGGGTCCACAACCATTTAATTTGTTTGTACGGTAGGAAGGTTTTACTGCCACACACCTTCTCCACTGCATTAAAAATGTTTGTAAAGAGTAGGTCATGTACAAACGTTACGAAGACACTGAGAAAATGAGAATCAAGGTTATGTTCATTTCCATAACGGGAATGTGTGCCAGTATTTTTGCCTAGACTATTTGCTTTCATTGGCGTTGATAAAGAATCTCCACTTCTTAAGAGCATCCAATATCACTCAGACATCTCATGAGCTTACAGAATCCTTAAAAACGCTTCATTAACTGCATGATATTTGGGGCAATTAACAAGGCAGGTCTCTGAGTCATGTTCCTCTTTAGCTGAATGCTACTGCTCTGTCTCAAGGGCTGTAAAATCTCTGGGATTGTAAATACAATAATTATCAGCACTGAGTTTTGATTCATTGAACTCAAAGGATGGAATTTAACATTGACTGAGACTTAAACAAATGCTGAGAAAAGTCAGTTCCTTCACTGTTGTCACTATTGTCTGCAGAGGACACTGGAGAGTAATCAGCCCATATATAAACACTCAGAACTATCAACAGGAATATCACACAATTCTGAAGATCTTTGCTTTGTTGCACAACAGATTTTGACAAGGTAAAGCCTGGGACACTGTTTTCCTTTGTTTGGAAATTCTCCCCTTTCCTCTGTCAGTAATCATCTACCTTCTACGTAAGAACCTTCTACCTTGAAATATAAGCACATAGATAAACTTCATCATTATTGCTTTAACAAGCAAATAGTGAAAGCTGTAATTGAGAATTAAAACTGAATTCTATGCAGGAACCAATACATGCATACACATAGGTTCAGTTTCACAAAACAGGCTTATGATTTACCATGTCCCCAGAATAAAAGGAAATATATGTATTTTTCTACTGCAGTAAACAAGGTTGGTTATTTTGGCATTACACATTGCAGTATGGCAAAAGCAGACCATTTTTGCCACAGTCTAGTTCAAGGGCCTGAATTAAACTTTACAGGAAATTTAATTTTTCAGTGGAAAAAGATAAACTACCCATGCCTGGACATAAATCAGCCCTATATTTTTGTGCTGCAGACAACCAAAGACACAGTGACAAGATACCAGAGTAGCAGAGTCTCTTCCATTTCTGCAGAGGCCCCTTCTGAGAAGGTAATGAGATTGATTAACTTCCAGCATAGGAGTTCAGAGTTGTCAAAAGCCTGATCACTTTTCTGTGAGCAGCCCTAACTTGCTCTTTAATCCATTGGCGGGGCGGGGGGGGGGGGTTAAGGGAAATGAATTGTGACATATTAAATTTGGCACAAGTTACTACTTTTTGCTAAAAGTAATGACATTTGCCATTGCACTGGAGATGCAGGTAGGAAGAGAGACAATTCCAAGATTCCACAGTGTTACCAAAGGACTATGGGACTGCTGCTGTTCAAAATAGCCATACATTGAACAGAGAGATTACAAAAAAAGTAAGGAAGGCTATAATAGTTAAAAGATGAGGGTTGAATAAATTAGGGGAAAATAATTATCCTATTTCTGCTTATGAATTTGCTATATTTTTAGAGAACCAAAGACTATTTCAGTCTTTGTTTTGGGTATAATATAATTAGAAGAGTATGAAATACAAAATTGCTTGTCAGTAGTCTAAACAGAGATTAGGACTGTTTATTTCATATCTCCAACACTGAGTTTAAAAAGTTTAGAGGAGATGAAGAAAAAAAATTAAAACAATTGATACTTTTCTTCATAGATGTAGTCTAAAGGATATGAAGCAAAGAATATCAGAGATAGTATAAGTGAATATGAAGTGATAGTCCTATCTAGAATGAAAACATGGATAACTGTAAGAAAATAGAAATGAATTGACAAAGGGAAAATCACAATAATAATTTAAAGAATGAACTGAGATAGGTGTAAGAATACATTGAAACATAGCTACTTCATTTTTCCCTGGAGTAAGACAAAAATCTCATTCATGTAGACAGTCTTCAGAAAAAAAAATACCTGCCATGGTTTTAGCTGATCTATTTACAGAGATAGATGACAGATAGATAGATAGATAGATAGATAGATAGATAGACAGACAGACAGACAGACTTCCAAGATAATCAAGTCTAAAGTGATATTTTGGTCAATTAACAAGGCAGCCTTTTGTTTGGTGAAAAACACCGCCTTGTAATTAAACCGTAGCACTAAGTGCCACATCTCGTCACTTTTGGAACACTTCAAGGGATGGTGATTCCACCACCTCCCTGGAGAGCCTGTTCCAATGTGTAACCACACATTCAGTGAAAAAATTCTTGCTGATCTCCAACCTGAACTTCCTGTGGTGTTGCTTGAGGCCATTTCCTCTTGTCCTGTTGCAGTTGACTGGGGGCAAAGGCAGAACCATACATGGCTACAACCTCCTTTCAGGAAGTTGTAAAGAGATATAAGGTCTCTCCTGAGCCTTCTCTTCTCCAGGCTAAAGAATCCCAGCTCCCTCAGCTGCTCCTCGTGTATGTACACGGGTATAGATATAGACCTGATCTGTTTGTTTACTGAGCATCTTGTTTTATGTTCACTTGGTTAAAAGCTCAAGGCATTTTGAAAAGTTTATTTGTTATACCATATGGCTAAACACACTTAAACAAAAAAGGGACTCTTTAAGAGCTTTACTACATCAGAAAAACACACATCTCCCCCTGTGCTGCAGGGAGTACCAGATACCTTGTGACAACCATTTTGATTTAAGTATTTAGAAAAAATGTCAAAAGGATGCCACGCTGTATACTCAAGGAGAGAAAAATAACTGCTCAGTTCTTAAATATATGGCTCCTTGTATTTATGGGAGTTGAGAGACACAGGTTAGAGCTCCCTCCTTCAATGGAAACCTGAATTTGACATATCCGATAAATTCACTGTCCCATCTTGCTTATTACCTTTTCTTGGGCAGCAGCCAGTACTTATTATTCAGAATAATAGGAAAAAAAAAAATCTTCCTGCTCTGCACAAGCAGTTTACTTATATTATAAGCTATAAAGCTTAATAACATTGCACTACTTTCTTAGCTTATGCAGTTCAATGACGATCCTTTTCTTCCTCTGTTTAAAAAATTAAAATTATAAAACTATATGAACCAGTAACTTTCAAAATCCTACTTCACAACTTTTTATAATGAGTCATGCACACCAATCTGAGATCACATGTAAAATAGTCACACTGGTGAAAAACGGAGTATCACAATCACATGGATAGATTTGCACATACAAAAATAACTTTGAATGGGATGCTGTCTTAGTCATGTGTCTCATCTACCTACCTTCCTTCCTTCTGGGCCTGTCACATTCTCTGGGCAGATAAGCTATTTAGATACTGTTCTCTTTAGTCCCAAACGTTGTTGGACTTAGCCTAACTGTGTACAATCATCTACATTGTAGGTTCTGGGAATGCTAATATCTGAATTGCAAATATGATCCAAGCTTAGGTGAGATCGCTGAATTGCCTGGCCTGAATAAGTATCATCTTCATTCATTTTACTAAAACTAAATTTTTAAAAAACAAGAAGAGATCAGAAGTAGTAAAAGGAGTGGAGTGTATGATTAAAGTCTTTTTGAGAAACTGAGCTCCTGATTAAGTTACTTATGCATTTTATGCTTAAAGCTGGTTTGCATTTAAAACTATTTGAAATCATCCTTGGGGTAGAAAATAAAACCTTCTTTGAGTACCATCCTTACTAAAATCAGTCCATAAATCGTCTCAGCCTGTAACTCCTTTTCTCTCTCTAATCACATCCTTCAGCCTGGAGCTTTGTTATTCACCACAATTATTCCCTTGGTCTTCACCAAGCACCTTTTTTTTTTTGTTGTTGATGACTTTAACTCTTCTGTTGTGACATTCACCCCCCACTTCATGCCTTTGCCACATCATGTTTCCTGATCTCCCACTTTCCACTCCTTTTTACCCCTCTCTTTTTCCCTCCTCTACTCCTCTCTTTTACTGATGGACCCGTTGATTCTCTTTGTGCTATAAATTTGTCCTGGGTTATAGTGTAGGATATGCTCAAAGTATTCTATCACCATCTTAACGATCTGCTCAATTCAATTGTTGGAGCAGTGCTCTTCCCGGAACCCTTCCTTCAGGGTTATCTTCTGCTAATGGCCCATCAGATGCCTTGCCCATGACTCATAGATAACACCCTCTGGAGTTATCTCTGTTTAATGGGCCATCAAGGATCCCCCTGCAGGACCTACATCCTATTGTGAGATGCTCCGCCCAAGGGGAGGAACAAAGCATTCTCACCTGGATATAATCTGGGGTTTGGGACAGTACGGGGGGCTTACCCACTGGATTCCCAGACGACTCGAGCTATCAGACCTTTTCTACAGGATCACTGCTTCAGGAAAATCACCCTGATCAGGTTGTATTCTGACTCTGTCAGTGGTCTTTTGTATTTCTTTGCATTTATTTTATTTTACCTTTTTCTTTCTTTTCTTCCTATTAAATTGTATTTCTGACTTGGAGTCTCACTTGTTTTCCTTTCAAACCACTACAAATTTCCCCCTTGACTCTTCCAGTTATCTTTCCTATTACAATATTTCTTTTGTTATTTTTAGATGTGGCACACCTTTGACATTTCCTCCACTTCCTCCATTCCTACTCCTATATCAGGAAATAATTATTAGATTGGATGAGTTAATTTCTTCCTCCTTCTTTTTTCAACCTAAATTTTTCAGATCTGTTCCACAAGGTTGTTCTTCTGCTTGTCTTTCAGGTCAGTTGCCTTTGACTCAAGCTTCAGTGACAGTTTAAGCTTTCAGACTATAAGCTTTACACATGCTTTTATCCCTAGGATCTCTCTATTCCGCACAGAAACCCACCTTGTCATACAGCTCATATTCTCCTAACAGTATGTGGAGCAATATTGCTCTAAAGATGATTAATAAATTCATCTCTCCCTTTGAGTCCTGCTATTGCTTGTCCTTTCTTCATGTCAAACACAAGCTGATAGTCTTAACTGTCAAAGCCTTCTAGCTGTGTTCTCAGTCTACAAACTCTGGCTTGAAATAACAGTGTGGTCGGCCCTACATCTGACAGTTTGATTACATTTTGGAACAGATGCTGCTGGGATTTTACATGTTTCTTTTCACACATGGAAAGCCATGCATGAAGATGTTTCATAATTTTTCTCAATCAGCAGTTTGTTTCATCCGACACGGATCTATCCACATCAGATGAATTTTCTATTGCATTTCACTTGAAAGCTATCTGAAACAAGATTTATCATTTAAACCTTATATCCTTTACCCACATAGCACCTTTAATGAGCTTCTGGTCAAACAATTTTAACAATAGAAACAAGTGCTCAGGAGGTTTTTACTCCAATTAAAACAAAACAAAGGATGTTTCAAGGAAGGAAATGTGAAATGACCACACTATCCCACTAGGAGCACACAGGCCGGAGCACAGGTACAATGCTTCCCGTAGACCAGGCTGGGGAATTGGGACTCACTGTTTCAGCAGGAAGAGTGCAGCATGTGGTTCCACCTCCTTTGCTCAATATGAAAAGCAATGAACAGAATGCACATACTTTTCTTAATGATTGTACAGATTTAGAATATTAATTAATTTGGATATATACACACAAGTAAATCATAAAATTATGCCCAGAAAAATGTAACTCCTTGGCTGTCTCAATCCATCCAATATGTCAAAAAGCAATTACTCCCTACAGCCTTCCAAAAGCACTTCATATTTCTTTGAAGATGGCATCAGAAAAGATCCAGCAGCTTTAATGGTCTGGGAGTGAGCTGCTGGCACCTCTGAGTCACAATCTCCATAGGACACAATACACAAGCATTCGCAATGTGAATTCAGTGTGCGGTCAAGTGATTGCGTATTAAAATGTCTCTGCAGAACTGTGTGGTCACTCAAATATAAATCAGAACTGTGACTGCTGAGTTTTATTACAGTGTGTCAGGATGACTACAGGAAGCAAACTTCTAGTCTGCTACCTTTTTGAAAGTGCTGGCAACCTTTCCATCCCTGTTGCCATCCAGCAGAGCTTACTGAGCTGTACCATAATCAAAGTGATACTTTAGGTGTTGAGTACACTAAGAGTTAATTCAACTATACGGCTTTCTTCACAGAGGAATGCACTCAAATATTTCTTTGTAATGAAGACTTTTATACTGTACAATGCTACAGAGCTATCCCCTTTATAACAATGAACTATCGAAAATAAATCTCTCACCTCTCTCATTTAATTCAACCTGGGAGAAAGAATGAAGATAAGATAGGGAAGAACAGTAGCTGTAGAAACGAAATCAGTTTTGTATTGCTGAAAGATCATTAAAGGGAGCAATATGGAATAAATTAATTCCATATTGCTGTAGTTGATATCATGGCAGATTTTGGCACTTACCTGGAGCCTGCAGAGACCACTCCAGGACGATGGGAGCAGTATGTTATATCCAAGGCCGTTGTACTTAATTTTACTTTCATTCTATGCCATCAAGAGCAGGAATGCATGTTTCAGGAAATTAATTATGAAATATGCTAGTGTCAAAGCTTAGACTATAAACGATCATTCCAACTTTTGCTGCTCAGAACACTCAAAAAGGTAATTTCAAAATTCTTTGTTGCAGAAGTACTTGGGGTATTTTTTCATGTGAAAGTATATGGTTTAATTTTCAACTATGTACTAACTTACTTGTCTGCTAGATTAAGTGATACAGAAAATATCCAAAACACTTAAGGATTCCAGCTGACATTAGATTTACCTACCATCTTTGCTCCCAGACAGAGACAATACAACAGAGAATGAAGGCAGCGTATAAAAGCCAGTGTTTCTTTCCTGTGATCTGAAAGATTTAGCTTTTGGAATATTTTAATTTTAGTTCATTTGCAGAGACAGGAGACTGATCCTCTTTCTCTGTGTCAGTGATTATGGTGTGGACAGGGAAAAAGACTTTATCTCCTTCACAACAACCAGTTCAAGAATGCTGAACATAATGGGGTCCTACAATAAATCCTAAATCCTCAGTATATTTCTGCATATCCTTAACTTAAGCAAACAGACTTCTCATTTGTAGGTGGAATGAGTCTTACTCTGACATAAAAGGTAAAAAAAAATTATATAACTTTTTTACACAAATAAAAAGTATTTTAAAAAAATAAAATTCTTTGGAATTTTAATCCTGTTCTTTATGCTGTCACTGGACTCTTTGAAAATTGAAACGAGAAAGAAAATCAAAAGAATCGCAGAAATTACCTTTTTTAAATTCTTGATTAACAGTGTTTTAGTAGATTGAATTGGATTTGGATTGTGTCTGAGATTCTCAAAGGAATACAAAGAGCCATCACTATCTCTACCAGGCAGTAGATTTTAAGGTAAAAGCTACTTTTAGTAATAATAAATAAAAATAAACAATTGCTATTATTTCCCTGGGGTCTCCTAGAAAGGAAAACTGCAAGGATCAGAGTTTACTCTTGATAGCTTTATTGGATTGCAGAATGTTCCTTTCTTAAGAAGAAAGAAAAAAATTTATATGTACAGACACGAACCATCTTCTCCAAAGAGACAGTTTCCCATCTGGATTTATGGGAGGTTTTATGAGAGAGACAAGCCTGCATGTTACAGGTCAAATTCTACCCTCCAAAGTTGTAATACCCAGACCATACCAGCACTTTGCTAGCTTTCTACAGCTCAGGAAAGACAAAATTTCACCAAATAGTTTCCACCCAAGCTCATTTCCTTCATCAGCCCTTAGGATAAAACAACCGGACAGACTCATCCAAGTGGTTGAAAATACAGAATATGTGTCTCTAATTGCACACCTAAATGTTCTGCCATGTATATCAGCTGTTCCCTCTGCACAGGAAGTCCATGATGCATACCAGAGCCCTACTCTTTGGAAAACTTCCTTTAGAAGCATCTGTGGATTTTACCAGAGAAAAGCTGAAGAAAGTGTCAGAAATTGACAAAGATGAACCAAGTTCTTTGCTGCCAAAATCCAGTCACTGTGATGTCACATCACTTTCTACCTTCAAATCTGTATTCTAATCCATTTTTAGCACTGAACACACATTTTCTAATCCATAAAACTGGGATGTGTGACAGAATCAAAAGAGTAAAAGTGAGAGAATTCATGATTGAATAGATAAAGCAGAAGTTGTGCACAGGCAAAAGAAAAACAAGAGATTCATTCAGCTCTTCCCGTGGACAGGCAGGTGTTCAGCTGTCCCTAGGAAAGCAGGGCTCCATCACACCTAACAGTGTGATTACCTCTATCCCAGTAAAAACCAGCCCTGTAACAAGGGGCTTCTTTCTTCATTGAAAAGAAAGTTATGAACAAATCAAGTGGAGGGCATGTCTCATACCTCTTTCCCTCCCTGCACTGTGCAGCAAGAGGGAAGGGAGCAGCGTGGCAGGACAAGAACCATGGGAGTCTCCTGGTGAGGGGCAGGTAGGAAGTGAAGATTTAAAGAAGGCTTTCAACAGGCCAAGAGTGTGTCCTCTAAGAAGTCTCCTGAGATGTTGATATCTCACGAGAACCAAAACACAAAATCATCTGGAAAGTAAAGATGCATATTTCAGTTTAAAAATAAAAGAACAGTGGAAATCCTCCCTTTGCTTAATTAAATTAGAGAAGAAAATCCATAAATTACTTCTTGAGACTAATGCCCTCAATCAAAGGTAAGAGTAACAAAAGCCTTAAGCATCAAGGTGTGTTTAGCAAATATGTCTAAGCACTTTGAAGGTTCTGAAATGAGCTATTCAGGTGGCTTATGTACTAGTAAATAAATTACACTGAGTTCCACATAGTACTGCTTTGCCTTTACCTGCTACAGCACCACCAGATCATTCCAAGACCACATATTCCCTTCATTATCCCATCTGATCCTACTGCAATACTGTGACCTTGCTGTGAATATCGTTTTCAAATTGAGAGCCACTACAGAATATTTTCACAGAAAAGAAAATACTGTACAAATGTTGCTGTGCATTTAATTAATAATAGTGCAGTCTAAATTACCCCCTGCCATACTGACCCTTTTGGTTTTTCCCTGGTGGTGGGTGTGTCAACCATTCTGTGTCCTGTCCAGAAACCTGAAACATTCTGGGTGGGAAGGACTAACATGAATGGCAAAGCCTGTGGTATCTCAACCCTGTATCACATATCAGAGGTCCTGTGTATTGTCCTTCTGTCTTGGTCACTCCCTCCTTACCTGGTATTGGTTATGGCTTACCTTTGCCCCTCCCCATGCTCCTGATAACAAAAGCTGAAACCTGAACCCCAGGGGCACTCTCCGGCTCTCTCTCTGGAGCAATAAACATCTACCATCAACCCACGTGAGAGTCACTCTTTCTTCTTCCACGCCGATCTACGCTTCAGCCTGAGGTTCAGACCCTCCAAACCCAAGGATACAAACTTTCTATTTGGGCTGGTGATTCCAGACACCACCACATACAAACATCTGAAAATATATCAGCTTAACTATAAGTGTAGTACAGTAGCACAGACTTATTAAACCCATCAGGAAATTTAAAGAAAATCCAGCAATGATTTTCAGTTCTGTTTCCAGATGAGAAAGAGACCCTAGATACTGAGACATTATTCAGTCAGTATCCAGAGACCCTGGGGACCTCATTAGCTCAATACCCAAGACCTGTTGCCTTTTAGAGCAAAGACAGTATAAAATCCATGTGTGTGCAGAGCAGACTTCTTGCTTACTGTCTTTCCAGTTGCTAATACCTTTAGGAAAGCCTGGTTTTACTGGAACGATAGAACTGATTGTTGAAATAATATTTTAGAAGGGATTCTGTTTTATAAGCAGTGTTACAAAAGTCAAAATAAATATGAAGGACATCTTCCAGAAGGAAAGACAGAAAGAATTACATGTAATCCTTGGATAGCCTAACTATTAACAAATCTCTACTTCTATTATGGTCTTTAATAATTTGCCACAAAAATCAGAGAAAATGCTGCACTGTACCTCAGTAGATTCTCTGCTTGGTAAGTAATTGTAGTTTGGCTTTCTAGCCAGCATCTGGGGACATTGTGCTGCTATAACACATTCAGGGAGTGGGAATTGGCAGACAGTTTGCTGGCAACACAGAATCTAACAGATCATTGACTTTATCCCCTTTTATCCAAAATCAGTTATAAATTGCAAACACATAAGTTGAAAAAAGTGCTAAATTTAGAACACAGTTTTTTCTGCATTATTATTCTATAATCCCTCTTCTCACAGCTTTCAGAATGAATTAAAAGCAATATTGGTCTGCAAATTTGCTATTTACTTCTATACTAATCAAAAGATACAACATGAAATTACCCAGTGCAATGTGTATTCAATATGTATGTTTTATTTGGCCTAAAAGTACTAATGGAAATAGGCATGTATTTTTGAATCACTGTTTATAGTTATTGAAAAAATGATGAAACAATGTTGTTCTGAGATGACACCTGTATCCATGGGCTGGATTTAAAGTAACCAGCTGTAATGCAGAACTCAGAGCTTTATCCAACCGTTGACCTGAGGTCAACAAATTATGTTCTCAATGATGAAATATTATGCAATTTTACCCCTGTGTGTGTCCAGTATTTCTGGAGGTAAAATGTTTTTTAATCATTTATTTATTTATATATTTATTTATTCGAACAAACAAATCCCCCCCCCCCAAAAAAAAAAAAAACAAACGAAAAAAAAACCCAATGCCAAATAGAGAGTTTTTTGATTCTTCTGACTGATGGACTGAAGCTCCTTTCGTACTACCAATTGCATCTGGTTGAGATTTTTTTCCCAAAAAGCTGAGAAGTTAAGAAGTCATTTCCTCCTTCACTCTGAGTTGATAATGTAGATGAGCATTACTTGTTTAGGCCTTGTTCAAGAAACTATCCATATTATTTAACAAGTAACCAAGAAGTAAAGCCAGTTTACAGTTTAACAAAGTTCTAACACATTTATGTTAATTTCTATTTACCAAATCGCACAGGGACATGATAAAATGCAACTAATTAAGAACAAAAATTATAGATCGACTATTCCATTAAAATGATCATATAAGTGTATCTAACACCAATATGCAATTTCAATTCAAATCAAAAGGTAAACAGGAATATTTCACAGATCCCCTAGAAAGTGATATCAATAAATTCTTTATAACTGCTCTTGTATCCTGTACAAAACTTGGTTTATTCAAAAATAAAATCTCCAAATTTATTTCCACATACATGATGTCTTTCACATGAATGTCTCTACAGTGTGGCTTCCCACAGCAGCTGAAATAATTTTTTAGTGCCTGAACTCAAGTTCTTTTCTTTTATAATTCAGTTTTTGACTTGAATGCTTTTGCCAGTAAAAAGCTCTCACTTGCTATCAGGGAGGTCTTCCATCTGTGGACTAAATTAGTTCAGTGGAGCAAAGGTGAAGGATGTTAGTAGTAAGAAAAGCTCCCCTTTTCCAAAGGAGAGTTTTTTTGCAAAATACCAAGTCACGTCCTTCCCTGTACAGTGATCTGGTGGCTTTCTCATCACATGGGCCAGAAATGGGTAGCACCAGAGATGAAGCAAGTTGTTCTGAACCAATCAAATTCTTCCTGTATCTCTCTCATCCTGAGAAGACATCAGGAAGATAGTCAGTAATTTTCAAGCTTGGCATCCTTTGAAAACAATAATTATTTTAGCCGGTGGTTGAAAAGATGTGGCTAAATGCCTTTTTGTATAATTCTGATCTCCATACCACAGAGGAGCAGTTTGTTCCTTTATATGAGAAGACGACTTTGAATTTCATCTTGAAAACCTTAGCCCACATCTCAGCAGTTTATGACTGTGTTTCTTTGATGTGGGAAAATGTGATGTAACTACATGGCCTTTTCATTAAAATAATGTGCACTCATGTTATTCTAAATGACTTTTGAACCTTTTCCTTGAAAGAAGTTTTCTCATTTTCTAATGGTTTCTGTTTACAATCAACATATCTGTTATCTAATCACAGCTGAAGGTCTTTATGGTGTAAGTCAAAAGAGCTATCTATGTCTGTGCCAAGGTCACTGTTGCATTCTGGTTCCTTGCCAGCATCATTTTCTCTTCACTATTTTCCACACAGCTTGTCTGTTGCAGAAGCTGGATGCATCCACTTTGCCTAGAACTTATCTCTTCAAGTCTGATGAGGCCACACTAGACTGTCCTTAAGGAACAGAGTGTCTGCTAGGCCTCTTGTAATGGCAGTGTTTTTACAGAAAGTAAAAAGCAGGTTAAACAGGTGCTCAGTCCCTAGAGACATAGCCAGTCACCTTCTAACAGACATGTCACCCAGTAACTCACTAATCTCTCACAGAACAGACACTGCTGGGAGCTTCCAGGCTTTGGCTCTATTATGCCTTGAAATCCAAAAGGATTGGGGTCACAGAAGAGGATAGTGATCCTCTAAGCATAAATATTCTCTCTGGACAATTCTGTATCATCCAAGGCAGACATCTTTCAGAGAGTGAAAACATTTGGAAGGTTCAATGAAACGACTGCAGAAATTCAGCTAAGAACTGGTTAGCTCCCATTTGCACCTGCCTCCACACAGATTAAGAGGAACCTGAGTGAAATTATAGCCTCCCTAACCTTCAAATTCTTATCCAATGCTATGGGGATGTAAAAAGACAAACAGTAAATGCACAGCTGTGGTAGGTTGCCCCTGGCTGGATAACAGGTGCCCAAGAAAGCTGCTTTCTGACTTCCTTAGCTGGATGGTGAGAGAAAATAAAACAAAAAGCTTTTGGATTGGGATGAGAGGGGAAGATCACTCAGCAGTTACTGTCACAGGGATAAAAGACTCAGAGAAATATTATTTCATTCATTACCAATCAAATCAAAGTAGGATAATGAGAAATTTAAAAACAAATATTTAAAACACCCTCCCCACTCTTGCTCCCATTTTCCCAGGCTCAACTCTACTACCAATTTTCCCTGTCGACCCCTCTCCAGCAGCTCACAGGGACTGGGATAGGACCTGCAGTCAGACAGCAGACACATTTTCTCTGCTGCTCCTTCTTCCTAAGGGGAAGTGGGTGCCTCCCACGGCAGTCCTCAATAAAGTTCTCCAGTGTGAGTCCTCCCCGGGGACTGCAGTTCTTTACAATCTGCCCCAGCATGAGTCACTTCTACGGAGAGCAGTCCTTCTAATGAACTAACTAACTAACTAACTAACAAAAACTAAGCCTCAATTAAGAAGCTACAACTCTATGTGTGTCTGTTACTGAAAAATGTCTAGGTTCATCTGATTTTCTTTCATCTCAGACTGCTCCTTAAGAAGAAAATATGATCTTTTTCCACACCATTTTGATGCGCTAACTGTAAAAGACCAGATATGACCTTCCTGGAAACTTTTGATTTCAGAGAATGTGGAACAGATTAGAAATCTATATTTGGTCTGTTAAAACCTACAGGGCAAACTTAAAAACATAGTCGTCAGTGAAAAAGTAAATACCAGCTTTTATTTAATTTTGCTGCAGTTTATATAATATTTTGGCTACTACTTGCATCCTGCTGTGCTTCCACGGGCAAATGGCTGTATCTCTCTCATTCCAGTAAAAATTTAATGTTAAATCACTGTTCTGATGCTGGACAGTGGAATCCTGAAAGAAACACTCTTCATGATAAATTCCAGTAATTTTTGACCCTCAGCTTTCCTCAGAGAGCCACATCAACAATATTGATAAGGCTTCATATTACCATCTCAGGAACATAACAAGGTTAAGACAATTGCTGTGTCAGCAAGATGCTGAGCTTTTTACTCATGCCTTTACAAAATCAAGGTTGGATTATTGCAATTTATTGTTGGCAGCTCTCCCAGACTGTTCACTATGTAGGGTGTATTTCAGACAAAACTCAGCAGCCAAAACATTCAAACACTAATACAAAATTACCAAACACGACAAATAGTAACATCACCACCAGACACATGAGGTTGAAATCCTGATCTGGTATAAAGAAACAGTGAAACCAGTGTTTATTGTAAAGATTGAGCATAATTAGAAATTATTTAATCTAAGGATTATCTGCTTGTCATTTTTTAAAGTAACTTACTCTTTCTATTTTTTTGGCAATACTTTGGTTCTCACTTCTGTGGAATGTCTTAATATGCTGAACTCTAAGCTTCTGTTTCATTTAATGTTATATTTTAATCTCTAACCAGTATTTTTATCTTGATAGCAATATATTGGTCATCAGAATATCCTAATCCTTACTGTGCCCTGTATTTTTAGATTTAAAGTTATAAAAATAATAATAAAATTATATGTAAGATGTACACCCTTTTTTAATTTGATCATCTTTTGCTGGGACACTGTCAGGTTTACAAGTATTAACTCACCACTATCTGAAATAGTCTGAATCTATTTAGCACTTTCCATCTAGTAATTTGAAAATGTTTTACAAATAATCATATATCCATATACACATGATTATTATTTTTGCAAAACAGAGCAGATACTATCCTCTTTTTAAAAAATCTCATTAATAATGATATTAATAACAATAAAAATTAGTAATAATGATCGCAGGGAAATAATATCATACAGGTCTAAAAATCAAGAACTTTGAGTTTTGTGCCACTTATATATAGTTGCAAGTAAAAAAAAGACTTACAGAAAGACTGTCTTTTCATGATATTTAATATAGCAAAGCATGTAAATTTCAGTGAAGACATTTTTGGTTTGGCTTAGACTTTTAATAAGAGTGGCAAAAAGAAAGTTATCTATATAAAGTCCAGCTGCTCTATTTTGCCTGTACAAGAGTTAGGCAAAATTATTGAAGGTTTTTACTATTGCCAATGCATCCCCTTCTCATTAATAGAAACACCATGCTGAGTTCTTGGGGATCATAAAACACAGAATAATTTGTGTTGGAAAGGACCTCTGGAGGTCACTCAGTCTGACCTCCTGCTTAGGGAAAGACTACATTAGGTTTTTCAGGGCCTTGCCCAGTCTTATCATGATTATGAAGAACCACTACCACTGGGCATACTTCTCCTCCATTGTTTGACCACCCTCATGGTACAAAAAAGTTCTTTCTTATTTCTAATCAGGATTTCCCAAGCCCAACTTGTGTCCTTTTTGTATAACCTTTCCAATCAGAGAAGAGTCCAATTAGACAGCTGAAGAAGCAGAAATAGTACCTTTTATTCTTCTATTCTTTCAGCTGGAAAAACCTGTTTCTTACAACTTCTCTTTGTACCTCTGTGCTCCATCCCCTGATGTTGATGGCTTTCCACAGGCCTCACTGCAGAAGATTTTTCTTGCTCTGTGGAGTGCAGGACCAGGGGCAATACCCCAGATGTGGTCTCACAAATTCCAGATGTCAATCATTTCTCTTGACATCTTAATTACACTTGCTGATACATCCTAGTATACACCTAATTTTTTTTGCAGATGCTTCTTTTATTGTATATAAACTCTCTCCCCAATTTGTCTCTCTATTCACTTCCTTTCCCGCAGACCAAGCCAAACCACTGGTGAGATGATAACTTTAAATTCTGTCTGTACTGATGAGAAGCATCAAGCTGAGTTTGGGATGGAATGAGAAAACTAATATACTATAAAATTGGCATGTGTCTTGAGCTCATATGTACACACTGGAATCACAACTTTTAGTGTCCAGCTTTTTCTTGTGATGGTCTTTGCAGACTCCCTGAGGATCAGGTCTGGTAGGCCAGTGGTTATTTTTGAAAAATATGCTACTGTCCATTATCATCTCTGTGTGTCAAATCTTTTCTGTCACACAGAAGCTGTGTGATCCCATACACATATTTTTCATTAGCATATTTAGTATAGTGGATAGTGTAGATCATACCTGGAGATAAATCTGTGTAAAATCTGTGAGTGTTAATGGTTTTAAGAGGACTGATGATAGCATCTTCAGTGGCCCCTGACCTCTCTGACACAGATGCTAACAACCCATTTTCCCTATGTCATAGAGCTCTAATAATCTGTTCCCTGCTGGTACCTGCCTCTGCTTCACTGCTCATGATCACTCACTTTCTCTGAACTTGTTTCATCAAAAAAGAGAAGAAATTAAACCAGGAGCACCCAAGTATAAGACAAAATTTTTCTCCATAAAATTGTGTTCTTGATTTTAAATAAAACATTGAATGTCTGCTTTATCATATCCAGAAACAAACAAACAAACAAACAAACAAACAAACAAATAAAATTAAAAATAAAATGAAACAAAGTCATTTAGCTTCAGCAGTTTTATGATTCTTGCATTCTTATTTAAACCAAGTTTTTGATCAGAATATGTGGCTGTCTTTCATTGGTGGATGAAATCTTTAATTGATGAGGTAACAATTCAGCAATATCCAAGATCTAAAAATTCTTTCTTAGATGAAGATCCAACGGAACACAAAGTCATTCAAAAAGGTTCAGCCTTGAACATTTACTTAAAAAACTCTCTGTCTCATGCCCAAATTGCTAAGGATACAAAAATAAATTTCCAATCATGGCTGTAACTACTGTTTCCAGGAATCCTTCTGCCACTTCAATGCAGAAATATAAACTCTGTATCTAAAGATTCAAAAGAGTAATACCTTTTATACTGAGGTTTGGTAGGAAATTCATGTTTGAATTGTTTTAGTTAATTGTATGTGAATTATCACAATATTAGAGAATAGACACTTATAAGCCCACTAGACAATATGACATTTTATTACTGAAGTTGTGCAGTGGCACCTGTAATCACTTAAATAGTAGCAGCAAAATTATTAGGTAATTCTTTATCAAAGATTCACTAACAGCCTCATTAGAAACAAGTTTAGTTTTAAAAGAAATTGCTTTTTGTATCACAAGTGAAAGAATTTATACGACAAATTTCTAATAGATAATTTATTCCTTGCAGAAGAAAAATGCTTGAAAATATTGAATAGATAAGAAAAAAAATTAAGGACTTTCACATAATTCTGTTTATTTCTGTAAAAAAATTCATTCTGAATGACAGAACATTTAACTGCACGAAGAATTGCAAAGATTACACAGTTCTCCTCTTCCTGCAAATTTGTGTAGATATATATAATAGCCAATATAAAATACGTGGTTATGGTGTAGACTGAATTACTAAGTATCAAGTATGGACTTTTCTCAATTACAGTGAAAGGTTTTAATAAGATCAGTCTGATTTTTGATGTTTTGGAGAATTTCTGTCACCTCTTGTCCAGATAGTTTTCCTGCAGATTAAAGAAGCTGGGCTGATTTTTCTCAGGTATCTAACGCACACAGAGCTATTCTGGATGCTGAGAAAACATCACTATTTCTCCTTTGCATACAAACGACAGGTAAATCATAAAATTTTGTCTCTACCTATTGTAGAGGCAGCAGAAGGATACAGATGGATTCCCAGAAAATCTTCTTTACTCCAAATATGCAAAATAGTTACTGATGTTACATTTTAGTTTTCTTAAATAGGGAGAGGTCCCGATAACAAATCTTGTAGCTATGGTCCATCTTATCATATATCTGGAGTATCCCCCCCAAAAAAAACTCTATTCTGCTTGTAAGATTTTCTGAGGTTTATGAGAGCATAGAACAGATACGTCCAGATTTGATAGTCAGTCCTCTGATTCAGAGGTGTTTAGGAGGTCTCTCAATGTCTTTCAGAGTTACTTTAAGAAATTCTTCACTATGAGGGTGGTGAGGCACTGGAACAGATTGCTCGGAGAAGTTGTGGATGTCTCATCCCTGGAAGTTTTCAGGACCAGGCTGGACGGGTCTCTGAGCAAATTGGTCTAGTGGGAGTTGTGCCTGCCCATGGCACAGTGGTTGGAACTAGAAGATTTTTTAAATTCCTCCCAGTCCAAACCATTATTCTATAAATCTATGATTCGTGTCATCTTAGCAACACCTCTCCACAAGGAACCAGAATTGTCTGCTTGATGCAAGCTGAAATGCAACATGATGGGAAGCAACTCTTTGACCATTCTGATATATCGCCCTGACAGAGGATTTCAGTGCCTCCCTGTAAGGCCTGCTGCCAGTCAGAAATTTGACATTAATGCATTATCTTACCAAGGACCAAGTACTGGTCCCTGGACATAGCAGACCTCTGTCAAGGGCCAAATAAATAATTTGTACCCTCATTGTAGGAAAATGTCTCCGGATGATATAAATATAAAAACCATCCACTGTTTTCTCACTATTGTCAGTTTATGTTAATTAGTAGAGTACTAACGCCCTACATATGACCAGCTTGTAAACAAATAAATAAAAAGCAAGTGAAGGGAGATTATGTTACATTAAATTGTAAAATAAAATAAAATTAAACATAAAATAAAATACAAATCAGTCTTACTAATGCCCTTTCAGATGAGGTACTTTGGGTTCTTTCCACCAAAGAAAGAGATTTCTGGTACTCTTGGTACATGTAAAATGCTGGACATAATCTGCATTCTTAAGATTGAAGTGACCTTCTACCGACCTTTTACCTTTTACTATTTGATGATTTTGTTTCAATCTTTAAGTCAATTTAGCTTTAAAACAGTAGCCATACAGTTAGACCAGTCTGTTGGTCTCTGAATTCATTCAATAAGATCTTTTTTAACCATCTGGACAAGTTCCGGTTTTATTTTATTTCTCTTTCCTAATGGGGCTTCTTTTACTGCATGTGCTTTTGGCAGGATACCAGTGACTATGTCTGTGAGGTACATTCTGTCCAGATTGCCTAGTAGCCTGTTAATCATCTCACATGTTTGTTTAAGACTGTCCTATGAATCCTATTCAGAAATGATCTATAAGTTCATTTGCTTATCTGCATTTACAGACTACCTTTAAGTCAGGCTTAAGCTATGTGTATGGTGGGTCTGCCCACGGAATTTAATTTAATCACTGAAATTCAGAGATAACTTCATAAGATAATAGTTGATCACTGCCTTACCTGTACTACCAGGAAATTGAAAAGACCTGAAATCTAAAGTAATGTACAATAGTCAATACAAAATCAGGTATCTAAAGGAGCATTTGTGCTAATTAAGTTAAAAATGTCAAGTGCAAAACTTAAATATTTTGCATAACTTAAATCTTTATTGCGGTTTTTAGCTAATGTGTTTAGATTACACCAATTACAGTTATCTCTTATTGGGCCTTAACACTGTGGTGCAGCTGGCAGGATCTAATGGCATAACTAACAATTTATTATGTATCATAGCTCAGCTTGGATTTAAAATACTATTAGTAGGGTTATAAAACTGAGGGGCTTGCTTTGACATAAATCTATATTTTATGGATAAGAGGTGTATCTATTCCCTTTATTATGTACTAAAATATTTAGAATAGAACTCATGAATATGTTTATGACATTCAAAAATATACTAGCTGACATTTATTCCTTGTGTGAAATTTGTATTTGATTATGAAAATGTAAGAGAACCTACAGGCATTAGTTGATTTACACAATGGAATTGCTTGGGCAGATTTCTTATGTGTCACCATAACATTTAAGGTATAATAAAAAACTGCAGCTACTTTGTTGCAAATTATTCAATTTAATCTTCTGAAGAGAATTTTATTGCCGATGTTTGGAAGCTGACCTTTACCTGCATGACACTTTCAACAGAAAATGTCAAGAAGGATTACAAATTACTTTTATAGCACATTAATAGTTTATAAAATTTATTTTGGATCATTTAAGGAAACCCACATACTACATAAACACCCTGCTATAACAGAGGTGTTTGACACTTCAAAGCACCATGAAAAGGAATTTGATTTCTTACAGATCATAAAGGAATGGAAGTAGTACGGGCCAAACTGTGACCTTTCACTCATTTTAAATTGTTCTTAATTATATGAATGTATATATTTACTATAATGGAACAACAGAGGAGTAAGTTGTAGGGGCCAAACTGTGACATTTCACTCATTTTAAATTGTTCTTTATATGAATGTATGTATTTACTATAATGGAACAACAGAGGAGTAAGTTGATGTTAAGTATGACACATCAGGATGTGCCTCTGGGTACTGCATCCTCTCAAGGAGTGCACTGACTACATCAAATATCTTGAGAACTTTGCTCATGAAAATACTTCTATATATGAATTTGAAGAAAGAATTCTTATTTAAAATGGACCCAAAGCAATGCAGTAGAATAAGATCTAACTCTATATTTCTCCCTGGACTTATATCCAAGTTTGACAGCTTTCCTACAGATGTTTTGCCAGAGATGGAAGTAAAGCATCTTACGCTGGGTCAGAAAAATTATTTGTCAGAGATTAATTTTTTTCTTGCTGTGTATAATCTAGATCTCTTCAGCTGAGTGATTCATCCTATTTTCCATTCATAGATGGTAGAAAAAATAGGCCTTTTTAGGGCACAATTTACATAGTTTTGAAATAGTAGCTTAAATAATTTGAATCTCACTCTGAAAATGCACGGGTATCCCCTGGGTACAAAAGAGACCTAAGCTCAGATGTAGATGTTTTTATTTGGGTTATCTAAATATCACCCCTCCATTTTATTCAATGGGAGAAAGCTTAATGAACATTCAGTTAAAAAATCCTCATGGGACACATAGCATTTTTTTTTCACAAAACAGTGGAATTATTTAGAGCATAAACAGGCTTTTTAAAGTATATTAATAGTGAGAGAAGGTCTCAGGAAAATATCAGTCTCATACTTGTTGAAGATGGCCATCTGACCAATAGGGATTAAGAAAATGCAGAAGCATTCCATGTTTTTTTTCCTGCAGTTTTTAATGTTAATGGTAGATCTTGGGCTGCTTGGTCACCTGAGATGCAGCACCACAACTGTGGGAACTTTTGACTGCTTTTGAACCCTAAAATTGTACGAGCTGAATGTTTTTAAGTCCATAGAACCTGACGGATATCATCCTGGAGTACTGAAGGGGATAATGGACGTTACTGCAGAGCCCCTCTCTCTCCATCATCCATCAGCCAAGGTCTTGAGAGTCTGGAAGCCAGGAAGCCAGCCAATGTTATCTCAGTTTATAAGAATGGCATAAGGGACTCAGAAAAAATACAGGCTTGTTACTCTAACCTTAATTTCTTAAAAAATTATGGAGACATTGTCCCAGTCCAATTGAAAGGCATCTAAAGGACAAACTCAGTTATCAAACTCAGTCAGCCTGGGTTCAAAAAGGGAAAGGGCTGTTTGCCTTGCAGAGGGATCTAGATAGATTGGACCATTAGACTATGGTTAATGGGATGAAATTTAATATTGTATGACAGATTCTGTAGGTAGGATGGCATAACACCAGGCATAAATATGAATTGGGAGAGGAGTAGCTGCAAAGAAGTCCTGCAGATGCTCTCTGACAGCAGGCTCAATGTGAGTCAGCAGCGTGTCCTGGCAGCCAAGGGGACGAACTCTATCCTGGGGTGCATCAAGCCCAGCATCATCACCTGATCAAAACAGCTGACTATCCCGCTGTATTCAGCACTGGTGTGGCCTTAACTTGAGTGCTGTGCACAGTTCTGGGTCCCACTAATTGAGAAACATGTTAAGTCATTCAAGTGTGTCCAGAGGAAGGAAAGAAAGCTGGTAAAAATAGTGGAAGGAATGCCCTTGAGCAGCAGTTGAGGACTTGGGTTATCTCTAGTTTGGAGAAAAAGAGAATGAGGAGTGACCTCATTGCTTTCTATGCCTTGCTGAGGGGGAAAGATGGGGAAACAGAAGTGCTGAACTCTTCTCCCTGGGATTCAGTGATAAGATTTATGGGAATGGTTGAAAGCTGTGTCAGGAGAGGACCAGACTAGATTAGGTAAAATTTGTTTACCAAGATGGTGGTCAAACACTGGAACAGGCTTCCTAGAGAAGTGGTCAATTCTCCAAGTCTGTCAGTGTTTAAGAGACAATTGGAAAATGCCCTGAGTAACACAATTTAAGTTCTGTTTAGCCCTAAATTTGTCAGGCAACTGTAGTTGATGGTCACTGTACACCCTTTCTAACTGAAATAGACTGTTCTGTTCTGTTCTGTTCTATAAAATATTCCAAGGTGCTCCTTTGCAATACTTCTGGTTTAGGTGTTCTTTCTCATTCTCTTGAAAAGTTCAGTTGCTTGTATTAATTTAACTTTTAGGTCAATATGATTAGATAGCATGTATTTTTGGGACATACTGCATCTTCTTTGTTTTTCAGTTACTTCAGGGCACAAGTGTTTTACTGCATTTAAATAATCCTTCACACATCTATGTCATTTCCTCTCAAGTATTGATATGTCTGTTTGTTAGCATAAAATCTGATGCTAAAAGAGAAAATGGCAATTATTTGGCTTAAAACAGCAATCATAAATTTCATGTGAAGCAATTCTTTTTTTTTTTTCTTATTTATAAATAGTAGAATTTAAACATTTCTTATTTTAATCAATCTTTTAAGGAAACTGCTGTCTGTGGCACTCCCAATGAAGAAAAACCCCATGTACAGAAATGCTATAAGCCTGGCATCAGTGATCATAAACCAGTCTCCCTTTGGCTTAATTGCTTAGCAAATATCAAGAATTTTCCTTAAATTTAATGTTATCAAAAACTAATGGAGAAAACAGTCAAGGTAAATTTAGGCTGGATATGCAAAACTGCAGCACTACCAAAATACCACACAAATGAAAAGAGGTGTACAGAACCTGCCACCTTGCTTAAAGAAATACATAATGAATAAAATACTCCTGCTTACCAGAAAAAGTTGAAGATTCTGAAAGTAATTTAATTTATAAATGTTATTTTCATTTCATACTAGTCAGGTGGAAAAGAGAAGGAAAGTTAACTTCATTGTCTTCGTTTCGCTCAGCCCATATCCAATACCACTGGAGTCCCCACTCCAACCCTAAAAGAGCTAGTGGTGTTCATACTTTAGAAATGCTTTTTCTGATGCATCAAAATGTCTCTTGTGAGCGAAGCCAAACAACAATTGCAGAGCAGAATAAACTCAGAGACAGACACATGTAAGGGCTGATATAGCTGGTGCAGCAGGGAGAAGGGACATTTTTCACTAAAGATCCACACTATCTCTCACCTCTCAAGCTTAAGGAAGAGCCATAAACTCAAAGCAATTTCAGCCTCAAAAGAGGTTCTGACCTATAATTCTTTATTTCACTGGACACCAAAAACATTTGACTTAGTGGAAACACTGGCTTCATGACACATTGTTTATTTGTGCTACTTTCAGTTGCAGAAGGCAATGCTGTGTCTCTCTTTAACAACAATCCAAACATTGATTCTTCCCTTTGCTCCCTGTCTCATAGATACCAAACACCTACTTTCCTTCTTGGATTTTCTTATTAACATAACTAAGTCAAACTGGGAGCAAATATTCCCAGCCTATACTTTGTAGTAATGCAATCCCTATACCTTTAGCAGGTGTTCCCTTATAGGGAAAGGGTTTCATATTACCTTTTGACATGTTAGGAAGTTAGCTGGAAAGTTCTGTGGATATCTCTTTGCAATTGGCCCAGAGCCAGCCCAGAAGTGTGGATTGGACTCTGGAAATGTTACTCAAAGACACTTGGTACCGTCATTGTGCCAAGGGTCAAAAAAGCCCACGTAAGCTATTAGGTACAAAAGAGGGAGAACAAAGGAACTCCACGCTTTTCGCTTTTCACTTTTTGCTCTTCGCTTTTTGTCTCTTGCTTTTCCATCCTTGCATCTCAAGGTGCTGTAGCAGCAAGGGATTTATGTCTGTGCTGCATTCTGTTCGGTTATTTTGAATTTTATATTATTTTTACATCATTATTAAAACCCTTTTGATTTTTCAAGGCACCTGCAATCAGCCTCCCACTTATTATTACAGCCAGGTTTCTGAACACTCTGAAAAGAGTGTGGGTAAAACCCACAATACTTAGCTTGAACTATGTTACTTCTACACCTGAATGGTGTCTGGAAAGCCTCAAAAGTTCTACTTTTTCTTCCAGGTGCAGCCATGTGTCTAGTAAAAAACAATGCTACTTTATATCTTTATATAGAGAATTATTGTTGCTACACCACTCCTGCAAAATGCTATTATTCCACAATTTAAAGGAGGAAATAAAATATATAAAAATCAGAGTTATTCTTATGGTAGATTTCGTGGTAAAGTGGGTTTCTGTTGAAATGTTGTGTTTGATGTTGATGTGTACGACATTTCATTTATAGAATTCCACAAACGGAGACCAAAGGTTGCTCAAAACAACTTGCAGTGTTCTCTGCTCCTAGAAATGCACTCCAGGATTATAATCAAGCAATTATTTATAAACCAGTAGGGTTATAGTAGGATGATTTGGCATTTATAAGCAAGTCTCTTGTTTGCTGTATTTTCTGTGTATATGTGAACACCCACAGAGTTCACACGTAGGATATAATTTCCAAGGTGATTTTTGCTCTGTGTAGAATGGGAATTAATTTTATACGGTAACTGCCTTTTCCCAGCAGCTAGCATTTCCACAGCTGGTTGCTGTTTCACTCACCCATACTTTTCCATCACATACTATTTCTTCAGCAGCCCTCTTGCATGCCCAGAGAAAGAAAACATTTATCCACAACAAATCAAAAGCTGTGAAAAAATGCTACTGAAAGTATGATTTTTCTTTTGTGATTACAGAAAGACCACACCTTTTCTCTTCAGAACTAACTGTTGCAAAGTTGTGGCTATAGACTTTAAGGAACAAGAATTTGAATTCTGTTTAATTTGACAAATAATATCAAAATTTAAAAATTTATTGCATTAAATAACATAGATGTCTTATTAAGACACTTGAAAAAATAATAGTTTATATGAAGTATTGTTATGCTTTTGTTTCCTTGTTTATCAGAACTTTTTGACCATATCTGTAACTGAAGTAGCAGAGCACAGCCTCTCCGAGACAAAGATTTCAACGAAGTGAGATTAGAAGGAACCTGTGAAAGTATTTTTTAGATAAGTCTCAAATGTCAAAGCACAGAAAGGACTCACTACCTCCTGCTGTTGAACCTATTGAAAAAATATTTGTAATAGTTTTTATACGTATTTTTGAAGGACTGAAGATATTGACAGTTGCTGTAATGCTTGAAGAAGTTCTGAATGATAAGTGACGGTGAGGACATTTAAAGCTTTCCTTCATTCTAATTAACTGATGGTAATGATAGATGTAAGCTCAAGGCAACGACATTATCCCTTTAGGCAAGGACAAAAAGTAGTCCTGTTGTTCCAGTATAGATAAAGATTCGATTTGCCTGTTTACCACAGGAGAATTGACATGAGCTTTAATCATTCAAATGATGAATTAAGAGATGCAAATCTGTAAGAAATGCATAATTTATTTTACAAATTAATTGATTTAATAAGCATTGAAATCACACTGTATTAAACAGCCCATAATGCTTTCCAAACCATTTTGATCACAAAGAAAGTGAGGATAACATAATGATTACTCTAATGTATTATACAGGGTCACAGAAGCACTTGTGAAACCCTCAGTCTGAAAGGTCTCTGGGTCCTTGTCTTAGAAATTACTGCTGCTGCAATAGAGTCATCTGGAAGGATTTAGTGCTTCAAGCGTGTCTGCACAGCATCCTGCAGCTTAACTGAAGGGGCATGGAGAGATGGCTTTAAGACAGACGACAGACTATGCACCCTACAGCTAAGGCATGGGCAGGCACTTTGTCCTGTCCTGACTGCCTGTGAAGGAGCTCCAGCAGGAGGGAGGAGCAGGCAATCAAGGACAGCTATCTCTGGAAGACTGGTTAGATCTGCCGCATTAATCCCTTACCCTCCTACACATGGCATGTAAGACTTCTTCTATCATCAAGATCTTTCTTCCAAGGAAAAAAGGAGAGGGACAAAATTAAAATTGAGCAGAATATTAAACACCCTCAAAAGGCTGTGTTTAGCTCTTTTATTATTCAACTCTCCAAAGAGCTGCCATTTAGAATTAAGTATTTGGAGAATATCTTTTGTGTGGTAATGACTGCCATCAGTAATAATTTTCATTGGTGTCCATGTTTTTTTCTTAGACAAACACCTCTGCTATTACACAGTTATAATTTCTGCAGTGAGAGTGGGGGGAGGGGGGGCGGGGGGGGTCTGGCTGGGATGGGGTCAGCTTTATTCAAAGCAGCCAGTATGATGCTGTTTCGAATCTGTGACTAAGCAGTGTTGATACAGACCAGCACTTTAGCTGTTGCTGAGCAATTGCAGTAAGATTTTCTCCATTTCTCACTCTGCCCCACTACCAGCAAGAGGGCTGGGAGTGAGCAGGAGAATGGGAGGGGACACCATCAGGACAGCTGGCCCAAAATTACCAAAAACAAATTCCAAGCCTTATAACATCGTGTTCAGCAACAAAGAAATTGGGGCTTTGGTTTTTCCCAACACACTGCTGCTTGGAGTCAGACTGGGCACTGACCTGCTTGTGGGAGGTGAGAAGGGATGCAAATGTCTTGCACCATTATTTATTTTTTCTCATACCCTGGCAAAGAATGCAGTACATCTTTTAAATCTACCCTGAGTTTAGCAATAATTTCCAGCCTCATAAAAATCATAAATAAAGGAATATGCAACTGACTCTAAAGATCTCAACAAGAATTTTATGGAAAACTTTCATTTTTAACTAAACTAGTCCTTTATTTCTAGAATACTGTTAAAGTATAGACTATACAAGTAAATTCTTCTAAATTATTCTTTTAAAAATTATTCAATATTTTTACACTTACAGCAGCAGTGACTTTGATTATGATCCAAGTAAACTCCTATAAATAAAGGTGGATTAAAACTGGCTATAATGTTAGAATGCAGTGTTTGATTCTAACATTCCTAGTAGAAGTGGTATTACTTCAGACTTTCGCCATGGTTATTGATAGGACACTTCAGACTATTATGTTTTTTTCCATGTTTCAAACTTTCTGAAGTCAATGCTTTGTCGATCTTTACTTTTAGGTTCAGGAAAACCTTATTGTCACTTAGTAATTGATTCCTAATAAAATTGACTTTTATTTATTTGATGTAAGTGAAGATGAATAAGTGTATGCTTTAACTTATAAAGCCAGTATAAATTGTATAATATTTTTCTCTGTTCATCTAATGGTTCCATTTCAGTGTATGTAATCCTAGCGCATAATTTTCAGGATTAGGTGCCTGTTCTATATCCATCTTCACTGTACAGAATAAAATGTGTTAAAGGGTTTTGTACTCATAGCGAGGAAGGATAAGATCACAGTCTAAATTTTTACCTGTCCAAGTAATATGTTTCTCAGCTCAGAACATATTATTTTCACGCTGTGTTCTATCCCCTGTCATGGGAAATGAAGCCTGTCTCTCAGCCTCATAATCCTTCTTTTGATGAGGCAACTTCACCACATTTTCCCATCTTATCTATGTTAGTTCCTTAATGTGTATTTCTCAGAGGAGAAGGCTTGTACTTCCAGTATTATGTTCTCATAATGCTGCATCCTGAGGTTTTCTCCAATCACAAAATTACAAACCATTTTTCTGTAAGAGTTTAGTACCTTCTTTCACAGCGCAGTTCTCAAATTCCCTTAGAGGTTTCATATTTCCAGTAGTATCACTAGCAAGAAGTGATGCATTTAATGTTTTCTCCATATGAAGTCCCCTTTCTCTTTCAGATTTCATGATTCTAAACTTGAATTTCCTACATTAACATTCTCCTCTACTCCAAAGATTTGCTAACTATAACATCCCTTTCTTTGCCTGCCAAAATGTAACAAGGAAAGTGAAAGAGAGGTAAGAAAAAGCATCACACATAGTATTAAGGATAAAACCATATTCTACTGACAACCTACTATTACTCCTTTACATCAAAAAAAAAAACCAAAAACGTGAATGTGACCTGAGAAGCTGCAAAAACAATTTGAAAATTACACAAATACTCCTTGACAGAAGAGAATTCAAGGAATTCCTTCAAAAGGCAGAAAAACCCAAACCACAACAGTAGTCCATGATGGTAAGAGGGATATACCTAAAAGTGGGTAGCACATATATTATCCCTTACCGGATATGTGTGCAGGGCTGCTTAGCCAATATAATCCCATGCAGGGTTTCTTATTTTCATCTACTCTTAAGAATGAGTTCCCAGTGTGGGGATCTTATAGAAATTTCAGCAATTCAGCAAGAAAATATACCATTTTTTACAGAACTAATCCAGAATCTAAATATCAGCATCTCATATAGGCCAAGCTATTCTACACTTAACCTGTGAAACACTGTGGCCTGTTATTCCACAAGAAATTCCAGTGGATAAAGAGCTTTTCTAGAAAAAAAAAATTCCCAGTGTGGGTGAGAGTACTACAGTCTGGTCCGCGGTGTGTTAGAATATATTGAGCAGATTGAGAACACCACCTGTTCATAATATGTAGAAACTTGACTAATGACTATAGTCTACTTTATCTGAGTGAATTTTAATGGAAAATGATAGGACTCAAATTCATTTTTGCTTCCAGACATCTTGTAGGGTCAGTAGGGTGATGAAGTGATACTGGTTAGAAATTCTAAATCAGTGTAATCTTTAATAATTCTGTATCATACTGTATGCTTGCATCTATACTACTTTAATAACAATGGAATACAAATAACTATTACACAGAAGAATGAAACAGAGATAGCATATGACTATGTAATATTAAATAAAGGAGAGCCACAGCTATTTATAAACTCAGAAAAACTATGCCCTTTTTGGTGGAGAAATACAGAACATTCCCCACTGACTCCATTAAAAGTAAGTCTCCTAAGGCACTCCAAAACTAAATATTTTTGTACAGCACTTCATAGTCAGAGCTGTACAGGATGTGAAAATAGGCCTTGGGGCAGTAACACACATCACCAAATTCCCCTCTGTGAAAGCAGGTTGGAACTGTGCTTTTGGGCATATACATAAAACAGAATGATTGCTATTCTATTCAGAATTGAAGTTATGTTTTGTTTTCATTTTTTAAAGTTGCTTTCAAGATGTTGAAGTTGGTTTTATAAGTGATTGGCTAATGCCAGCATCAGTAATCCTATATCAAAAGGGCTCTGTTTAGATCTGACAGTGGAAAAGGAAAACTTGATGGATGTAATGTTTGTCGAATGGTGTGCAAAGAAATGCAGATCTTTGTTGTTCCTACAGTCAGCTACAAAAACAAGTCTGAAGAAGCTTTGTAGCTGCAGAGGCATCATACATATTAATCAGACTGAATCAATAACCTAATCCTGCTTTCCTTTAAGAAATAGTAAAGATCGCATAGATTTCAGTCACAGCTCAGTGTAGGTTTTATAGACATAATGACTGAAAGGACTTGGAAAGTGAAGGAGAGATTTACTGTATGTCTTCTTACACAAAAATATAACACTGTGTACTATTTTCAGAATCTTATAGAAATTTCATCAAGACAGAAAATGAATTTTATATTTGTTGCAAAATATGTAAACAAATTGCATCCCTGAACAAAAAGAGATGTTGTGGGTGGGACTGATTTCTGGTTTCTTTACCAAAGGATCATCTCCCATGCTATAAAGTTCTTGCTTTTTATGTGTCAAATCACTTTGAGGTCTGTAAGCTGTTCTTTGCCTAGTTTCAATAAAGTAACCACAGAAATTAAGAAGATGATCCTACATAATGTGTGAATTTAATGTTATATATGGCTTAAAATAACCTGTAAGTAAGGACTTATTCTGACCCATCTTCCTTTTCAAGCTATCAGCATGGAAAACAGAGTAATCCTGGAAAGAAGCCATTCTTTTTGGCGTCTGATGTAAATTAAAGCTCTATCTAATAACTTGATCAGCCCAAAAGTGTCCACAGAGAGGTTAGGGTCCCATATATCTGCAGAGGCCAAATGTACCTGGGGAATGTACCCCTCAGTTCCTTCAATACCATTAAATACCAGTGGGGTCCCTAGGAAACCAATACCTGTGTCCACGTATTTGAAAAGCTTCAAATCAAAATCATACACTTGTTTTTGTCAGCTAGAATTGGCACCACCTTGGTTGAGATATTTGTGATCATTAATATATAAATATTTATGGTGTATAGCAAAAAAATTAGCTAAATATAGCTAAAATCAGTGGGTTTTTTCTGGTATTGGGAAAATCTTGTTTAAATTTTATGCTTTGGCTGTTAATTTTTTGATTGAAAAAGCTGTCTCTAGTGATGTCAACAAACCAAAAAGGGCTAAGCATATGGACTGTTAGAGCAGATTTTTTAAGCAGATAAAGAAGTTAACATAAAAATGATCAAGTTGGATCAGGAAAAATATTAGTGTATCCATGGACTGTGTCTATGGTAGTAGACAATAGCACATATCAGAAACAGATATAGGAACATGACAAGCAGTGATGCTTTCCCAGCACAGCCTCTAGCAAAGTTCAGGAATCCCAGGCTAGATAGGCAGTTGTTACCTCAATAGCTAGTGAGGAATTTTTCTTCTATGAATTCATTCAATTAATTCCAAAATCTACATCAAAATTTTAGCATCCACAATGTATCATGTCAAAGAATTTTACACACACTTGGTCTGGATCAGCCTAATTTCATACAAGTTCTTTCTGGTTTATGAAAAGGTATTTTAAAAATCTCTGAGTAGCTTTTTCATGCCCTTGGGATTCTACAGACTTTGCTCATATTCTTTTTATAACTGTTTTTTCTAGAATAAATAATGCCATCCCCTTAGCAACTCCTCACCCTGAAGCCACTGTCTGTTTAGCTACCCTTGCCATCCTTGTCTGAGGAAGCAGTAATACAGTCCCAAGATGTAGACATTGTTTTTCTACAGTGGCAGAATTCCCTTTTCTTGTTTATTTCCTGTTCACTTTTTGTGATTCAGTTTATTTTACTGGTCCTTGCTCAGCAGTGCGTATTTCCATTTAAATCCTCCAGTATTTTTCCTAAATGGAAATCATTCTTTCATGTATATTTAGTCCAGTATTACATCTAGATTTTTAAGAACATTTTCACATTTTTTATATCAATTCACATTGGATTTTACGTACTATTTTTATTCTCTAGTTATTATTCATTATCATGATTTCCTCTTAAAACTCACAAAAACTGGGCTTTCTAATAACTTAGCACCACCAAATTGTTAACTTATTTTTCATTTCCTTTTCAAGGATATTTGTGATTTCATTCCTCTGTTCTTTTAACTTGGATATATAATGAATCTGTAAATCAAGCATTAAATTTTATATTAAGCCAATACAGGGTTTCATATTAACAATGGATTTGACAATCTTTCATCGTCCCATGTTTAAGGAATGGAGGCTTCTCAGTTGTTTTGCAGGTCTGCCACATCAACTTCTTAATAAATTATTATCGCATTTAAATTCATTAGCTGATTTTATCCCAATTTAACACAAATTAAAGTCTTCAAACTAAGCTTTTTATATGCTTGTCAGAAAATGGCCATCAGAAATTCATGCTCTTAAAATGTCAGGTAGAAATACGTCAGTAAAATCTGAAGTGAGATTATCGTTTTGCAGAATAAAAAGGTGAGTTAAAATAATATACCTGGGTTCTAGTCATATGAATAATGCTCCAAAATCTATTTGAGCTGGAATAAAAAGAGGTGTGGAAGAAATGCTGCAATTATTTTCAATGGCTTGTAACTCATCAAGCATATTGGTCCTACTCTAAGTCCATGAACAGACAAAACAGGAGAAATATCTAAATCTTAATGCCTGTTGTGTTGTCCCTTCAGAGCACATAAGTGATGGGAATTAATGTGTGCACTGAATGCAGTCCAGACTCCTCAGCAGTGAGTAATTAGTACTAAACTATACTTCATTAAGGACCATTAGGGGCTAGTACTTCACTTTAGCCCAGTTTTACTGGGAAATTTCTTTCAGATTACTTTGTTCTGTTCACAGGGAAAAAACAAACAAACTAAAGAACCCAACAACTAAATCTGATGGAATAGATTTTATAAGAAATATGATAAGTAGGCACAAATTTCTTTATATTTCTTTGCTAGTTGCCTTAAAGCAAGCGCCAGAGGAAAGCTTTTGGAGATAGAAGGGTCAGGGGAAGGGGGAACAAAGTGAATGAAGGACTGGTTGCCTTGTTCACACGTTGTTAGCACAGCTGTGCCAACAGATGGAGGAAGATACCCTAAACTGGGTAGATATCTCTCCTCACAGAAGAAGTCAGAAAAAGACAGAAAAATGTCCTAATTCACCATTTGTTCTCATCACAGAAAAGTTACTAGCCCTTTCTTTGGCACCTTGAAAAAAGCCACAATACAGTGAGACAACTTAATAATTTAAAATCAGCTATGAGCTACATGATTGTGTGGTGGAGATATATTTTATATTCATGTCTCAATTTTGATACAAATCAAACTTGTTACAAGTTTGTTGCTTCCTTTTTGAGTTTTTTATGCCTCAAGCTTCACTGGTCCTAAAATAGCAATAAAGTCTCCTGGGTTTGTGTAATTGTGACAGATTGTAAATTTCATAGTGCCTTTCAGTAGAACATCAAAGCATGAACATAAAGTATGAATTTGTGATTATTACTTTCTACTGATGGTGACATTTTAAAAAGTCTTTGGTGGTTATCGGGATAAACTGATGTACACTGTCAAACCAGTTCACAAGTTGACAAGTACTATCCCCTTTTAACTGTACCACCCTGTATAGGTGGAGAATTCCTAAGAGGTTCTTTAAGACCAGAAAAATCTGGCTTAACGTGCTATGGAACCTGCCTGTCAAACAAGTGAGGTCTTTGTGCCAGCGCCAATGTTCCACTTCAGCTAGCCAATATCTGCTGATAATGTCTTTTTTTTGGAAGAAAACTCTTTGTCCTAAACCCACTAAGATCTTTGGTTTGGGTAAATACAAAGTATTTAAAAATCTTAATAGGGTTCTCTAAGCTTAACAGTTGTACACATGGATACTCTCCACTAAGCTGTGAATTTAGATTTTAATTTCTCTCCCCTTAGACATGTACTGTTTTGATTTCTACTGCAACTTGGAAGAAAAAAAATACTTTTCTTCCATTAACTATATTACAGAGAATATGTGAATCCATATACATATCCATATCCATGCACTGTATTTATTAATGTATATATCTCAGTTTGGCAGCTGGGAAATACAGACAAGAAAGTTAAATAATTATATATGCTATACTGCAAATGTGCTTNACACAGGAATCTGATACATGATACAGGGTTGAGATGAAATTCGACTGCAACATGCACCGCAACATTCTCTAAGCTTATCAGTTGTACACATGGATACTCTCCACTAAGATATGAATTTAGATTTTAATTTCTCTCCCCTTAGACATGTACTGTTTTGATTTCTACTGCAACTTGGAAGAAAATACTTTTCTTCCATTAACTATATTACAGAGAATATGTGAATCCATATATATACATATCCATGCACTGTATTTATTAATGTATATATCTCAGTTTGGCAGCTGGGAAATACAGACAAGAAAGTTAAATAATTATATATGCTATACTGCAAATGTGCTTTTTTTGAATAATTAGAGGATCCTGAGTAACCAAAGGAGGGTAAAAGAGCATGAGAAGGATGATTGATGTTTTCAAATATGCCTGAGCAACTCAAAAGCCTGAAATTTATTTTCAAGAGCGGATAAATGGGATTTTGAAATTTTCTAGACTATTGTCACTATCACTGCTGGAGTGGAGGAAAAGTAGAAATTGTTAGTCACTATGCCTAACATTCACAAAAACTGGTGTGAAAATTTGTGGGGAAAAAAAAAAATCAGAACAGGTACTTCTTGTGCTACTTTGCAAAGTCATATTTTTATTCACTTAAGCCTCAAAACCAGAAAATTGACTTAGGTTAAATATTTTACCTATGTCCAATAAAAAGTAGAACCTTGAGTTCAAGGTTCTCTTAATGTAGGTTTTATACCTCATACTTTCTCTTAATGTAGGTTTTCACTTGTCCTAGTGTGGATTTACAAGACAACTTCCCTACTAGCTCCCTGTATTTCTGTCTTCACTGAATTAGAATTTTACCTAGAAAAGGCAAAGAGGATGTAGTGTAAGTTCAATAAAATCTCCTTTTATTTTTCAAAACTTGAAGAGAGCCCTTTTCATCAGGGCTCTTGTCCTAAAAATTTGGCCATCCTCCCTATTGAAAGGTACTTGGAAAAAATAGGTGACACACCCTTCTTGTGGGACAGCCATCTGAACGGTTCAGATGGAAGAAGTCATGAATACCAACACCCAAGCACATATCTAAGCATCAAGAACGGGGTGGAGTGTCCTCTCAAAGGGCCAGCCTCTCTTCTCAGAATATAGAGGAAGCTAGGAAAAGTGCTGTATATCTGACATTTACATGGATCATTTTAGGTGAGATCAATAATTCCTGTCAGTCTGTGGCAAGTGGATCACTGTAGAGAAAACATATCTCTGACAGACTTCCTTCCATGGTTGCCTTCACAGATTTAGACTAGAATCAGATTAGCAGCTGCTTTTCAACTTGTAATATTTATTCAGGCAGGGTTTTCATAATGGAAAGTATTTCTTATTCTGCTCTCATACTCAGATGAGGATATCTTCTTGATTTTCTGAAATTGAAAATTAAGGTTAAGCATCAGTTTGGATTACCCTAAGTGACACAGGCAATTGAGAAAATAGTAGGCAATTTGGTGATATATTTCTCTCTGTGGTATCTGAAAGAACCACATTTTGATGTGCAATTCTCAATTAATTCAGAAATGTGTATTCTTCCGGAGCTCCTCTGACATATTTCATGTTCTCCTGTCACCTGAGAATGTAGAAAACTTACACTATAAACTAAAACATGATTTCCCAATATTTTCCACAATTCTTTGAGTCAGTTGGAGCACATGCCAAATGTTCCTCTTGACTTAATAGAAATCAAGAGTGAAAGTGAAAGATAAACGGCTTTGTATCTGTTAACTTTTCTCTTATACCTATTCTTTTTTAAACAAAATGATCTGCAAATATTAACAGGACTTCTTCAGGAAATAAATGCTCATTCTTTGTTCCTATTCTTTTGATCTATTCTTGTTTTCTTTTTTACCATGGTAGCACAGTAACAAAAAAGAAGGCTATCAATGACACAAGTCTGTGTAACAAAGAAACAGCATCTAATCCATTTTATTTCTGCAGGATTCCAGTGACTTACTTTTCAGACTTATTGTAAACCACTGAAAAAGTTACACAGCATATTGTATATTTCTAGGACCTCTAAGCTAACTCAGCACTTTCAAACAAGAAATAATATTTATTGGATCTTTTGACATTTATATTACTACTACAGAATGACTGGTCTCTGAGGGCATTTGGATCCCCCACAAACTTAAATTTTCATACCTTTTGCTATTTTTCTTATATTTTAGACTTCCATATCCTGTAAAGAAAGGATGGAATATTAGTATGAATGGCACAATTATGGAATAATATGTGCTATGCAATACATGTTATGATGTGTTATGACATGCTTATTGATAGCTACTGACAGCAAGAAAAGAAATTGATACTACTATCTGATATTTTCATGCTTCTCTCAACAATACCTAAAAAATATCTCTTAGTTTGTTATGACTGACATTTTAGGGGAATGTACCCCTAATTCTTCATCTAACATTTCTTCCAGACTAGAATTATAACTAGTGTACCCTATACTTTAGTCGCCATGTAGAAAAATCTTCCGAGCTTATATTTTATACTTTTGCAAGCTGAAGGGGTAGGATTTAGTTATGATGATTATTTAAAATACTATGAAGGACTATTATACTAGGACAGAAATATTGCATGCTAGCTTCATTCAGAATAAAGAAAAGTTAAGATATTAAGAATTGAGTTTAGTTAATATTGGCTTTGTTTTGTACACTAAATCCACTTTTCCTAAAGAAACAGCCTATATATGCTTATTGTGTAATAAATATCCACATAGAGAGGTATAATAACTTTTATTCTTAACTATGTACAAAAAAATTATATTATCTGATCAAAAAATTTATATACTTAAATACAGGGATATCAAAGTCTTATTTTAAACAGACTTGAAAGAAAAAAGCTCAAGAAGCAAATTCCTTTGATTTCCTTCCGGGCTCAGTTCTGCACCGCCTTACATGCCTTTAATCTGCAATAGTTGCACTACAGACTTCTGCAGCAGCAAGGTCTTTCAATTATGAAAGGAAAAGACTGTTCTTGAAACCATTAAAAAAATAAAAGCGACCTAGTGAAAAACCAGCCATTGCATTGCCACTATGCTGCTTACTGACTGGGATTCTGAGGCTGCATCTGAGAAGTGGAAGGCACAGGGAAGTCTATGATGAGTTTCCTTCCTTTCCCCTTTTTCTTTTCCAGCTTTTTAGTCTATATATAGGTGGGGTAGAAAGTGCCTGTGGTTTTCCAAGGCACAGGATATGCATTTGTGGACTGAGCTCTGTTCTTCTGAACACTGAATAACAAAAATTAAAAGATTTCCTAAAAGGCATGTTCCAACACAAATAGGAATTCAGTCAGAGGAACACAAAGACCTCATTACATGAGACTGACTGATGGAAGCAGTGCCCCTAACATCCCACACAATTTACATGTGTGAAACTGAGGAAGATTCGCAAAGGACCGTTTCTGCCACATGCTGATGCAAAGGCATATAGGAAGTTTTCATAACTGTCTAAGAGAGATCTTTCCAAATTTATAAATCTTGATGTTGAAAAGACCCATTACAGCCACCTAACTCAACGTCAAGCAAAACACGCAGCTTTTCTCACAGAAATTTGCGGGGAACTTTTGGGTGATGAAGCATTCTTCCTGTATGTAGTACATATATGCTTAAGCAGTTTTTCTTTTCAGCACTATGGAAAGAATTTCAAATTTTAAAAGCCTATATGCAAAACCTGCTGGAGCCACAGAAAGGAAATGCACATGTCTACATCAGACATAGTGATTTTGCTCTCTTCACAGCAGCTAATGAACATAAATTGACACTCTGGTGGCAGCTCATCTCATGCCAAAATAAATATCTAAAAACAGCTATATGAATCATGCTTGGAAGTGCCTCTTCCTTTTCATCAGCTGTTACAGAGGCTACAATGAATAGTTCAAATATATAGATCCACACTCTACACATCAAAAGTCAGATGAAATAAAATCCTGCCTGAGAATTTTTTGTAGACTGTAACAGAATTTCACTCAAATCTGTCCTTACATGGTTACTATATAAGATAGGACTTCGCAACACAACAAATGTAATAATTGTCTATAAATGGAAAATATTAAAGGTGACCTATAACTTTGGGAGTTGATGATTTCTACTACAGAAAAATTCTGAGATGGAAAAACAAAATCACTTACTTAATACTATCATAACTGTGAAAATACTGTCTAAAATAAGCCTACAAATCTCTTTCAGTGAAGAACAGGTAACAAATGTATAGTTGCAACATGCATTGAAATTGCTGATTTGTAGCAGGTTACAAGATAATAACTGATTTTTACAGATTACAAAAGATTTGTGCTTATGAGAGTATCTTTTGCAACAGTATTTAGTATCTTGCAAGAAATAGAAATGAAACACATAACTTCTCTAAACTGGAATGTCTTTACTTTCTTCAACATATTGTCTATAAATGTTATGTGAAATAGATGATTTTACAGTCAATGCCCTATATCGAAGATAAAAATACACTGATACGCTGTTCTGCTCAAGAAATATCCATTTTCATCTTCCTAATGTTATCAAAAATTGACTTGCTTTAAAAGCTGTTAAAATTACTTACAGTACTGCCTTTGTACTCACATCTTCATCATTTAGAGTTTACCTGAGAAACTGAAAAAATAATTTCATATCAGGTTTAGCTTGTCTAGGTGTTTAAACAATTTCATCCTGGTTTATTAAATAAAATAAGCTTGTGCAAGATCTCCAGTTAAAATGAAGAAGACTGCAGTTTCAGAGTAATGATAGTAATGTCTGTTATTTTTATTTATTGATTGGAGGAAAAATCACTGTTCTATTTTAGAAGTGCAGAGGAATGAATTTTCTTAAAACTCAGAGCTATATTTTTCATGAGTAATGTATGTTGCTAAAGCAAATACTGTCAGATTTACTAGCAATGTGATGCTAAAAATTTAAATCAACAATATTAATCCAGGAATTTTAATTACAGAGCTATTTTGAAAACTACCATGATTATTCAGAATCAAGAGTTAGTTATACCACAGTAAGTAATTTATTCTTCTTTCCTTTTTAAAAAAGTAATTTTGAAAGGATCACCATAACACAAAATAGCCGTCATAGCTGCTAACCATGTATGTTGGTCCAGGGTAAAACACCTATTTTTAAGCACTAATTAGAGACTCTAGGGTGGTTTTTTTGGTTTTGGTTGGTGTTTTTTTGTTTTGTTTTGTTTTGTTGGTTTTTTTTGAGGGTTGGGTATTTTTAATTTTTATTTTTGTCTTTATTTAGAATTAACATAAACTTGTGAGAAGCCTAAAATCCTATGAAAACTGGAGAAAAATCAGTAGGAGCAGTATATCTAACTATACCATAGCTCCAATAAAAAATGAGAAGCCACTGGAAAAGAAAAAACACTTAGGAAGTGAATGTCATTGTAGTTTACCTGTATGAGTCTTTTCCTCCACATGAACCAAAAATATGTTTTTATAATGACATAATGAGAGCTACCTTTTATATCTTCCCTTGAAGGTTTTGAAAACTTATCATTTCAACATGAGATCCATTAATTATCAGAGAGAAAGGTGAGTTTGCCACAGCTGAGGAACCGGATTAGTATTTTATGGAATTAGCTGTCTCCATCTTTTGATTAAGCTGTGCTGGGAAATATCTCTTCTGTACTATAAATCAGTAGAAGACATTTTGTTTAAACTGCAAGCATAAAATATAAAGTATTTAGGCCAGCTTCTACTACCCCAAATGATAATAGAAAATTTCCTGAAACATTCAGGACTTGCACTGTGACTTATTAGATGCCTCTCTGTTGCACATATTAATTAAGACATTAACTACTAAACAGAAAGCTAATTCATGCTCACAGAGCAGGGATTTAAAAGTTAATTCATACTGAGGGAGTATGGAGAGAATTCCTTTAGATAGTAAGGTACATAAGAGCTATTTTAAACACCACGAGCCTGATCTTAGGAAATAAGATGACATCTGGCATATATGCTGGAAGTGTTAATGTTTAAGAGGCAGAGAGCAGTAATACTGGCACCCTTGGAATCTAAAAGGAGTTTTATGACCAGAGCCTTTAAAGCTGTGCTGCAGTCCTGGAGAGAATGAAACAAGCAAAAGCATCTAGTACCTGCCATGAGAGGACTGATTCCTTTCTCTGGTAATTGACAGCTCCAGCCCAAGGGGTTTCAACATTTACGGCCTATTCAGCTACTGACACTGTACAAGCTGTTATTTCATGTAAAAGTCTGGCTCAAATCAAAATACAGTACAGGTGAGTGACTCATAAAATATCTATCAGCTCTAGCATAGAGAAAAAAGAAATTCTACTGAAGTAGGATGTTCCATTTGTCTGATCATGCCAAAACTTCTTCCATATTAGCATTATTTATCTGGCACCTCTAAAGATTATTGACTATTTCCTAGTTCTACAGTGAAACAATTCAATTGGAGAGTTAATTTTGGTAGGGAGAGAGGAGCCAAACCACAGCCGGTGACCCAGACCATCTTGTTCCAGTACTGTGCTAACAGAATCTATTTCTAATGGAAGCACAGGAACACTGACCCACGAGGGTCATTTTGCAAGGAATAACACTGAAAACAACAGGTCTGAGGAGGGAATCGATGGAGGAGCAAGATTTTTCCAAAATCTGAAATCTGAAAATGATTGAATCTTTCTTGTCTCAACAAAATCCAATTTCCATGTTGCTTTCAGGTGTTTCTCAACAATGAAACAGCAAGTCTTCCATAATAGGGGAAAAATTAAAGAGCAATTATATTTCAAGATACAGCAAGGAGAAATTTTGTATAAGGTTTCTGCAATATTTAAATTTTAATTTGCATTATGTGATAGGTTGTTTTTTTTTCTTGGTATTATATCTAAATTTGATACATTGTCAGTTTTTAAAGAACGAAAAAGGGCATCAAAGGTATCTCTAATAATATAATGTACAGGTATGCCAGAGATTTATACTTTTCAAATAAAAGGTCTGCAGCCTGATAAAGTATATGGAAATGAAGGTGAAATTTAAAGGAAACATCAATATTTGATACCAAACAGTACTGTTAGGAAATGCAGCATCTTAATATTTTAGTAGAATATTATCACCAGTAAATTTTCTGAGTTCTAAGAGGTTATTAAGTTCAAAATATGTTAACACATATTTAAACAATGGCTATATTACACATTTCAAATACATCATGCCTTCACAAAGCACCAGAAAGTCACCATCCCTGCTGTGATCATAGATTACAGAAAATAGAGTATGAGATTTTCATGCTTCACTGAATACATTTTTATTACATTTAATGTTATTTAAATGATTGCAGAGCATATTTGAAAAATTGGTGCTGCATCCTTGCCCAGAACCCTTGATGAAAGACTGTGAAATATATGCCAAAGGGTATCCAATTATTGGCATAGATTTTAAAACTTTTGTCTATTATTCTTATGGTGTATATTCAACTCAATGTTTCTGTGCAGCTAAAAGAAAAAAATAAATAAAATAATGATGAATAATTTATTTTTTTTTACTCAAAAATCAAAAAGCCCTACACATTTTTAAAAATGAATATGTGAGTATTGAAGATAAAATGTTACAGAGTCTTTTCTATAAACTGCTTAGATTTCTCAGATATCTTCATCTCAAAATGTGGAAAGAAACAGATACATTTTTTTGAACAGCACAGATAATCAAAAGAATAAGGGCCTTTACAGGTATCTGCCACTACCCAGAATGAAACCTCCTGAAAGGCACAAAAAGGCTGAGGAATTGCATCTGCGAATTTGCTTTGCAAATTTTCAGTAGCCATGAAAGGAAGCATCTAAACAGATCAGAGAGGGTGTGAGAAAAGGCAACAAGAAACTGGCTCTGAACAGAGAGAGGTGACACACACTAAGCAAAAGCAGTTCTGTTTAGAAGAACAGGATTTTGGGCTGAACAAACATAAAATTATATTTTAACCAAAAATAAAAAATATATATGTCTCCAATTTGAAATTCGCCCAATAGAATCAACCTCTGCTACTGTGGATTGCTTAATTATCCAAACAGATCAACAACAGGCTGTTTGAGCATACGTAATATTTTCACCTCTACCTTTAAGCACAGATGGACCTGCTGTAAGTTTGCAACATCCTCTTAGTCTGTGAAAACAATAAAAGGAAGTTATTTTAGGCGTGGATACAGCAAATTAATTCTTTAATGTTAATACCTATAACCTATACCTATTTTTAACTGAAGTTTTAAACTACAAATTCTCATTGTTCAAATTTGCATGAAAAAGGAATGACATCTAGTGGCAGATTAAATTAGTTACTACTCTGCCATGGTAGTAAATGACACTGTAAGGAAATCCATCATCTGGTTGCAGTAGCATGGAGTTAAATGAAATATAAATAGTAATATATATAGCAATCTTTATCAGTGTGTTTCACTATGGACCTATTAAGGCAATTACTGAGCAAACCTCTTTCTTGAGAAAAGCTAAGGGTATGTCAGACTCAGCCTTAGAGAAAATAAAATACAAAAGGGGCACACTGTCAAAATAAAATATTTAAACTATACTTCTAAATATGACTGAATGCAAAAAAACAGCATAAATATGTCTTTTTACATCTTAAAAAAAAGCCTTAAAACAGCCCAAGCAAATTCCTGCCTTTGCAATTTTTACTTATTTGTGTCAATGTTAGGTTAGCCCCAGTACCCTCTCTAAAGATAGGGTAGTTAGAAATGCTTTCTGATTCATGTATTTTTTCCAAAATAAGGTAATTCTTTCCTGATCCTATTGTACAATCTAAATAGATTGCTTGAGGAAATCACTACATTTGTACTATCACTTAGTACTTTTTAAAATTTATTCTTTAAAATTTGCAATAAAAAAGAATAATCCAGACAAAAAAATAACATTGTCCAAAGATAATGACCACATCAAAAATTAATCAAAAATATTAAAGAGAACTATTTCTCTTCAAAATTGATGTTTTAGGCAGATATTAATTATTCTAATGAAACTGTATTTGTGGTTTGTTCTCAAATATGCAGTGATTCACTGGGGAGAATGTGTGTTATGATGGGGAATACAGACTATGTCATGGCCATTTCAGAGAAAGAAAGTAAAGGCAAAAGAAAATTTTATGTAGTACCAAACTACAGACAAATATATCAGTTTATATTCTTCTGATTTCTCCTTTGCCTTTCAAAAGCTGTAGGACCAGCAGGAAAAAGTCACAGTCTTTAGCTGATACTGAATGAAACACACTGTGAATAGAGATCAGATCCCCTCAAACCTCATTTATTGCCAAAACTTGACTTGTATTGCAGCTTTGATAAATTACAGCAATTTCCAAATGCATGATAGGGATTCAGGGAGATACGGCATTTGCTATCATGACTGATATGCAGCTGAAGACTGTTGGAAGATTTAAATGCATAAGTGTATTACTTTCTGTTGAGTCGTTCTATATGTAGAATATTGGCAGGTATATTTTGCTTGTGTTTTAATCTGTGCTTTTAGATTAAGTTTTATGAGTGGTTCTTCTGTACTTGGAAAAAAAAAAACAACTAAATAAGGCATGATGACAAGCATCCCAATAAGAATAGCAGACGGGCATTCTGTTTGCTTTTCATTTTATCTTAACGTTATTAAACTTTTACATTGAAATTATGTCAGTGCAATTTCATGTGTAGCAGTCCAATTTCATAAAACAGATTGGGTGAAAACTAAGACTGATTAGCCTAAAACTGCTCCAGTCCTAAATAATGGGCAACCTGTAGACTAGGACAATATATTCTCTGCATCCCACATACAAGTATCCTATTCAACCAGTACATCTCTTAAAGATTTTCATGGGCCCACAAAAGTTCAGTATTTTTTTGTAAAGTCTTGATAACTCACTTTAAATCTGGCAGCAGGCTAAACAGGCAAATCACTATTTTTGCAGGTGGCCAAGGTATGAACACTGAAATGAGGAGAACTGTTAATATTGAGTGAACATAAACAATATATGCTCTAACAGAAGCCTGCAATAGCAAGTTTGAAATTATTGTATTAAAGCATTATTTCACAAATAATTGGAAAAATTGTATTCAAAGTTAATCCATGATCCTTCCTCACATGCAAGTGTTCTGGATTTCACCTTTGCATTTGACAAAAAGAACTCTAGGATCCCCTCATAGAAGCAGTTAAAACTTCAGCTACCGCCTTGATTGCTGTTAAAGACCTCAGGTCCTAAATATAAATTTTCTAAACAAAAGAACAAGAAAAAGGAATTAAAATTCTGAAGGTCCTTATATCCTGCTAAACTATTTTCATCCTCTTTCCTGTCAAGCTTCAGTAGTTCCTTCATGTCCTTACTTATCTACTTCTGTCTCCTTATCACCTTCCTCTATCCTTCCTTCCTTCCTCCATGCTGATAAATTTCTATCCTCTTTGCCTGGCCTCCATTTTTTCTCTCATCATGTCAGTTTGAATGTAATTTTTTTTTCTCAGAAAATGCATCATGTTTCTACGTGGTTGTGCAGTCACTTGGTCATAGATATATTAACCTGGAATGATGAGGGCGCAACACTTGTTTAGGTAAGTCATTACCAAGCTTCCATTTGTTCCATTATTGATCTAATGAGTCTCAAAGAGCAAAACTGCCTAAATCTCAGCTGAAATGAGAAAAAGAAGTTCAGATTTGAGAAGGTGAAATCTATTATATTAATAAAATAATACCTTACCAGTCTCAGATCCGAAACACTATATATGGATTTCATCCTTTCTGGCTAAATTTAATATCAAGTCTTCTGCAAAATGTAATGAGACAACAATACATTTCAGGTTTCAAATGCTGAAAAGCATACATGCCAGAATTAATCAGGATCTCTCTAAATGTATTACATCAATTAACTCTTTGCCAGAGCAGATGAATCGAAGCGACAGTTTTGGCTGTGAACTTTTGGGTTGTCCGGCTTTTGTACTGGTTTGGTTCAGTACTGCTAAAGCTTTCTTCACACAGCAGTGCTAGACTACCATTTAGTACATTGGCACACGTGTTGGTGAAAGTTAACCCTACACATGTATTTCACCAAGAATTTCTTACAGCAGAATTAGACCTTACACAAACTGCATCAGAAATGCGTAAGGCATTCACACTTTGTAAGAGTAACTGCCTCCATATTTTGTCAGGAATTCCAAATACACTAACAGAAACATTTAGGTTCAACCAGTTAACAAAAACAAACTGGCAGCTAGATATAATTGATTAAAAAGTATNGCAGAATTAGACCTTACACAAACTGCATCAGAAATGCGTAAGGCATTCACACTTTGTAAGAGTAACTGCCTCCATATTTTGTCAGGAATTCCAAATACACTAACAGAAATATTTAGGTTCAACCAGTTAACAGAAACAAACTGGCAGCTAGATATAATTGATTAAAAAGTATTTAAATAGTGAATAGTATGGACTTTCAGATGCTGGAAAGACTGTGCCTCCATAGCAGCCACTAGCATATTATTTTCAACTGACTTTAAAAAAAAATACTTCCATGCCAAATAAGCAGGGAGCTGTTATACAGGTCCTTTCCTTCCCATAGATATAGACAATCCATAGAAAAGAGTTCTTTTGTTATTCACATCTATTGTGCCAGCTGCTGAGAAACAAGCTATTTCCACATCACATA
>VXBN01011656.1:1521-12892 GCA_013397395.1 Sinosuthora webbiana
AAAAAAAAAAAAAAAAAAAAAAAAAAAAAAAAAAAAAAAAAATCTCTGTTCTGCTGTCTGTCTGTGCTTCAGATGAACACAGGAGCAGCAATGTGGAGGAGTGAGCAGTTTTCTGAAAACAAACTCTGAGCTTCTTCTTTCTCCCTCGTCGCTCTCGGAATTAGTCTTAAAGGTACAAAACTTAACATACAGCATAAACAGAATAGACAACTGGGGCTACAAGCATCAAAAAGTCACCCCATGACACTACTTTTTACCTTTGCACTTGCACATTTATTCACTGACTATGTTGTGATCCTTGCAAGGCTTTGAACATCCTCCTCTTTTGTACCTAGAGTAGGATGTTATGGACACAAAAACAAACAAAACAAACTGGAGAGCAGCTCTGCTGGAAGGTAGATGAAGGTCCTGGTGTACAGCAATTCAGCTCTGTGCCTGGTAGCAAAGAAGGCCAACAGTATCCCAGCCCATAATAACATGAGTACAAGTTAAGGGAACTGATTGTTCTGCCTTGTGCAGCTCTCGTTAGACTGCATCTAGAGTACTCCTGCCTCCACTTTTGGACATACAGTGAAATAAATGGACAAACTGGAGCAAGTCAAGCAGAAGGCCACCAAGAGGGTAGCCATGTCACCCAAAATCCCTTCTTGGCCATCTTCTGGTGGGGCACTAGTTGACCTCTGCGGCTCTGCTCAGCCTCACATGGGACCCTCACCCATGTGACAGACTGCCACCTTCTCCCATGGGCACAGGGGAGCATTTGAGGACCGCTGCTCTCCAGCCACACCTGCCCATCTGCTGACCTGTAGGATCGTTTCCTGGCTTGATCTTGGACCTGCCCTTTCCCCCTAGATTTGTGAGATGCCCTGGACTTGGGGTTGCTCTTACCTTCAGCCCATCTGCACTGAGCACCCACCCTGCTCCCTTCCTGGGGTGCTGAGATTGGTTGCTGTGACATTTCTGTCCTGAGAGAGATGGGTTCCCCCTGTTTCCCTGGGCCCAGGGCCTGGTCCTCTTCTGTGCTCTGGCACCTAGTCATGATAACATTTTCAGCTGGCTGGTTCTCTGCACTCACAATTCAAAAGTTTAGACTAGGCGACTGGAAACAAGGCATTGTCACATGGTGACAAACACGTGTGGGGTTCACAGCTATCCTTGTTACTACATAGTAAGTTCAAGGTAACAACTCTGACATGTCTTGCTTGAATGGAGAAAAATAATGTGAGACATGGATAGTTAAAGATGTTTATCTGAGTAATCCATAGAAAAGGTGCCAATGGAAATCTTGGATTAATGCAGCAAAACCAATCTTGCTACACACACTCTTTTCAAGGTTAGACATTGCTGAAATAAGTCAGCCAAGACTCAATTTTCTTCATGCAGGAAAAGCCAATTCTTTATTCACATAACTCATTTTATACAGTTTTCACGGATCTTGTGTGCAATATCCATTGACTGGTAGTTTTCTTACTACTTCATTTATTGGTCAGAAGGTCCTTTGTATGTATGTGCTAGGGTTCAGGTTGTTTACATTTTTCCTTTATGGGTTCTCATAGAACAGATCTAATGTTTTTGCAGCTGCACTTATTTTTCTCCTCAATAGTATGCTTACAAATTTTTCATACCCATGATTGTTTCATATGAGAACTTGCAAGTTATCTGCACTTAGCTAAAGTAGCAGGGCCTAATTTATAGGACCCTATATTTTGTAAGACCTTTCTATTTTTTTACCTGTCTGCAAGAAGACATGTTGTTGCATGTATAAATTATCCAAGACACTCAGATGAAACACAGAGGATATATCTTTAAATGTACTTCTCTCATTGTCTAAAAGTATAATAAATCAGATCAAAACAGTATTTCCTGAAAAAGATTATTTTTTAAATAAGCACAAACCAGATATCTAATATAAACTAGCCAAAAAATTTCTGTTATCTGATATTGAAAATGGGGAATGCTGATAAGCTACAGACATTAGATTCTGTGCACTTCCATCAACAATTTTAGTGCAGTTTCAACTAAAATGGTATAAACATAATCCTAGAATATCTACCAAGCAGGGAAAATCCCATGTTTTACACGGCACACGTTTCATAATTACATACAATGTCAATAAAGTAGAGATTATGTCATAATCTATGAAACAAATCTATTTTGATAACTGTTTCATTTAAAATCTGTTTTGTGGACTTTTAAATTTAAATAATGAAACAGAATCAAGTCAGAGCTTGTCTTGTGCTGCTTTGGATTCTAGAAGGCACAACTGATTTACTGCAGCTGATTACAAAAGAGCAAAAAAAAGTAAAAACCTTGTGATCAATTTGTTACAGCTTCACCTGCAGTTGTTCAAAGCTGGAAGATGGATGTCTGCCTATTTTTCATTTGTTGCATATTGCTGCAAGCTGTGGAATTCATAGTGCTGGCCTTTGGATGCGCTTCCACTCCATCTGTGCCGATACACACTGGCTTCAACGTGCAGGGTATCAGCACTTCCCAGGAAAGGCTTCCTCCTATGTGGAATAATGGTTGCTGTAGCATTAAACCTTTGTTTGCAAATCCTACTGCTGGTTTCAGGGTGATTAATTTGCCAGAGGTCCATGGAAAACTGTGTGTTTACTCAGCCATCCCTAAAATACAGCGAAGGCCGGCCAGGGGCTACCTAAACTGTATAAATGTGATGTAATCTACTAAATACTCAGTACATGTCTAGTAGCACAACTTATTAGATATACCAGCAAGCACCAGCTTAATTTCCAGGGCTAGGATCTAGTCAGCTGGCCATAATTTTTTATTTTAAATTATTTTTCCCCAATTCACTTCCTGAGAAAATCCATTTATTAATGTATGTATGGTTATTCACAGACATGAGTAGATGGTCTTTCCAGGCAAGATGTGTGAGATCTTACATAGTTAGAAGCAGTTTGGGATGGACTCTGAGTGTCAAAAACTGTATGGCAGATTTTTGTACCCAGTTATTATTGCTGTACTGTGTAATACTTAAAAGACAATTCTAGTTGTGGAATACACTCTGCTTCAAAAAGAGTAATGATGTGTAAATTATGCCAGGGAACTGAGCTCCAGGAATCTAAAGCAGTTTCTGATAAGCACAAATTCCTCTTTAGATGACTTCTGAAGAAATCCCCGTGTCTCTCCATAAAAGCTTCAAAGTACATAATGGCAAAATTGACATTTTCTTGCCTTGGGAGCTCTACTGTTGTCTCCTCCTAAATTCTTCAGCTCTGTAGTTTGCAACGACATGGTGTCCCTCCAGGTACTCTCTTACTAATAGGTACTGAAAAATACTGCCAGACAGGACAGTTCTATTACAAAAAGACATAGGATTTTAATAACATGTTTCTGACAACAGTAATACTTTGGCTTTTCCCTTGAGGTCTATCTAGGTAACAAAACCAAAATTATAAAATATGGGGCAACTTATACCCCACTCAGAAAAAAACTCCCAAGTATGAAAATGAGGAAGTGAGAAAAATAGTTTAGTGGGTTTTAATATTGGAATTACTCTTGGCACCAGAGAAAGGTAAAAAAATCAGTAGAATAATCCAATTTCACAAATCAAATTCGTGCAACTATTTTTGTCACATCCAGGGAGAGGTTTAGGGGAAGAGATGCATCTCTTGGTATACTGGCTCTGAGAAACACCTCCATCACTTTCCTATAAAGATGTCAAGTCACTTAACCAGTCATGCTACTGTGGAGACAAGTTTATATAAACACTTCACCCTAAAAAAACCTTTGCCTTAAAGGAACAACGTGTAAGAAATATGTAATCTTATAAAGTCTGCCCTCTGATTCATGTCTGCCTTCTTGAGGATTTTCAGATTAATGAAGTTTATCTTTATCTTCTTCTGCTGCTTACATTTAAAAAAAACTCCTGTTCTTTACCACAGTAGAAATAAACATAATCTATTCAGAATGATTACAACATCAACCTGTTCTGCTGTCTCAAGGCAAAGGCTGAGCTTCTAGATCAAGGATTAACAAGTCCTCTTTTAAAAGGTTGGGTTGGTTGGTTAGTGGTGGTTTTTTTTGTTGTTGTTGTTTGGTTGGTTTTGGGTTTTTTGTTTGGTGCTTTTTTTGGTGTGGTTTGGTTTGGTTTTTTGGTTTTGGTTTTTTTTGGTGTGTTTTTTTTTTTTTNTGGTTTGCAGGATTTTATTTAGTTTTATCAGTTTTCTTCACAATGTAATCCTACCAAAATCTGTGTCAGCACAACCAAGGTAAGAGCATATTACAGTATGGGAGGAGGAATGTGCATTGTGTATGAGATGCAAGAATACTTTAAGCTGGAATTTGTCCTCAAGGTGGGTTTTCTTAATACACTGAAAACTGTTCAATACAAATGTATCCACAGTGAAGGCCGTGATTTATTTAAGCATATAAAGTAGCTTAACATGTGCTGTCTTCTCCGAGTAGAAAAATTTTCCTATCCCAGGTTTGGAGGGGTCAGTATGATGCCACCAAAGAGGTAATTCAACCTTGTTGCTTCAGGAAAGGCACTCTTTAGTGGCAATAGTAGCCTGAGGAATTGCCACACTCATCCTCCTTCCCTGACTCCTCACTGTGTGGCTGAGCTGTGCTGGCCTAACACCTTTTTGGCTGTGGTGTTCAACAGATAGGGAACACATTTTGTTTGAAAAATCATAACAAGACTTAAATAATGAAATTATGTACATTTAAAAATAACAGTAAGAGTATTTTCTCAAAGCCAGGTATTTCCTTTATCTCTTTCACAGAACAGTTGCATAAACACTTCTGGAAGCAGAAGTAAGGAAAATGCTGAAGACTGAGGTGGAAAATACCTCTAAGGTGGAAGGGTGGCAGAGGAATCAATGCTGACTCCAGATATTGTATCCAAAGATTTAAAATCTGCAGTCTGAAATAAAATACTAACAGAAAGCTCAGTGGGCTTTTATCTAGGTACATCCACATACAGCTGGCCTGCTTTCTTGCAGCTGGAAAATGAATTTGCTCTAACACCATTGAAATCTTTTAAGGTGGCTTCTGTATCATCTGAATGTTAAACATTTACACTATTTTCCAATCTGGATAAGTAAGCAGCAAGATATAAATCACATGACTGTCAAGGAGAGACATTTAGCTGAGAAATTATAATTCCTTTTTNGCAAAAGAACATGGATTAGTAATGCTGCTCCACAGAGCTAAAGGTAGGAAAATTAAATCAGTTGTCAGTCTGTAATGCTATCTGATGCACAGGATAAAACTGGGGATTGTCATATCAGGAATGTGGGATCATTGTAATGACATTGCATAAACTCTGTAATTATTTTTTAATAATTGATCTAATTATTAATTCCTTAATTGATCTAAATGCTCAGGAACTTATCTATAATTCTCCTTCCTTATCACAAGTTGATGCAGGACATTATTTAAAACCCCTGTTTAGATTTCTGTGTGTGCGTGTTCCAGTACTTGAGCAGTGTATCAGAGACCATCTATCAGGCTGTAGCCTATGACTCTAATTAATAATAACAGCCGTAAATTTATCAGGACTTTAAACAGCTTCAGGAAATCAGGTGTTTGAATGTAAAATCAGAAATTTGAATGCATGTATTTAGCTTTAGATTATGAGTGGATATTCCACTGCATGCTTGTTCTTTGTATTCAGGCATTGGCAAGGATCAGTAGCAGCTCTTAAGAATAAAACCACAACTTGAATTCCCTCACATCACTGGGAATCTTTCCTTATGTCTTCTGAATTTTAATTCATTGTAAAATAAACCTAACTTGCTGGTTCCTTTTACTTCTCTGAGAAGTTCTGTGGCAGATTACAGTTACACAGATGAAAAACAGACTGTGTATGGGCACATGGAGCCTGCTTATTTGTATATGTATATACACATATATGTGCATACATGTAAATATTTATGGAAATGTTCAAGTATGCTTACTTCTGTTAATTCCACCATCATTTATTTAGCCACCATAGAGAACCAAATAGTCAAAGTAATGTGAATTGGGATGGAAAAGCATTGGCAAGTACTAGGATTTATAGGAATGTGTATCTGCACCATAGCTTAGAGCTGGGAAAATCCTGTCAGGTTATTCTAAGGAAACCTCCAGGCCCCTTAAACACAAAATGTGTAGTTTTAAATAGCACAGCATAGATTTGAAAAGGGAGCTGAAGGCAGCACTAGTCAGATCGTGCTGTTGTCATAGCAACAGACATTGAAATTCAAAATATGAAGTACAAAATGGGGGTGGGAGAAAAAGAAGGGTAGAGAGAAGAAAAATAGCAAGTAATAATGAAAATCTCTAAAAAGAATATGAAAATAAGGCTTTTGTAATCCGTGATACAATAATATCCTTACTCTGCTTACTATTATTTGCATTTTTCCACCTTTTCCATAAAAAACTTGAAAATGCTTTGTAAATATTAACAATCTATTCCTTCTAACATCCTGCAAGGAAAGTATTGATGTCTTTTACAGGCAGAAATACTGAGGCAGAGACTGCTTTGCATAAGTAGAATACCTATGGCAGAGGTAAAAAGAGAGTTCAGCTGTTTGTTTAGCTCTGTATTCACATGTTATTTGCTTCCTTGCTTTAACATGCCTCAGTTTTACAATGTTATTATGTGGATATGCAATAGAAGAACCAGAGTAATTTTTGTAAGAGTGGTAGCAACCTTATTCTCTTTCTGACACAAAAGCTCTGGTGCTTTAATAAATGTTTTGTATAGCTATTTAAAGGTTTATCAGTGTTTCCTTACAATAACAGTGACAGAAAATAAGAAAAAAAAAAAAGAGTAAAATGCTAAATTGCATTTTTTTCAAAGATGGTCAATAGTTTAGAAAAAGACACTCATTCATGCCTAACTCATCAGGGTACTGCAGCAAATCTAATTCAACAGGAAGGAATTAATATGCTTTTGCTGGGGATCAAGGAAAATGCTGCAGGTTAAATCCTGAGCTAATGTGTTTTTTGGGTTTTCTTTTAAAATTTATTATTTTACCTTTCACAGATATCTCTTTACAATATTTACTTCTGAGTATATATCTATATTAATCTTTCTGTATTCCTGACTTGTATATAATAGAATTCTTTAGTATATCCAGGAGCCTTTTTTAATATTGAGTTTTGCAATGACTCCCATTTTACTTTAGCACTATGATGGAGTGATAATGAGGAACTTTCCATCTCTCTATTTCCTACCTTTATATTTCCCTTCCAGGCATGTAATTTAGCTTAAAGTCATTATTCTTGAAGCAATATAATGCTACAGTGTGTTGCCTAAGAATAACTGAGGTTTTTCAACATCAGTGCCAGCAGTATAGAACAACAGATAACTTCCATGTCATATCCAGGAATTTTTGGTAATGAGCCATAAACAAAGAAACTAGATAAAGGTAGAAAAGAAGCATTAAAAAATATGAAAATATGCTGAAATATGGACTTGCAGTGTACCAGAGGAATAGCAGCAAACAGAAGAACAAAGGGAAAAGAATTCTTGAAACCTATAGCTTAGCTGAATAGGACAAAAATTTTACTATTTAAGAAGCAAACCCTTGGTATTTCTACAGTCACAATGGTGGGTGAATAGATCATGATAGACTGAAAATTCTCTAGTGGTTTAAAAGCCAGAAAAAATTGAAGCATGAGCTTACAGAAAATGAGTCATACTGAACCCATTTCTTCAGATATTTTTACCAGACAGCTGCCATTGTTTCAGGTGGTTGGGCCGTGAAATACTTTGCCTGGTAGCTGTTGAGGAGTTGCACCACGGAACCTGGCATGTATCCAGGTTCTTGCCAAGTTTCTTGGAAGGCAGTTTTGCAACAAGGTCTGAGATAATGCTTCAATGCCACCATTGTCCAAACTAGCAGGTTTTAAGTACTGATGCTGATCACCTCTGGTCTAGCATGAAGATATAGTGTGTAGTGGTTAACATTAGGAGCTGCTGAGGGCAAATGGAAACTTTCAACAAGGTTTATGAGGGAAATCCTACTGCTGCATCATGAGGTTCAGAAAGATTCTAGCTTTCTAATGTTCTCCTCAGAGAAGAACCTAGGTGTGACTAGATCCAAACTCAGGATCCACACCACCAGGTCAAGAGTTTATGTCCGAAGATTTTTATGGCCATAATTGAACCTTAGTACAGCTTTGTCCTGCAGAGTTAAGGATAGCAAGCCAAAACAGAAGAATTATTGATTTTAATTGATGATAAAAATGCTTAGACTAAGGGATCTTAATCAGAATTCATTACTACACAGTTAGAAGATAGTTATAATTACTAGTATAGTGCATGATTTATTGAAGCAACACAGAAGGAATAATATTAAAGCCAGCAAAACAATTACTAAGCAGGGATTAGTGTTACCCATACTAACAACTGACGGCAAATCTCTTTTGCTCAGCCTTTAGTGGCATCCCCATTCAAGAGTGGAATCTCCACAAGTGTTAGAATTCCCTGCATTTAAAAAGAGGGGCTGGGCTATTATTGTACAAGATGTTTCACAGCCAGATGTCTCTGGGTGTGCAGCATCCCTCAGCAGCTTGAGATAGGTTATCAGTACTATGACTTGGTAGCAGTAATAAAAACTTCACCTGCCAGATCGTCACCAGTGCCAGTTTCCATCCGGAAACATTCTTCACATTTTCTGAATGTTTCACTTTGGGACTGATGAGTCAGGTTGATTCTTCAACACCAAACACAGCATAAGGCCCCTTCCCCATCCAGTACTGATAGTTTTTGCAAATAGGGTCAAGTTTGAGCTGTTTTACCCCCACTTAAGCAGAGCATCCTGCTACAGGAGCAAAGGGGAGAGGCTGGAAGGAAGTACATCTGGGGACTCACCGAATGTGTTGAGGCAAGAACAAATCCATTTCCCTGATCCTTTTTGTCTCTTTTGGATACTTGCAAGAAGCAGCCTCTCCAATTTTGTACTTAGGCAGTGGGCCCTGGGTCAAGCTTGGGAGGAAAAGGGCAAAGGAAATATGTACTGGGCTGAGTGAAGGAATGTGTGCAGAATTGGAAGACTGGGACAAGGAGGATCCTTTTATAAATAAATTTGCTAATTTGAATTTTAATTGCAAGTGCTGATAAACTTTTAAAGCTTTTTGTACTCAATAATTGCACTTTCTATATTAAATTAACAATCTGAGTTTCAAAATATTTTGCATGTCTACACTACACTGCAGTGAGTCTAGGAATATCTCTTTTTCATCTTAATTTAACAAATACATGAAAACTTCAGGGAAAAAGAGCCAACCCTGTTACATAAAAAAAGCACATAGAACCCGTTCTTTCTCAAAAATCAAGTAGATTCTTCAATAACGTTTAAAAATTTCTAATCAGAAAACTAATGAGGAAAGGTTTTCCTGCCCTAATACCATTGCCTATCAGTTTTCACAAAGCTTAAGGGTCCCAAGGCCAGCTAAACTACCAAACTGTGGACCAAAATCATGCAACATCTTTCATAGGCACATGAGACTGACAAGATACCTGCCCCATAAAACAGCCTGTGTTTGAATATAGCTGAACAAAGACTGGCTCAGGTTGTTTGCACCAGCACTTGTCATAAAACACTTTAACTGATGACTTCTTACAGCGAATTCAGTATTAGCATATAAGATTTTTATCCCAGATCTAACATAGTTGGAAATGTACACGTGTAAATTACATCTTAAACTCCCATTTTCTACTACAACTAAATAGCTTTTTTTTCCTTCAGTACTTTGCAAATTTGTTTATAACTCCATATACATCTCAATTTGCCTCAAGGTGCATAGAGATGAGGTACAAAGGAATGTAATTTTTTGTTATTTGATAAAAAGGCAAATAAAGGAAATTATTTCTATAAACTGTTTGGGAATAAAAGGTGTGAATGGCTTAAACAGAGGTAGAAAACTGCGCACAGACAGGTTTCATTAGCGCTCTTTAAAAACTTTGATCTTAAAAGAAGCCATGAATTGCAATATGACTGCTCTGTGCACATCTCCATTTTTAGGGTCTTTCCTAAATACCAATCACTACCAGCCTCTCAGAAAAAAAACAAAAAAACAAAAAAACAAACAAAACAAAACAAAACAAAACAAACAAAACCAAACAACAACAACAAAAAAACCAAACAAAAACCCAACAATCAAACCAAAAACACAAAACAAAACAAAACAAAAACAAAACAAAACAAGGATCGTTATCTGTAAGTCTAATCTAAACTGTTAAGGGGCTCTTCAGTATCTGTGAAATGGATAAATGGATTCTGCTACCAGATTTTGTTATTGCTACTTTATTAAATTGATTCTTTTTCATTTACTTTGAGCATAATCTATTATAAAAGACAATATAAAAAGCTTTAATATTCATGGATTTTCCTGAAATGTATCAAGGTACTGTCACAATAACAGTTTTCCCCCACTCCCCACCTTTTTCTTTCTTGGATTTTTTTCTCTCCCTCTTTTTCTTTTTATTCTTTTCTTTTCCCTGCCCCCTTTTTATCCCCTTTCATTTTTCCTTTCAGTTTTTCTTTCCCCCTTTTTTCTTTCATTCTATTTTTTCCCCACAACTTTTTTCCTTTCTTTTTTCCTGCCCTTTTTTCTCATCCTTTTGCTTTTTTTCTTCCATCCCCCTTATTTCCCCTTGTTTTCTTTTTCTTCCTCCTTTTCTCTTTTTCGTTTCTTCCCCTCCTCCCACTTTTTAATTTTTGCCCCTTACATTTCCCCCCTTTTTTCCCCTTCCACACCCAATTCTCTCTTTCACCCCCTTTCTTTTTTCCCTTCTCGCTGCCCCTCTCTGGTGCTGAGCTGCTGAAGCATCAAATCACAAGGACTCCTCTCCTAGTCCACCTGTCCTCCCGCAGCCGCGGTGCCAGCAGCTGCTCTCAGCATCTCGCACGGCTGAGCCTCACACACCTCCCTCCCTGCCGGAGGCCCGGGCAGCAGGGACACGATGGGACGGGGGGTTGTTCGCAGGGGAGTCCCCAGGACTGTCCCCAGGGGAGCCCCCAGGGGTGTCCCCATGGGAGTCCCCAAGGGAGCCCCCAGGGCTGTCCCCAGGGCTGTCCCCAGGGTTGTCCCCAGGGCTGTCCCCAGGGGAGCTTTCCCAGGGCTGTCCCCAGGACTGTCCCCAGGGGAGACCCCAGGGGAGACCCCAGAGCTGTCCCCAGGGCTGTCCCCAGGGCCATCTCCAGGGGAGCTTTCCCAGGGCCGTACCCAGGGCCGTCCCCAGGGCTGTCCCCAGGGGAGCTTTCCCAGGGCTGTCCCCAGGGCCGTACCCAGGGCCGTCCCCAGGGCTGTCCCCAGGGGAGCTTTCCCAGGGCTGTCCCCAGGGCTGTCCCCAGGGCCGTCCCCAGGGCTGTCCCCAGGGGAGCTTTCCCAGGGCTGTCCCCAGGGC
>VXBN01011656.1:15424-26054 GCA_013397395.1 Sinosuthora webbiana
TTTGCTGGCGGGGAGGAGAAGCAAAGCAGTAAGAGAAGAGAAGGAAGCCTAAATTCATTCCAGTAGGAAGTAAACTGCATATATGCTCCTATTTTAAGATAAAACTGCCCACTTAGTCCTGGCCTAATTATACTGTTGATGTATTTGCCTTGTGAAAATGGATTTCAAAAACTTAGTGGAGAGCTTTATTCTACAAAAGCAATTGTCTTGGGATTGTTGAATATTCATCATTTTTTTTAGGGAGTTAAAGGATTTAAAATTTGGTGCCTGAAAATATGCAGAAAGTTTCTGCTGTTTAACATTTGTGTCAGGTAAATGTAGCATTTCTTTGCAAAGGTCTATTTTGGAAACTTTCACAGAATCAGTGAAATTCATATCTTTGTTTCCAGGGTTTGAGAGAAGATAGTTACTTCTCATTTTATTAGCTATGTCTATGGTCTCATAGAGTATATCGGAAGTTTTGATGAGGATTCTTGCAAACCAGCAAGAGTCCTTCTAAAATGGCTTTTTTTGTGTGTGTTTGGGATTATAATTTTTTTTCTTGTAGGACAGCTTCATTGGATGGAAGGCTTTGATTGCTGTCAGCTTGTAGCATGAAATCATATTTGTGAACATTACTGAATTCTTTTCTATTTTCTCCTGCAAGTTTAAATGCAGAATTCGGTTCAGTGTAAGGAGTCTGAAATAACAGAACATTTTTTAATTCCTGTGTGTTTCCCTGATGATAATAAAAGCAAATTCCCAATAATTTAGGGCTTAATGCTGTTTTTAATCTGAGAGAGTAAACTGTACCTTGTGACATCATGCTACTTTGGATTTCAGATTGCTGTTTGGTCTATTGTAACCAGCTTCCTTTGCATTACTGCCTTTTACACTTGAGAGAAAATGCCAGGTGCTTTAACCACATACAATTTCAGACTTTATTCTTTATATCTGGGTTTCTTACTAACCTGCTTACAATACTCAGATGTGTGTCATAGAAGTTTGTGGACACAACTCTTTATGTTCATAACTTTACTGCAGTTCAATAGCTGATTTCTGTCCCATATACCGGTTTGACAGAATTACTGATCTTTGGAGCATACTAGCTGGCTCTTTAGAATCTTGTTTATGTTGTGGGCTTACACCTTGAGCAAAAAGGGTATTTTGTTAGGATTTCTGATGTGGCTGCTCTTAGTTTCTGCTGAGGGGACAGTTACTACTTGGACCAAATAATCCCTTCAGGTTGTTAGCAGGGTGAATATGGAGTAACAGCACTAATTGCATACTGTGAGAACTTTCTATGATGTAGCTCTCTAGTAAGACAAACACATGAAACTGTCAGCTGTTGAGGGGGAATAGAACAGTCATGTGTATACTGTTAATCTGTCCTTTAGGCATGCTGTATATTGCCTGCAAAATACTGTAGTCCACTTGCTAGCCTCTCTTATTACTAGCTGGTACGAAAATACTTAATGAAGAAGTACTTTACGGTTCTCATGCATTTGTCATTTTTCTATATGGCATTCAAATCTTGGTCTGAAGACAGATTTGCAAGCTGCCTTGCAATTGTTATTACTTGATCTTTAGCATCTCACAACTTTTTTTCATACTGTGATTCTATAAGTGGCTTATTTCAACATGAGGAGCTGAGACATTAAGAAATTAAGCTTAAGCATAAATTATTAAGACCTAATGAATAAGCACTCTTTGCCAGATGCAGAAGTTAAATCCAGAGCAGTGTTAAAGTGAAAATCATGAGCCATTTTGTTCCCTGAAATTGCCTGTTTAGTAAATGAGAGACACACAATTATAGCAATGAGCCTGATGAGAGTTGTGAAGATGAGCCCCTCTGACAGAGTGCTGAATCATACTCAGAGCACTCCATCCTGTTGGGCATTTCTGGAGAAAAGTGCTGTAAAAGTAATACACAATCACATAGTGCGTATTCCAAAGATGGTGGAATTTGGGTTTGCATCCTCATTTTGTAAGTCTCTTAATTTCGTACTTGGTTTGTCAGCTTTACTTGGTTTGTCAGCTTTACTGCTTTTTGCCAGTTCTCTTTATGCATAACTTTTTGCTTTAGAAAATTTGGAAAATCCTATTCCATACCTTGACAGCATATTGTAGCTTACATTGTCTGTCACCATATTTGTCATGTTTGCTGTATGAATTGAGAGTGGCAGTTATAAGTTGTTTTCTCTCTTAATAGAGAGCTGGAAAAGACACAGATTTAATGATTATTAAATATGACAAGAATTATTTTATTGAATATTTGGTGCTTTAATACTTCAACGCTATTAAATATTAATATTTAATATTTAAATATTTGCTTTAAATATTAATATTTAATACAAATAACCTATTAATAATGGCTCAGCTGGTGGAGGTTGTTAGCTCCTACTTTTGTAAATCACAAAATTCATCTTTGGTAAACTGTGAACATGTAGGAGTAGCATCATAGGATAACTCTTGAGTATTGGATACTTAAAGCTTGTTTTATCTGCTGTTACATTGTATAAATTTGTTAAAATATGATCATTATAGTGTATTGCTATTGTGTCTGCTCAAGTGCAGCTTTTTAGAATTACGCTAAAGCTTCCTTTCCATGTTTCGAGTGCCTTTCAGATAGCATCTGACTTCCTAGTTGTGGCTTCTGCTTTGAAATGTTCATGAGTGTAAAATAATAACTCACAGCATTTGTACTCTAAGTTTCAGGAAGTACAGATAAGAGGTACAGTCCAGCAAAGTGGTTAAATTCAAATGTGACAGCTTAAGCGTTGTAAAAATGGTATTTTTAAAACAATCAGCAAAATGTGAGAATTGCAGTGTTAAGAAAAATCATACAACTTTGCAGCAGCTTTTTACTGATTAAAAAATAGAAAACATAGAATCAGAAAAACACTTCTTTGTTTATTTTAGGTATATTTGTTGTATGTCAGTGCTGTGAATGCTGTGTTTCCTCCCAGCTTTTATGAAATGTCCATGATATGGTTGATAAACTGAAGTTCATCAAATAAAAGGAAATGCCTAATTTGCCAAATACAGAAAGAATGTTGGCAGTTGAAGTGTGCATCTGAAAAATCAAACAGTTCTAAATGATCTGTAACAAAGGTAGAGGAAAGCTATATAATATCAGTTCTGCCTTTTGGATTAGGTGAATTTGGAGTGCAAAATCTCTCATCAGTGAATGCGTTAAGTAAATTTGAAGCTACTATTTTAATAAATTAATTTGGCATCCAGATAATCTGATTTATGTAAATGATTTTTTTTCCAAAATGAGTAGGTAATTATATGCCATACTTACTGAGGTAAAAATCTCAGTTTGAGTCAGTTCTTGTGTTCTTCCATGGTCTCTTAGTTTTCCATGCTGCGTGCCTTGTAGCTCTGGTTCTCTGGAGCAGGATGGTACCCTCTGAAAGGAAGGCAACCCATAGCTGATGGGTGTTTTCTGTGGGCTCTGTTTCAGCCCCAGTATGGAAATTCATTGCAGTAAATTTGAACACCTTGCAGAATAGTCTTCAGGAAGTATCCAGTCCCTTGGATACTTCTGTCTTGGATACTTGTCTTGTCCCTTGGATACTTATGCCTTCTGTCCCATGGCTTCATGTTTCCAGGAAACTTGCAGTGCATACCCTGTGAAAAAATCAGTCCAATGGGCTGTGACATGGTGATTTCTTGTGCTGTAGTATTTCATCACCAAAGTCATCCCATCCAGGCTTGGGGAACCTAAGTGGGGATGTAGGGATTAGCAGTGTGGGTGTGGTCAGTCTGCTTTTGAGGAAGGGGGAGAGCTGCCATTTCCAAAGGTCTGATTAAGCAGATGGTTGTCAACATTTGACCATTACAATAGCATGGCTTGTGTCCCTCTACAGAATTTTTCTCAGATTTAATTGGGATTTCAGGTTTAGAGATGCAGACAAATTCCCTTTAGCTGTCTCAGAGTACAGTAAGGCAAGAATTCTGAGGGAGCTAAATAACCCTTGACTACAGTGAAACATTATTGTAATTGCTTAACTTGTTTCTGAATGATTCCATGTTATGCCAAGAATATTGTCCTTGTAAATAAAAGATTGGGTGCCTGGTATAACTTCTGGAAAAAATAGCTTTGAGAGGCAGAAGGAAAGACTGGGTATGAAATAATAATCTATTGCAATAAAGTTCACATAGGCTGAATCTTATTTATGCAAATAAATTTCTATGTGAAGGGTCTAAGCATGCTCATGCACTTCAGGATCACTTGTCCAGACACCTGGAAGATTAAACCTCTACCACTTTTACCTGTTTGTAATAGCATCCATTTATTAAAGCTCACACATTTTCAAGTTAGAATAATGTCCTTCAGAAGGAGTGTTCTTTATAACTAGGATGGCTAATGAGACCAAAACAAAACTGACTGGAACTAAGAAAAGAAGCGGTAGGTTTCATCATATATTTTGGTATATATTTGTAGAATGTATGTATTAAAAATTGTTATGCACTTAAAGCATGTAAGAAGGTACAAATGCATAGTTCAATCATCTGCATTTCTGGTGAGAGTAACTGTATACCATTTAACACAGAGTTATCACAGTATCTTTTAGGATATAGAGCATGGGAAAGAACAGTCATTCAGTTCAGGAACAGCAAACAAAGGCTTGGGGCAACACCTTTCACTGAACCACATGATGCGTTGTATTTCCTGCAGCACAACAGCCTGGAATATTGGCAGTTGGGAAGAGACAGAACTCTCTCATGGACCTGTGGTCCTCATGGCCAGTATTTTCTGTACAAAATGCTATGTAATTGAACTACATTAAATGTGGTACAATATTGCCAAGGAAATAAGTGACCTCGAGAAGACTGAATGAACAGTGACTTAACTATGTAGAGGGTTTAATGAACCAGAAGGATGTAATTAGTTTAATGAAGGAGGAAGGAAGAAGAAACATCCTGATTGCTCTTTCTTTTCTTTCCAAAGAGCAGTAATACTGGGAACTAGATAATGTTTCTTCTAGGGTGACACTATTGTCATATATTACAGACTAATGGCAGATTTGTTATCTAATGGTTTTGTCTGAAGTGAGACATTCTGGCTGATATTGGGCCACAGGAAGAAATTAAATGCCTCTAGATGTTTTAAAGTATTTCACATACTGTGGATTTATCTTTTTCTATGGCTGCTCTCAAATCTTGAGAGCTAAGACCATGCTACTTGGAGAAGCTTCTAGTAGTATGCTGGATTTCTGAGTTGAAATGTACAATGGCAGTAGCCAGATGAATTTTGGGACCTGAAGTCTTCAGGAGGAGTCTTAGGTGTAGCTTTATGATGGTGAGAGACCTTGAGTAGGAGTATTCTTCAATCCTTTCACCCTGACAAAATGCCTATGTAGGCAGCCTTGGGACTGAGAATTTCTGTGTGGGTTTTATGTGTGTGTTAATTCCAACTTGCCATGTATTAATCTTGAGACAGATGGATATCAAGATATGAAATGCTACTTTCAGGGGTTTAGGGTATTTTTTCAAGTGAGGAAGACCACTTCCTACCTTCAGACTAAAGAACTTGGTATCTAATTGAAATACAAATATCTAAGAGAAATCAGTAAAGAAATAACGGTGCTTAAAATAACTCTTTAGTCAAGACATGGTAAAATATAATTTTTAATTTCAGTGTTGACTTTTTCCAGAAATTGTTTCTACCTTCACTAAGGCAAGAAATCTCTTGGAAATGCAATAGTTTAATTTTCTTTAGCTGCTCTCTTTTGCTCAGAAGTTCTTTAATACACTATATAACACACATTTTAGGTGAGCTTGAGTCACTGATGTATTTTTTTATTCTGCTTTCAATTTGTGGCCAATTTTTGGATATTTCAACATATGTATTTCTTTGTAATTCTGGAACAGTCCTTCTCTAGCTGATAGAATTGGTTAACAGGGCTGGAGATGCACAGTACCTGTCTGTGATGGTCACTTTTAGCAGCCTTATCTTGTTCAATCCATTTTTCTTTTTGGATCTAGTGTGGAGATACATGTTGCAACACTGCAGAATTTGGAGTTCAGTGAAAATCTGTTGGTCAGGAACTCTCTATTGAGGCCATGCTTTTCTTTGCCTTTCCTTGAGTCCTGGAGCTGAATTTAGGGAAAATGTAATTCTTGGAAAAATAGAGGAGGGAAAGCCTTTTTTTTTTTTTTTCTTCTAAACACATGAAAGGTAACAAGAAATTAGGCGTGCTTACGTTTGAAAGTAAAAGAAGGGGTGTGTGGCTTATTTTGTCGTTTTTTCAGAGTTAACAAGACAACAAAAGAGTCTTGAAGCATTAGTGACAAGCTGTGACTTGTGTCAGCTAGACTAGCTCTTTTCCTCCTAACCTGTATCTGCCTTCACCTTCTCATTTTTCTGCCTGTTGAGGTTCAGTCTTGCTATTTAGCTGTGATTGTGAGGTAGAAACTTCTACAGGGTGGAAACAAAACCGGTTGAGTAACTGCACCTAAAAAGCACTGCACGGTTCGCTACCAAATGTCAGCTCTACCCTTTGCCATTCTTTCACAGAAGGCCTGGGATGGTAAAGAACATGTTGAGAAGGTTACCAGGCCATGGGAAGGAGCAAACAGCTGAAGGTGTGGTGGAGAATGAGATTGCTGTTTAGAATAGTTGTGGCAAATGGGAGATGTCATCTGGAACAAAGCAGGGATCAGTGAGTATGAAAGCTCACTGGCTGGCTGTAGGCTAGACAGACTGGATGTGTAATGGAGGAAGATGAATTTCTGTGGGAAAAGAACATGAATTTTTGGATAATGAACAAATAAAGATACATTATCAAGTTGTTAGGAAGAGGGTAAGCACTTGGGCAAGGAGCTTGAAAGTAACTTCAGCTAAGGTCTCTATTCTTGTCAGAGTTGGTTGGTCCTGCAGTACCTCGCTGTTTCAGCTTCTGACTTCTTATGTGAGATGGAGACCAATTGCAGGGTTTTTAAAGGATAGCAATGGTTTAGAAAATGGTTTAAAATGAAAGATTGAAAAAATTAGAATTGTGTCCTGTGATTCTAGGCAGAGAATCAGGGAGCTGAGAGCTGTGTTTTTGGGGTTTTATCTGTTTTGCCTTTTTTTTTCTTTTTTTTTTTTTTTTACTGCAGATAAGTGTAAATCCTATTCTTTGATGGAACCATTTGCATTTTTTTTAATAACATCACAGCTGCAGGAACTGCGAAGGAAAAATGTCTTCCTACAGGTGCAGGGATAGGAGAATGAGAGTGTACTTTTTGAGGATATTTTTACATGACCAAGTAGAATCCATGTAGCTCAGTACTTGCTACTGACACATAAGAAGGGGCTGTTGGCACAAATGTAGAGTAATGGTTCCGTTCTGCTTCTACAGTTTAGAGACATCCTGAGATGGAACTCGTGCTGTTCTACAGATCTGTTTTTTAAAATGAATTTTTATAATAATTTTGTACTTCTTTGTTTCATGGTCTCAGAAATGTCTTTAGGTATTGAATTATCTCATTTAATTATTTACTGGGCAAAGAAGGACATAAGAACAACTTTTTAAAAATTTCATTTGATGTGCCCAAGTTCTTCTGGAAAACACTTCAGGCATCTGACATACCATATCACTTTGTGCTATTTTTTTATTTTGGTGTACTTTGATCTTACACCTGTCATTCTTAACTGCTTTGTGAGCTAAAAATTCTCTTTTCTCTGTGTGTAAACTGCTCCATGCTATGATCAACATTATCCGTGTCTTTTTGGATCCTTTATGTTTTTCATGAGTTAGAAGAACTTGAACATAGAGGAATGCCACTAATGTATCAGTAGCATAAGAACATATTATGTTTTCCCTTCCCTTCATTAAAAATAGTCTAATATTCTGGATGGTTTCTAACCTGACTGCTTGAATGTTTCAGAAAGCATGTGTTCAGAGACTACTACAACTTTTTCTTGTACTGTTATTAAATAACTCCTGCCAGTGTGTTATGTTGCATTTATTGACATGTGACTTTCTCTGCTGCTTTCTGTGCTTGCTGCTTAGTGTTCTGAGGTTTTGTGAGTTTTGTAATGATCTGTAGGTTTTGATTAATCATAATAATTTTGTACAAAGCACAGATGCTTCTGTAATGACATAGGCAGGTGAGCATTCTGAAGAGCAGCCCAAGTCCTGACACAGATTATGGTGAGGCGTTTGAGCTCTCTCCCCTGTCAGTCTTTGTCTCTTAAGTCTTACCCTGCAAGGTCTTCAGTTCTCTAGTACCTTTCTATCAGACATCATCAGACACTTCCTTTTTCCAACACCTTTTCCCACAGGATCCTTGATTCCTTCACAGAACTCTTCAAGTTGTGAAACACGATTTTGCCCTGCAAAAGCTGTTGTTTTGTTTGTTTGTTTTTTAATTTTTTGGTTTTGTTGTTTTTTTTTTTTTCTTTTAATTTTTTCTAGTCTACAGATTCTTAGGCATGGTTTTAACCACCTTGTGCAGTATCAGAGTCAGACTGTGCTGTGCCTTCTTCTGGTTGCCATGTCACATCCGAAAAAAGTTTATTTTCAGCTCTTGATTCTTCTTTGCTTGGCTCACTTAAGCCTAAGTTTTTGTGGAACTGGTAATTTGGAGATTTGATAGCTGATGCTTCAATGCTTTGGCACAATAGCATCTGACTCTGGTGAATTCTTACTATTAATTTGATATTTTTAGTTGCTTCTTGGATGCTTCATTTTTAGAAAATGCCTTATATGTCATAAATCTAAAGAGGATCTGATTTGGGGTTTGTCCTTAACTTTCGTGGTAGTAATTTTAGAAAAAAACCAGGTCATCTAGGTTTTCTGTGCTGTCTTTATCTTCTTATAAATTTGTCTTTTATATTTTCATTAGCTAGTGGATAATTGCTTAGAGGTAGCAAGATGTTTGTAACTATCAGATTCTCCTATGTTTGAGCTCAGAAATAGCAGTGCAATTTTTTTGAGATTTTATTGCCCTCTGACAGATGGCTGTGCAATTCACTGGAAAGCTTTTATTATGCTTCTATGTACTAGCTAGTGTATGCCTGTCAATTAGACAGGACATATTGGACTTGCATTACTAGCTTTAAGTTCTACTAATGACCTGTGTGCAGATGAAAAAGATGCACACAGGTATAAAGTCAGTAGTAACTGGAATTCTAAAGAAAAGTTGCGTTTTCATTTAATTTTCATACTGACAAAATTTTGCACTCTAAAATATGTGGTAGAGTAGTTCTTTAAAAAGAAGAAAAAAACAAGGGTATGTTCATTGTTTGTGTTCAGGGAGCAGAAGATAGAACGTTTCTGTGTTGAAGTGGCTCCAATCTGTTGTTTCATTTGATAAATGGAACTTTTTTAAGGGCTTCATTTTACCACATCCAATTCTTAACATCTGTTTGAAACTTGAATGTGCCCAGGTGCTGGTGGTGGTGTTTGTTCCGCTTTCATGAGTCCCATTTGAACGGGGATTTGGACTTGTGTTCCTGTCCAGTGACAGTCTGGTCTTTCCACCCAGTTTGTATTTGTGTTAGAAAGACTGGAGCCAAATTTACTCTGATGTTTTGCTCCTGCTTGTACTTTTTGCTAGTGGAGACTTTCCCTTGGGCTTTGCAACTTTGGAACAAATGATTTTATATCTATTTTTTAGAAATGTGATGAATTTTATAATGCTTGTAACCACCTGCATTTTTGTTCTCCTTTCATATCTGCTTGCATAGCTGCTGTTCCTTTCCAGTGCCTGAATCTTAGCATCACTTAGTCTTGTCTATTTTTGGTCATGGAGAATTGAAGTTTTGTATTTATATTAGGCAGTTCTTTGTTTCTTGAACGTCACTAAGGAACAGAAAGGAATACTAAATAATGTCTGCTTGAATATGAACCAAGAGTGTCCCTTCGTAAGATTTTATAAATGTCTCTGTGATCAGTGCTTTGTTTTAAATAGTGGAGATTTGGAAAATAGTTTTGCTTTCTTCACCCCTACACAGTGTCTTTCAGTTTTGCTTTATGTGTTTTTTCCTATGAGGGCACTGCTAAACTGTTATGGAATGTCTCATCTGAAGTTGGACGTTCTAGCTTGAGATTGTGAGTGAATGCTTATCATGGGTCCACATGTGGAGATTATACAGTATATCTTGCACTTAAAAGCTGAGTGCAAAGCTTGTTCCTTACCGTTTTTAAAATTCAAATTTTTTTTCCCCCTAATATAAACCCTCAAAACCCTTCTGTATCAGTTTGCGTCACCTAAATGGCAGTACAGAGTTAAAACTTAAAATTTTGGTCCTGCTAGTCATCCTAACTTTCTGATCTCTTACTTTGCTAGATATTAGAGTAGTTAGAGGCAGATAGAAATTCATGTGTCTTGAGTGGTTTCTTTCTCTTGTTGCCACTTGTTTTCTTCCACTTTTGTGAAAATACCACTACTAACTTGTTTCATGTAACAAACTTTGGCATGTAACAAACTTAATGGGTTTCTGTTTTTGTTTTACCAAGGACAGTTTTTCAGCTACAATGCACTTGTCATAAGAAATTCCAAGAACTTAAAAAAAATCTTCTATTGCATGTATAGAGGCAAAATTTTTTCTTCACTCAAAATTATGTGTATGAAGTGGTGGCTTACTAATACTAGCAGTCATTTGAGAAATCTGCTCTTTTCTTTTAGTTGAACTGTCTTCTTTCTTTTT